>KE504980.1:439798-451949 GCA_000441515.1 Elaeis oleifera | reverse complement strand
TTTTTTTGTAATGGGCTTTGGGCTGATCTGGGCTTGATCCAGGGCCGAAAAGGGCCGGGGGTATTACACTTACATTGCTAGCTAGGATCATATTTTTAGTTACAGACTATGTTGGTCGACTGCTATTTGCATAATCCGAACATCTGTCGTCTTCTTCTATACATGGGCAGCTTGGTAAGTATCAAATACGGTGTTTAAGCTTATTTCATCCTATAGATATCATCTTAGAATCCTAGAAGGGGAACCTGCTCGTATCATAACATGGGTTAGTGGCTCTTTATTGATTTTCCTCGTGCTTCTCCTCTGCTACATGATGTTTGGCATATCAGAGACTCCATATCTTCATCTCAAGTTCATCATATTTTTGGGGGGGCACTGACCTGTGGATTAGCTGGTAGGGAGGGGAGCTTCAAGATTAAATGCTAAGTACCATGACAATAATCTGCCTCCTGTGTTTTCCTGATGAATACCTTTTTTTTTTAAAATTGCTTGTAAAATTAGTTTCAGAAAATTTTGGTCAAGCCAAAGCTATGCTGACTAAGCAATTGTGCAAGGAGTGGATGATCAATAATTTATAGCAAAATTGGATATAAGAATCGAGTTAGGGGTGAAAGCCAGAGTGAACCAAGAGAAGCTATGGACAAAGAGCAAGTGCATTCATGGATTAGAAAAGGAGTGAGTGGCTTCCAAGGTGTAGGTGGGGAAGAAGTGATGGACCAAACAAAAAAATGGGGGAAGAATAACTGAAAAGATGCTGCTTTGATTGGCCAGCGAACAAGCACGAGCCAGGCAATAAGAAAGCAAATCAAGGTTGGGGCATCAGGAAGGATAGTTTAGAGATCAGTACTTATGTGACTTCAACATTGACTACTAAATTTGGTTCTTGTATACATTTTTGCTGTGAATTGTTGATCATCCACTCCTTACATGGTTGCTTAGCTGACTCAGACTTTGGCTCAACCAAGTGCAAGACTAATAAATTGATCCACTGCATCATCGACAGATTGTCTTGAAGCTCTCCCTTTTACCTTTGAGACTTTGGTGTTTGACGAGGGCTGCATCATTTTATTTGACAAATGATGGGCACCATAAGTAGTAGGGCTGGAAGTGGGCTTGGGCCAGCCCAAGGCCGATTGGGCCGGGCCGATTTTGGGTCGGGCTTCAGACCCGGTTCGAAACCATTCAGACTGGACTCGAGCCTGATTTTAAGATCCGTTTTATTTTCGGGCCGGGCTCGGACAAACCTTTGGCCCGGCCCGGGCTCGGCCCAAATGGCAGCCCGATTAAAATCCTTTAGTTCTTCCATTCCGTTGTTTGTCCATGATTCCATCTCGATTAAAAATCCCTCTTCCGATCTTCCCTCTTCCATCCGATCTTCTCCAATCTCCTTCTGACTGCTACTCCTAAGCCTCCATTCCCTTCGACCACCACTCTCTCGGGCCACGATCGTTGCTCCCCCTAGAGCTGCTGCTCCCTCGGGCCTCGACGGTCACTTCCAAGCCCCTGTCTCTCTTCGACCGCTACTTTCAAGCCCCCATCTCCCTCCAACTGCCGCTCCCTCGGGCAGCGATATCCGCTCCCCCCGACTGCTGCTCCCTCGGGTCTCGACGGTCGCTTTCAAGGTCCCGTCTCCCTCCGACCGCTGCTCCCAAGCCCCAATCTCCCTCCGACCATTGCTCCCTCAGGGCTCGATCGCCGCTCCTTCGAGCCTCGATCGTCACTCCCAAGCCCCCATCTCCCTTCGATCTGGAGATCTGGAGATGGTATCGAAGTTTCGAGAGAGAGAAAGAGAGAGAGAGGAAGGAAAAGAATAGATGGAGAGAGAGGGTTTGGCCGGGTCTGAGTTTCAGGCTCGAGCCGATCCGATTGGGTTTGGATAGGGTTCGGACCTGAGTCTTTAAAAATTTTGGATTGAAGCTCAATCCAAAATTTGAAAAAAATTCGGACCGAACTCGGATAGGGGCATAACCCAGCCCGGCCCCTTCTAGCCCTGACGAGTAGAAGCAATCGAAAGCGCATTAATTAGGGCACAATTCCATGAGAAGCTGATTGTCCATCATAGCAAAGATTCGTTGCTTTGAAAAAGGAGCGAAGTATAAGGCCTATATATTTTCTCAACGGTCATATCCCACCGCTTAAAAATGGGTCCCACGGTCAAATATGGGTGGGAGTTCCATCTGTGTTTAAGTTTTGGGACAACAAATATTTCGCACAAATGCTATCTCCAACATAAATCTCTAAGTTGTATTTCACTAATTTGTAGGAGAAAAAGAATAACAAGGATGCCAAGTAAGACCCAGGGCTTATATTTTAGGTAGCATCCCAGGTACCTTAACTTGTGTTGGTGTCAAGATTCCTAATACAACATAGAGAATTCCGATCTTTACAATTTTGGTTGATATAAACTGATAGATCGGGAGATATCAATCAACAGCGTAAATATTTGATAGATAATTTTCAATCAATCCTTTCTAAAAGATAAAATTTCTATTTGGAATAAATCAATGTATCAACATGGTTGCTTTTCTTGTACGAAAACATTTCAACACTGGCTCTCGGCTTTCAAAGCCAAAGGAACTAAATTGGAAGCAACATATTTGATTGACCATCGTAAATCCAACAATACAATAACAAATTTTAATACATTTCACCTAGGCTAATATTGATTATGTGTACATTGTGTACTGATACTTGCTTCGTTGATAGCCATCCAAATTAGTCTACTCTTTAAACTGATGACTAAAATGTGGTATATTTGGGATACCTTATGGAATTGGTAACCAATTCAAAATTTGCTCGGTGATAACATGCTATTTTGTTGAGTAAATGTAGCTTGCTATGATAATAACACTTCTTTAAACTTAGCAGTGAAAAGTAACGAGGTTCAATTCTTGGATGGTGTATTTCGAAAATCTAGGCCTAGGTAATTATAGCATGGGTCTCTCTCACGCAAAATAAAATATTTGGCTAAATGCTTGGCTTGTAAAGTCAAAATCCTATACACACTCACATAACAGTGCTTTGGTCATGTTTTGAAAATGTAATCCTCGAGCAAGAGATTGGAATTCGCATCATTTCTTGATGTGGAAGCGTTTCCAAAATCCAGTTCCCATTTCAATGGAACTACTTAGGATCAATCGGCAGGAGGTTGGTTGTCATGAAAAATTACGGTGCTCTTTATTATCTTTCATATGCCCTCTCCCTAAATGTCCAATGCAAAAAAATTCTTTATTTTTCTATATTTAGAATTCTCATAGATCCAGCTTCCTATGTAACTAAAACCAAACCTTTGTAGTTAAAAAGGTTCATGGATGAATATAATATTACAAATAGAAGCAGTTGTCTCATATGTTCTTTTAAGAATCACAAATATGTATGTAATGCCTAATGCTAGCAGACAACATGCACTGTGCTGGTACTGGGAAGAACTTAAAATGGAGTGTTCACAGTGCTACCATGTGCATTTGCTGTGCTCTTCAATGATAGCGGCTTGTCTTATTGATTCCACTTTTGGTTTGTGAGTCATACTTACAGGGACCTATGCATTGGCAGGGAATATTAAATTATATACTGAAATTTGGAAATTATAAATTTTTAGATGAAAGCATTTTTTTCCCGTGCGATGCTACAAGGTTCTTATTTGTGGAATGAAAAAAAAAAAAATCCTAGAGCACATAGCACATGGTATGAAGTTCCCCTTTATATGACCTGCTTAGTTGATTCAATACAAGTAGGATCGTCAACACGACAAAAGATGAACATGACGCAGCCCTAGAGAATCCCATGTTGTTCATCCAAAATCTCTATGGGTCTTTTTTTTTTGTTTCTTCCCGTAACACTGGCTGGTCACATCGAAAGAGGTGATTATGGTCGCTTTTGGGGTTGGTGCCGTCCATGGATGAGTGTTGGAACAAGCTCTCGTTACCAGATTGGAGTTTTGGACCTAACAGCATTATGCGTTTTCCATTTTACGTTTCATAAAATGAAGGCAATCGCCAAAATATTTTGGCTGAAATCAGCCACGATCAACCGCAGCTTAAAAGCCCGTGCAGCTTGTGAAAGAATAAAAAGAGCCTCCAACTTCGCTATCTTTCTTCTACCAAAAGAATAAGGAAAAAAAAAAAGACTTCGCTATCTTTTTTCTTCGATCGTCATCAATTTCTTAAATTCTTCGGCTTCAACTGTGCTTCCGTCATCCCTTCGCTATAGGTCTCATGCTTTGAAATTTTGACAAAACTTTAATGTTTACGATAATATTGCTGATAAGGCCTTCCAAGTTCAATTCGTCCAATTCAATTTGTCCTCAGAAGGCTACAAGTTCTCCTCGGCCCGTGAAGGAACCCGTCTGTGCATACGTAAGCGCTTCCGTCTGCGTTAAGGAAAAAATAATTTACCTATAATTTTTTTTTTGCAGCCCAGGAAACAGAATACAAAATATCACATAAAATTTCTGGGCAATCGCCACCTAGACGTTAAGTTTAGTCTCCAATATGATAGGTAACGAAAGAAGCAACCCAATCTATGGTATTGTTCAGCTCTCGTAAGACGTTTCGAATAGCCGTCGTAGTGGAATGACTGGGAGATCTTTGGATATCATGGAGCAAATGAACTTTAAGATGCTTTATCTCATCTCAAATCCTATCAATAATTGTGATTGAGTCATCTTCAAAGAAGATTCTCTCCGTCCGCAGCTCCTGTCATATATAGATAACGTCTAGGTGGTACGGAGCTTTACTTCGAGGACTGATGGCTCAAAAAGTGGTGAGCTCCCAACAGCTTGGCATCCGAATCTCGGATGACATAACCTGCACCATCTTTACTATCCTTAACACTACCATCGAAATTAATCTTGGCAAATGTCAATGGAGGAGGCTTCCAAAAAATCAAAAGAACCCTTCAGATCGCTGCATACATAATAAGAGTCTCAGGAACTCGAGACGACAAGTGATTGGCCAGCCGCATCAAAATGACTGTACTTTTTCATAAAATAGTAGACTCTCTCCAGCATCTGATGTGCAGGCACAATCTCGGCATTGAAGACCAAGCTGCTCCTAGACAGCCAAATCTGAAAGGCGACGTATGCCTTCCTACCACTCGAGGGCTGGCCCTCTGTCATATTCTGATAGATCACATCTAAGAAGGAGGAAAGCTAGGAGTCACTAATTACCCCAAGGCTGGCTAGCCGCCATCCCTTAGATTAAACACGCCCTCGGATAATGAAGCAAGACATGCTCCATCAATTCATCCTCCAATCCGCAGATCGAACAGACAACCGAAAACTCCATGCCACTATTCCTGAGAAGTGTCCAAGTCGGCAGTCGATCCTAGGCAACCTTCCAGAGGAAGAGTCTGACCCTAGGATAGATAGCCACTCTCTAGATCCAACCAGCCTCAATCCTCCTCTTTAGCACTGGCCTGCTCATCTCAATGAGATCCCTAGTAGGGATTTTAGGATAGCAAGACCAGCCCCACACTCTCAAATCATAGCTCCGATGGATAAAATAAGGATAGAAAGAATCCTGTCAGCAAGCTGACCATCAAAGAGATGGATGACATCCTGAGACCTCCAACCTCTATCATCGTCAGTGTTCAAATTATGGACTTGCAGGTCATCATCCACCTCCATGTTGATGTAGGTCGATCAACGTGAGAGAGGGAGGCTAAAAATCCAAGCATTCTGACTTACATCAATCGAAGTTCCATCATCAATTAGCCATCTGACCTGGGCCACCATTACAGGGGTGCGGATGCAAATCTCTCTCCAAACAAAGAAGTAGCCACGATCAATATGGATCTGGGACCCCTAGCTCCAAACCCCATACCAAGCCCTTATCACTCTATTGCATAAAATAGCCAGACTGAGTAAGGAATCTAGCCGCATATCTAACAATTATAGCTTTCCTCCTAAACAGCAAAGACTGGATCCCCAAGCCCCCGTATTGTATAGGCTGGCAGACCACAATCCAGAAAATAGGTGAAACCTATGGCCGCCCTATCTAGAGCCCCAGAAAAAATTTTGGAATTACTGCTGCAAACCTCTCAGACAAAAGCACGACATAACAATATTCGCCATGAGATAGACAGAATGGAACTCAGGACTGATCTCACGAGAGTAGTCCTCCCAATCATGAAAAGGATGTTGGCTTGCCAGCCCTCAAGGCGATCCTGAATCCACTGCTCTATGGGCCTACAATCAGCTCTCCGAAGTCTCCGCCTTATGATAGGAACCTCTAGATAGATCAATGTCTCAGCCTGCTCAGGGTTCCCCAGTCTGTCCCTAATCATCTGTTTCATTTGGACTTTCCTCTTGGGGCTGAAAGTGATGTAGACTTCTGTAGATTCATAAGCTGGCCAGAAGCTCGATAGTAGGCCTCAACTATGCAAAGCACCTAACATTTCGGATCAAGGCCCGACCAATGAGCAAGTAATCATCTACAAAAGAAAGTACAAGAGCGACTAAATCTCAGGGGCAAGCCAGTAGAGCTCCAACTCTATCCCCTGAACCACCATCCAAAGAGTATGAGACAGACCATCAGTACATAAAATAAATAGGTAGGGAGAGAGAGGGCACTCTTGATGAAGATCGTATGTTAAATGAAAGAACTCCGTCAGAGTGCCTTTGATTAGAATGGCATAACTCAAGGCCTCCATAGAGTCTATCACCTAGTCAATCCTTCTATCCTGAAAGTTGAACTCATCGAGCATCCGACGTAGAAACCGTCGGCTCATTTGGTCATAAGCCCGCTCCATGTCCAGATTGATCGCCATCAAGCTTCGATGAATGGAGGCACGCCATAGGTCATACATAAACTCTTGGACAAGCAAGATGTTGTCGGTGATACAGTGATCACTAACAAATGCATCCTGCTTCAGTCGTCCAATCTGGACCTTCACACACACTTTATAAAGAGTGGTGCAAAGGCTGATTAGTCTGAAATACCTCGAGGCCGACGGATCAGGTCTCTTCAGGATGACGGTGATCAACATCTTCTTCCACTACTTTGGATTACCTCTAAATTCAAAAACCATCGGTACCATATCAATCACCTCTCCACCGACAATCGGTCAGTACTGACGAAAGAAGAGAGGAAAAAACTATCAAATCCTGAGGCTTTGACCTCTTTGAGGGATCAGAGGGCTTCACACACCTCCTTAGTCGACTGAACAAGTCATGACCTCATTCTTCTCATCAAAGATACTGTACATAGGATGGAACCCCTAAAGGGAGTCATCCCTGCTTGAGGAAGTGGTCCAATAAGATCTAAAGAACTGTAGGATCTGGCTCCTGATCTCATCATTGTCCTCCACCATTCATCCATCGCTCTCTCTCAACTACCTAATGCGATTGATAGACCTCTAGATTATCATCGACTGATGGAAGAATTTGGTGTTCAGGTCACCCTCTCTAATCCACTGTATCTTAGACTTTTGTCTCTACATCATCTCCTGCTATCTCAATAAGGAGTAGTGCTCGGAGAGTTTATGACGAAGCTCTTTAGGTCATGGTCTTGGAGGCCCTCCTCTTAATCCTATCTCTTCTGAAGCTATGTAATATCTACCTTCATTCTCTAGATGTCTAAAGATATCATCAATCTCAAGATGGTCTCATTGGATGAACCTGTATCTCGCTAGCTCGAGCCTGAGCCTCTGAAAGTTTGTTCGGTAACAAAGCAACAGCCAACCTCAGCCTCCTGCAATTGTCGTCACCCAGCTGCCGCCCAAGGATAGCCCCCGCTCTATAAATATATAGCACGCCTTCAGATAGTAGTGAGAAGAAGGTCCTGGATTCTATCACTCATCGAAGAAATTAGCTCTTTTTCCTGACGCCGCCACGTTCTATAAATATATATCACGCCTCTAGACATGATAGTGGGAAGAAGGTCCTAGATTCTCATCACTCATTAGTAGAAATTAACTTCTTCTCCTAACAACCGCACACCCTATAAATACATATCACGCCTCTAGGGACGGTAGTGGGAAGAAGGTGCTAGATGGAACGGGATCCTCTGCAATGCTCAAAAAATACCATACGATATGATATATATATTGAGACGTCTATCAAAATAAATAGTTACGTGATGTTTATTAATTATTTAAATATTTTAAATTTATTATTTTTTTAATATTTTAACATATATGTGTAAGAGCATGTGGTCACTTATTTTTTGATGGATGCCGCTGAAATATGTACAGTGTCGAATACCGCAGAGATCCATTTCCGTGTTAGATTCTCATCACTCACCAGTAGAAATTAGCACTTTCTCCTGCGACCCCACGCCCTATAAAATAAATCACGCCGCTTGAGGCGGCAGTGGGAAGAAGGTCCTAGATTCTCATCACTCATCAGTAGAGATTAGCTCTTTCTCCTGAGAACCCACCGAAAAACGAAGGAGAAAAGATGACCGACAAAGCGAATCCTATCCGATTCGGCATCCTAGGATGCGCCGCGATCGCCCGCAAGGTCTCCCGGGCCATCGGCCTCGCCCCAACGCCACCGTCGTCGCCGTCGGCAGCCGCTCCCTCGACAAGGCCCAGCGCTTCATCGCCGTCAACGGCCTCCCGCCAGCCACCCGCGCCCACGGATCCTACGAGGCCGTGCTTGATGACCCGGCCGTCGACGCCGTCTACGTGCCGCTTCCCACGAGCCTACACGTCCGCTGGGCGGTGGCCGCGGCGGAGCACGGGAAGCACGTGCTCCTCGAGAAGCCCACGGCGCTGTGCGCCGCGGATCTGGACCAGATACTGGAGGCCTGCAGGTCACGCGGGTGCAGTTCATGGACTCCACCATGTGGATGCACCATCCTCGGACGGCCCGGATGAGGGAGCTCTTGTCGGATCCCAACCGGTTTGGCCCGCTAAAAGCGGTAATTCGTGTTGTTTCGGATTTTGTTTATATCTCTGTTCTCATTTGGAAATTAGGAATTTTTGGCAAGGATCATCGTGATTGATTAATGATGGCATATGTATGTTTGGTCTATCATTTGTTCTTCTTCTTCTTTGTTTTTTTGGCTCTTTAGATGGATTTGATTGTTGTAGATAGATTTCATTTTAGACGGTGAACATAACATGAGAAGCATATGTATGTTGGTCTGTCATTTGTTCTTTTTTTTTTTTTTTTCATTTTAGACGGTGAACATTACATAAAAATAGTATTTGTAACTCCAGCACTTGTTTGGTTCATGAAAGAAATTTCTTTTTAGAAATCAATTTTTTTGAAAAGTTACTTCTTCCGAATATAATTTTGGCATGCTTTCTTAAATATGAAAAAATTATTTATTCTAGAGTGGCTTATGGTTTGTTAAGCATCTACTCTCCTAATAAAATTATGTAAAATAACTATTATGTCCTTAATAAATATAAGATCATATATTTTTACTCTCAAATATAAATAATAATATTATATTATAATAATTTATCATATTAATACAATACTAATATATATGTTCATATTATATTAATATTTAGTATAATAAATTTATTAATATAAATATAAATATAATATTAATATATTTGTTGCGGTCAAGGGTCAAGGGGTTGAATGGGCTTATGATCATCTTTAGGCTTCAGTGAGTCCTAGGTTTAAGTTGGCCTTCGTCATTTAAAGCTTCACGGTTTTGCAAATATGCCTCACATGGGAGAGAAGGTTCCAATCCATATAAATCATACTCTCTCTTAACTCATAATCAATATGGAACTAAAGAGGCCTTCTCTATACCACCACAATAATATTAATATAATATTAATTTTGCAAGGAGGAGAAAATAGAGATCTTCGTATATATCATTTTTCAGTATTTCATCTTAATCATCCATGAATATTTTACAAAATTTCAGCCCTAGATCTGAAAATGGATATTTTGGAAAGAAAAATGGCCATCAATTTTATTCATGGGAAGTCCCAAATCTATTTTTTCATGGGTTTTCATTTCCCATGAAACATGGAAAGTATTTTCTATAGAAAAGATTTTTTCGATTCTCTCCTCTTAAAATTCTAACTAAATAAGAGTACTTTTCTTCGCTTCGAAATTGCGACTTCCTTCCTCCACTTTCTGCAAACCAAACGTGTCTAGAGGATCAGGAGCCCGGTTGAGAATCTGAGTGATGGTGGTGGACCTGGTGGCACTGAACCCAGGTCTCTTATATCCACGTAAGAGACTGTACTCACCGAACTAGTTGAACAAGTTTGGTCGGCCTTTCCTCCGCTTGTTATTTAATTTCTCTTCACGGGCAGCAGGCAGCAGCGATGTCCATTTTAGAAGAGGCTGAGGGGTCCATTCGGCATTATTCTGTTCTCATTTCTTGGGTGGGAATATTTTACCTCCTGGCCTGTTGTCTTGTTGATTAATTGATTTAAAGTTACATAGTCCTGTGTCCGTTTTTCACATTTTGTTACTCTTAACCTTTTCTGGCTTCAAATAATGGGCATTTATTTTTCATTAAAAGATGGCATATCTTCAACAGCAACCACCTACTCCCATGTATGGTGTACAAAACCCAGTTTGCGCTCGTAGTAGGTATATGCTGGGGTACACACAGCATTACTCATTTTGTAAAGATGTTAGACTGATGTTTTTGGCGTAGATTAGCAAGTCGCTGCATACGTGACCTGGAGCAGATGTTGTGTCCGGACTAGATTTTAAATTGAATGGGAGCTCTCTTCAAGTCTTTAGACGCTGGAGTTTTCTTCTTTTCAATGAACCCTCACCTCAATTTCTCGTTATATTCTCCATTATTCCTATCTTTTTGTGTTTCATGTGTCGAGAAAAATTCAAAAAGAAAACTCAAAATTTTATTTAATCTTATTTTTTAATTTATTTTTTAAATATTTTAATCTTTTTATTATTATGATTTTAATTTCTGATCATTGGGCTCCTAATTATCAACGATCGTGTGCATCTAATTTCGTTTTATTTTTTGACCATTGGACTCTCTGTATTAAAAGTTTTGACCGTTGGACTTCTTATTAAAAACCTTGATGGGTCAATAAAAATCTCAACGGTTATAAATGGTCATAAACAGTCTTATTGGATGGCTATAAAAAAATCATCTTGAAACCTGATTTTAGATATCTTATCCAATTAATCCCTCCTTCTCTTTCTTCTAATATTTTCTCTTCAATTATTTTCTTTCTGATTATTTTTTGGGTGCTGAAAGAGTCCATCAATGTCCTCCACGATCGTGCTCGTAGACGGAGGATCCTGATCGTATCTGGAGGTAGTTTTTTCAGATATTCCTGTACGAGGGATGGGAATACGTCTTAGGACAGTATCCAACATGCTTCCGGATTCGATCTTTTTGATTTCTAAATTTTTGTAAGTCATTTATAATTTATAAAAAAATTCTTATTAATCTTCTTATATCACATCTTATTTTTAAATATTGTTCCAACAATCTAAGACGTAATCCCTATATTGTGATTAAAAAGATAATAGGATGCTAGGTATTCATTGCTTGGAATTTTTTTTTTAGTCATCTTTGGATAGAGATGAATAATTGGTGTTTATGCCTTTGATTGATACAGTAAATCTGTATAGAGTGAAAGAGAACTTATTTTCTCTAAAACGCATATATATACGTTCCCATCTACAAGACATGTGGCTAGTTCAACAAAATTTAATACTCTATGTTTACGTTATACTCAGCATTTGTTTCATATATTTTCTGCAGTAGATTTCCTATTGTAACTGATTCACTTTGGTAGTCCAAATTAATTGGAGTTCAGAACTGGTAACGATGCCTGTGAATAGGACATCCAACCTATTGACCCTGTGGATGGCTGAATGCCTAGATATGTAATGAAACCAGTTAATATACCAAGTCATGCACTTGCATGTCAGTGTCAAATATTAAGGTTCAGATAAACCTGCAAATTAATTGGCTACAAGCAATTCAGGTTCTATTACATGTATGAATAGCTATGCATTAGTTTCATGTAATTAGGAACTAAATATAAATTTTCATTTATCTAAGACCTTACATTGTGCAACAAATATTGTGTAATAAGGTTGTCATTAATTTCTGCTAAGCACTATGTTGGTGGATGTCTGGCCTGGACACCACCTTCCAAAACCTTTCCAGTACCACGCGATTCAGCAGGAAGAAAGAAGAAACAAAACAAAAAGAAAAATAATACAAAATACGTAGGATACAGT
>KE504980.1:419716-431956 GCA_000441515.1 Elaeis oleifera | reverse complement strand
TCGTGTGGCTAAATAAGATTACGAATGGCACATGGTAATTAAATGGAATTAGAACTAAACCTTTATGGTTAAGGTTCATGGATGAATGTCATATTATAAATAGAAACTGTCGTCTCATATATGTTTTTAAGAATCACAAATATGTGTGTAATGCCTAATGCCGGCAGACCTACACGCACTGTGATGGTATTCGGAGGAACTTAAAATGGAGTGGTCACAGTGCTACCATGTGCATTTGCTGTGCTGTTCAATTATGGCGGCTTGTCTTATTGATTTCACTTTTTGTTTGTGAGTCATGTTTGTGGGAGAGCCTTTTTTTTTTTTTTCCCGAGCCATGCTACAAGGTTCTTATTTGTGGAATTAAAAAAAAATAGTGCACATGCCACGTGGTATGAAGTTCTCCTTTATATGACCTGCTTGGTTGATGCAGTGCAAGTAGGATCCTCAAGGCAACAAAAGTTGAACATGACGCAGCCTCAAATAATTTCATTTTTCATCCAAAATCTCTATGGAAAGAGGCGATTGGGTGGCTTTTGGGGGGTTGGTGCCATTCATGGATGAGTGGTGGAACAAGCTCTCTCTTTACCAATTTGGAGTTTTGGACCTAGTAGCATTATGCATTTCCATTCAATATTTCAAGGTATGAAGGCTATCGCCTAAATATTTTGGCCGAAATCAGCAACCATCAACTACAGCTTAGAAGCTCGTCTAGCTTGTGAAAGCAGAAAAGAGCCTCTAACTTCGCTATCTTTTTTTATCCAAAAAAAAAAAATCGCTATCTTTTGGTCTAAGTGAGATTTTTCGATCGCCATCAAGCTTCTTTCGTGTCCAACTGCGCTTCCATCATCCCTTTGCTATGGATCTCGAGCTTTGAATTTTAACAAAACTTTAAACTCATGTGTGCACGAAGCTAATAATATTGCTGGTAAGACTTTCCAAGTTCAATTTGTCCTTAACAGTCTAGTTTTGGGTTGCAAACTTTCCTCAGTCCATGAAAGATTTGGATAAGCTTACTTGTATACTGCCATTTAAGAAAAAAATGAAAAAAAGCATGTATACCCTTCTAAATATACAAATTACATGAATATCTTTGTAAATCTACATGCATGCCTATATAAAATATTTATTTATATGTATTTTTTTTTTTAATATGAATTCGTACAATCTAACGTCATTAAAAATAAATGGATTCAATTAAAATGATTGAAATATCTTTAATAGTAGTCACACAATAGAAAAATTAAAACGATATTTGCATAAATTATGATTTTACGAGGTATCCATGTAATTTTGCATACTTAAGATCGTATATATACAGTTAAAAAAATCTATTAAAAAAATGAAAACTTGGTTGAGACTTACCTAGTATGTGATGATTCAGTTGAATCAACAAGCTAGAAAAAAAGCTGAGTAACATTATCAATCTTTTTATTTGTTTTGATCTTAACATAGTTAAATTGGAATGCTGGATAACCATTTTGGTAATTTTGTTCTCCTATTTGATTTTGATGTAAGTATCATGTTTGAGCTTATGATATCTACATATTTTTCATTATTTTTGTATATTGAATTTAGATTAATCATAAACATTAAAATCAATGAAATAGCTTTCAAAATTTATAAATCATAAGTTGTTCATTTGTTGAGGCAAAAATTTCTTAAAGATATCATGATTCCTTTCGTAAAAATTGATATCAATGTGAGATCATGCAACATGGTAATATTTTTTTTTTATCATCCCATAATTAAGAGTGATTGAATTATCATTATTAGAATTGGTTTCTTATATTTGAACAAATATACGAAAGCCTGCGACACAATTATATTCAATTAGATGTATATGCTCAAATGATACAAGTCAAATTTAGTGAAAATAATTCAGTCATTCTCAATTGAATAGGGCAAAAAAAAAAGATCGATGTTATGATACTACATGATCCATGTTAACATCAATTATTGTGGAATAGATCATGATGATAAATTTTTTATCTCAATGAACAAACAATAACTCATTATTTATAAATTATTAAAAACTATTTAATTGATCTAGAGATCTATAATTAATTTAAATTCATATGCTTTAATATTTTAAAATAATATATAGATATTATAGACTTATTAATGATAATTATATCAATATCAAATGGAGAATACCAACAGCCATCTAATATTTTCACTTATCGAATTGCCATCTGACATTAAAAAAAAAGTTAACAATATATTTTGGTCTTTGAATAAAATTTTAGTCTGTCATGTATGCAAGAATCCAATAATATCAAGTTCAATTTGCCCTCAAAGTCAAAGTCTGATTTTTGGCGCTTCAAACTTTTCTCCGTCCATGATTGGCCGCTGTCGTCAGCGAGAATGAGAACAATTTATATGTAATTTTGTTCAAAGAGAAGGGCAAAAGCCAAGGGCGGCCAACCGCAGAGTCCATTTCCCAGCTGCCCAGGGACAACCCCACACTTTACAAGTATCACGCCTCTGGAGAGGACACTGGGAAGAAGGTGCTAGATTCTCATCACTCGTCAGTAGAAATTAGCTCTTTCTGCTGACAACACACCAAAAAAGGCAAAGGAAAAAAGATGGCCGACAAAGCGAATCTTATCCGGTTTGGCATCCTGGGGTGCGCCACGATAGCCCGCAAGGTCTCCCGGGCCATCGCCCTCGCGCCCAACGCCACCGTCGTCGCCGTCGGCAGCCGCTCTCTCGACAAGGCCCAGCGCTTCATCGCCGACAACGGCCTCCCGCCGGCCGCCCGCGCCCAAGGCTCCTACGAGGCCGTGCTCGATGACCCGGCCGTCGACGCCGTCTACGTGCCGCTCCCCACCGGCCTACACGTCCGCTGGGCGGTGGCCGCGGCGGAGCACGGGAAGCACGTCCTCCTCGAGAAGCCCACGGCGCTGTGCGCCGCGGATCTGGACCGGATCCTGGAGGCCTGCAGGTCCCGCGGGGTGCAGTTCATGGACTCCACCATGTGGATGCACCATCCACGGACGGCCCGGATGAGGGAGCTGTTGTCGGACCCCAACCGGTTTGGCCAGCTAAAAGCGGTAATTCGTGCTGTTTCTTTCCTTCTTTTCCCTGAAAAGAGTTGCTTTTTCGGATAGATTTTTTGGGGCGAATGTTTGGGCGTTTTTTTGTTGGATATTCTCCTGGTCTTTTATTTCCTGCTTTTAGAAATTTTTTTCCTCCTTTTGGAAAGATTATGTTTTTCCTAAAAAAATGGCTCCTTTTTTACGACGCCTTTTGGTGTAGGAGCTAATTCAATGAACCATCATAATTGAGGTTTTCTTTCGCGAATGTTTGTGTATTTTCTTCAAAAGATAAACCTTTTAACTTCTAGTCATTCGGTTAGGAAATTAGGGGTTTAAGAAAAGGAATGTAGATTTTCGTCTGTATATATATGGATGGTAATTCAGCCTATATTGTTGGGTCTTCTTTTCTTGAAGGATTTTGTTTACATCTCTGTTCTTATTTGGAAATTAGGAATTTTTGGCAAGTGTTTGATTAATTGATGGCATTTGTATGCTTGGACTGTCATCTGTTCTTCAAATTCCTTTTTTGGCCTTTTGATGGATTTGATTGTTCGAGATAGATTCCATTTTAGACGGTGAGCATAACATGAGAATTGTATTGTGACTCGGAGAGGCGGAAGCCCGGGTGAGAATCTGGGTGATGGTGGGGGGACTGAACACAGGTCTCTTGTATCCATGTAAGAGACTTTACTCACTGAACCAGTTGGTACAAGATCGGTCGGGCCTTCCTCCTCATCTTATCTCATTTCTCTTCACGGGCAGCGGCAGTGTCCACTTTAAAAGAGGCTGAGGGGTCCATTCAGCGTTCTTCTGTTCCCATTTCTTGGGTGGGAATATTTACCTCCTTACCTATTGTCTTGTTGATTAACTGATTTAAAGTTACAGTGTAGTGTATGTTTTCACTTATTGTTATTCTTACCCTTTTCTGGCTTCAAAAATTGGCTTTTTTTTATTAACAGAAGGCATATCTTTATTTGCAACCACCTACCCCTATGTATGGTTTACCAAACCTAGTTTGCGCTTGTAGTGGGTGCATGCTGGGGTACACATAGCGGTACTCATTATGAAAGATGTTAGACTGATGTTTTGGTAGATTAGCAAGTGGCTGCATAAGTGATCTGGAGCAGATGTGGTGTCTGGACTAGATTTTAAATTGAATGGGAGATCTCTTGAAGTCTTTGGATGCTTGAGTTATCTTCTTTTCAACGAACCCTCACCTAAATTTCTCGTTATGTTCTCCATTATTCCTATCTTTTTGTGTTTCATGTTCTATCTATCAAGTGGTCTTTGAGCAAGCATTCTTGCAGTACATCCAGGCTTCAAGTCTTTCCAGTACTTTTTTTTTTTTATGTGGATGGCTTTCAAATGAATTCTAAGAACTTCCCTTTTGTTCCCATAAAATTGTATTTATCAAAGACTTTTGTCAAAGTCGTTGAACCCTGCTCTAGAAGATCATGAAAGTTCGTAATCCATATCTGATAGCAATTTGGCATGAGCATTTAGGTACCATCACCTAAAAAGTGTTTAGTGGTGATAATACAGTAACCAGGAACTACTTGTAGAATATACCCTACTTTCTGAGCAAACATGAATACAATTTTCAATGAATTCATCTCTAAACTGGTTTAGTTTTCACTTTGTCCTTGTGAGTCTAGTTTTGGTGCCACATTTTTCATGAAGGACCTTTTATTGGGTTGCAATTAGCTTTTATGTTATTTCCATGTCCCAGGGGAAACTTCTCTGATATGCGTTTACCCTAGATTGTGTAGGATTGCTTTTTATGGTATGCAAACCTGGAGATGGAGCCATTGTTTCAATTATTAGCACACATATAGGTCTTCACAAAGAGGGAGAGAGAAGTGTGTGCTCTTCCTTTTGTCTGTCATCCCTCCACCTACAAGGCCTAAATTATACCTGACTGTTCTCTATTTTCAGTAAGTGTGGCCCCTTTAAGTTGTGCTTTCTTTCAGCAGGTCTAAATGAAGGTATCTACGGATGAATCATAATAAATCAATATTTTGAGTATATAGTTTTTGTCTGTGTTTGCAAGTACAAATTGGGAGATTTTTGTCATCATATACTGCACCGCTGTTGCAGATGGTCTCTTGCTCTTCAGAGTGCACACTTTAATCAGCTGTATCTTGAGTTTTGCATTTTTCCATTTTGATTCCATCCATTGATTCTATACTATAATAGACATTTTCTTGGAATTTTATCGGCACCTTAGGGATACAGGTTATGGTGCCTCACTCATTTGATGCTCCTTTGGTAGCCCTGAACTGCGAATTCCTTTAATGTTCCATATGCCAGATCTCTTACATATTAAAAATCAAGAATGATATCTCTAAGTGTATGTGAACTGATATTTTATTATCTTATGGGGCTGGCAGATTCACAGCAGCTTCACCTTTTGCGCGGACCCTGATTTCCTTCAGAATGACATCCGTGTGAAGCCTGATCTTGATGCCCTTGGGGCTCTTGGTGATGTTGGGTGGTACAGCATCCGCGCGATCCTATGGGCCGCCGACTACGAACTGCCCAGAACTGCAATTGCGCACCATGGCTGTGTGAAGAACCAAGCTGGTGTAATCTTGTCATGTGGGGCTACTTTTGTATGGGATGATGGCAAAGACGCAACCTTCCACTGCTCTTTCCTCTCTAATCTGACAATGGAACTCTGTGTTATGGGAACAAGAGGAACCCTTCATTTAAGTGACTTTGTGATTCCTTTCGAGGAAACCCCTGCTAAATTCAGGATTGCTACAGATTCAGGCTTTAAGGAGCTCCAGACTGGATGGCATCCACTGCCCAGTGAGCATGTCATCTCAACCGACCTTCCGCAGGAAGCCCTCATGATTCAGGAGTTTGCGAGGTTGGCAGGAAGCATAAGAGATTCTGGTTGCAAGCCAGATGAAAAATGGTATACTATCACTAGAAACACACAATTGGTTCTCGATGCAGTAAAGAATCAATTGAGAAGGGGCTTGAACCGGTTAATGTTGCTGGTTAGCGGATGTTCCCTTCAGTTATGCCCTATGATCTCATCGTGTTGCTAAATTAGTACTCCACCACATTTGAAATGCTGACAATTTTCATTGTGATCTTTGCTGAATAAATGAGATCATGTTGATAAACCTGTTTACTTGTTTGGTGTGATTGGTTATTTTGCTGTAACTGAATAAATTTCGCTGCTGAGAGTTGTTGAATGGTGCCATTTAGACAATTTTATCTTATTGGATTTGGGAGATGGTATGCAATTCAGCATGCTAGTAGGATTAATATGATCAAACCAAAAATTAAATGATAAGTATCCATGAAGCTTTTGCCATGGTTAGAAGCTGGATCAGGGATCCTCTGTGGTGCGCAGTCTGCACCACAGAATCCGGTACAGCGCTCGATGGCCTCCAGAACAAGCAAGGTCTTGTTCTGGAGAACTGGCTAACACAGTTCTTTGTAGTAACAATGAAACTAATTTGCACTGAATTTCGGGGAAAAAATCGGATCCGGAGATGAAATTTAAACCTTCCTTTTTGGTAAAATCTGAGGACGTCTGTTGAGTCGTATATGAGCATCGTTGGTGTAGACGCTATTCTAGCTGGGAATGGGATTTAATTGGGGAAAAAAATATTTTAGGTTACTGAACAATAGATGATGAAAATATGTTCCCAAGTAAGGACCTATTTTCGGTAGCCTAGTATGTGTATTATAATGAAGAAGAGGTCTTTGGAAAGGTTATAACTGGACAAGAATTTCAAAACCAGCAATGGTAATGACTGGTAGAATTAAACAGACTCTGCGAGCTGTCGAAGTGCTTTCGAATAGTGCACATCTACTGCAGACGTAAGAAACTACTAAATGAAAAGTAAGATATTGGTGTGCTAATTAAATGAGGATCCATTTAGTGTTGCTGCTGCTTTGAGTTGTTTTCAGAAATCCAAGAAAGATAACGAACAGGACTGAACAACATTGATGAAAGGGCTGTTTGTTTTTGAAATTCGTGTAGAATCTTTAGAGCCCTTCGTAACAAAGGTTTATTGATTTTTAAAAAGAGTGAAAATAAAAGCAAGGAATAATAAAAATTTTGTACAAATGCTGCCTTCAAGAACAACCTCCATTTATCTCACTAGTTTGCAGAGAAATAAAAACATGAAAACAACAGTGATGTCAAAAAGGAACTAAGCTTCTGAGGTTCTCACATTTTTAAAACTACAGCTGGACAAATCCAACACATGTAAGAGGTTGTGACATAAATAAGAGATACTAATGGTCATGATCTTTCAAACTTGAGTCACTGTTTATATAATGTGGTAAATGTGATTCGATATTGAAATGTAAACTTCTTTTATAGATTTCCCTCATAGTAACAACTAAACTAAGTAGGATTTATTAATATATAAGATGTGACGGTTTTAACAGCGAAGATGGATGACTGTGGGCGTTCATAAACTTGAGTTTGATGGTATATGTAATAGATTTGTTCCTTGTAAGTGAAGGGAAGACACTTAATTAGGTTTTCCGTCACTTCAGATGAGTGCTTTACTGAATGTGATCTGGTAGCAACTACTGCTAGAATATGTAGCAATTACGGATGTTCCAAATTGGTGATCAAGCAATCATGTACGGTGACAATCATTTGCACAATATCATTAGATTGGAAGAGCTTTGTTATGCAAAATTCAGCATGACTGTAGGATTGATTGAACCTAATGAATGAGATGACAGGATCATGGTACTAATTTTTACTACATGAAGCTAAGTTGTTGTTCTTATTATTGTTGTTATTGTTGTTATTATTATTATTATTATTATTATTATTATTATAGAAACAGAAGAGTTTTATGCGTTCTACATGGAGCCATTGAAAGGAAATACCCAACACCATACATCTCATTGAAGCAAAGTCTGGACCTTGTTTATCTTCACCACAGCCTTCACGAAATTTTGGGTAACTATTTCAGTACTACAACCACAAGTTCACTGGCTTGAAATTATTCTCAATTGATTGCTTCACAGCATCCACCAGCAGCCGTGTTTTCCGGCTAACATCTGGCCATTTAGGATCTGGGCGGCCATTAGAACCCTTGAATCATCTGAACTGGCCAAGCAAATTCCAAAACCATAAGAGTTTCTTGTGGAAGATCAGCTGCCATCATGTACCTTCTCGGGCTTCGGGGACCAACCAATGGAGCTCATCAGCAAAATGTGCACCAGAATCGAACTCAAAGGAAGCTGAGTACGTCCTCTTGGTATGGGATGGTGAGATCCTTCAGCTGGAGAGAGCCCAAGCCCGTGAACGGAGAGTTGCATCGTTACATGGGAGAGAGGAAAGAGCAGTGGAAAGTGGCCACCTTGCCATCATCCCAGTGGGAAGAACAGGCACAAGAGAGGATGAACCCCGCTTGGTTGACGTGGAGGGCAGGGAGAGCAGTGACAGCCACGGAGCTGGTAGTTCACTGCCCACAGGATGGCTCCAATGCAGCCCAGGCCTCCAACGGCTCTTAAAGAGTCCAAGTCAGGCTTCGTTTACAAATTCTGAGGAAGCTAGGAAGGAGGACGAGCTGTGGTTCTGACCACGGAAAGCATTAAAAAAAATGATAAAGCAAGCAGAAAAAGTGTAGAGATGATACCGAGCAAGAAGACCATAAGTTACTCAGCAAGCTCATATCATGGTGACAAACTTCTCAATGGAAAGTTCTATGACCCAAGGAAAAAAATGACATGCTAAGATGCTGATGCCGTGCTACCTAGCACGGCAGGGAGATACTGTCATCTCAATTGTTTGCCCTTGATAACGGCGTACATTGCGCATGTCCAATACTAACGATAGAAGTTGCAAACAAGCAACCATTATAATATGGTTGATCTTTTTGCAGTCCAGTATACCAAATCATATTAAGAATTGCAAAACACTATGCTAGAGCAGCGCCGTCCAGGATCTCTTGAGCCATCCATCTTGGCTTCAAATGTTACGTAACCCTCGGCCTCACTAGGAGTAAACTTCCATGTAACGATGCATTATGTACCTATGGTGTATATCCCTGGTTTATAGGAGGGATACCGAAACACTGGATATGGTGTGGACAAGTGTGTGGCAATTACCACTTTGAGGGGTCCAAAGAGGCTGGCGTTGGACTAGAGCCCCTTCATCCTGGCCGTGTGCAGGCGGCGGAGCCCCGTGATCCACGGGCCTCCAGGTGTGGCCTCCACGGTCTGATCTAATTCAGCAATTGACAGCATCATGGGCTTCTCAAGGAGCACGTGCTTCCCATGCTCCATTTCAGCCACCGCCCGGCATTGGTGGAGCCGGCCACCACATGTATCCATTGTTGCATGACATCTGAAGAAGCAGTGAGGGAGTGCTCCTCCCCGGGACATCCAGCATATTCATCAGGAGGCGAATGATGCTGTTAACTAAATCATCTCCTTTGTTATAAGGCAATCATATCAATATGAAGTTTTATGGACCGACGCCCAGAATGCTTCTGTAATATTTATTTCTTATTTATTTTATTATATTCATATTAGATTTATATCGCCGCTTCATCTTAGAAAAAATAAAAATAATAATAATTAAAAAAAAGGAAAGGAAAGAAAGAGCGCGCCGTGTTGGCGAGCGGCAGGCTGACGTGTGCATCTGTCCAACGATCACTTCAATCGGTCACTCTTGGCATCTGTCCCTGTGGCAGTCCAGGGTCGGTGCTATACACGACCCAAGCGGGCGACAGATGAGCCGCGTTTACCACCCTACCAATCATCACGCACGATGATGTGAGGACGAATCGATGGGTGACAAAGTTTTTGAGTAATTCTTTACATACTGAATATGGTGCAGCAAAAATACATCATCTTATTTATTGATCCACATAATCATTATTTTAATATATATTTAATATTATAATTTATTTTTTATTTAAATTTTGAATGATAAAATATTTTTATTTAAAAATTTATAATATTTATCGTCATATTATGATATTTACGGTTAAATTATGATTTACTATACAATACGAAATCATAATTTTTTAAAAAATTATAAAATAATATATATTTTATCATAAAAATTTATAAATTTAAATGATGAAAATTTTTTTTGTCTCGTGACGTTTCATGATCAAATTATAGCTTGCTGTTGTATAAAAAATTATAATTTAATCATAAAATGTAATAATATATCATAAATATTATATTTTTAAAAATATTTTATTATTAAATTTAATAAAATAATATTATAGATATTAAATATATATTGAAAATGATAGTTGCCAAACCCAATAAGGTGGGATGGTGCTGCACCGTTGATGGTGCACAGAGACTTTCTCCAAAATTTTGCCCTTTCTGTTACTGCAATCCACTCGCACACCTTAGGTTTGGCCCAGGCAAATAAGAAAATGAAAAGACGTGCTTGCCTGCAGGTACCATCCGCGCAGACATACGCACAACACTGCAGGTTTAACGGGTGTACCAAATAGTTAAGTACATAATAGTAAATTACAAGGGTTTTCCCCATTTCGGAATCCAATTTCTAGACACTATTTTCTTCTAAAAGCCAAATTGTTAACTCTATATTTGTAAATTACAGAGGTTTTAACGTGCTCAAAAGGGAATCAAATTTTGAGAAAATCTATTTTCTTCTAAAAGGATATTCGCATGGGTTAAAATAGGTTAAGTAGATCAAAGAACTAAACTTGAATCCAACCTACCTAAGAGACCAGGTGAGTTGATCTTTCTGTGACCCAAATTTCTTTATGCCAAGCTTGAACATGCTTAATACGGGTTGGCTATAAGGCAAATTGATGGATTGAATCATAAATTATTTCAATACAGACTAGTATTATGAGAAAGATTGTGATGCAAATGAGATCCGCTGACCTTTATGCGAATTAACAAACCGAGCATTACAAGGACATGCAGAATATGACAAAACCAACCCAAACATTTTCTAGAACGCTCTATCTAAGTCTGCTAATTGAGAAATTATTAGTTACAACGGTTCTATCACGTGTACTTAGGATCATCCAATAACAAATCAATATATCATCTATTAGTAAAAAAAAAAAACTCCACCACTATCTAAACTTGATTAAAAATTTTAAATTAAAAAAATCTCACTATTGACTATTGGCCGACTGACATCTTTTATTATTTTGTATAAAAAAAGTTTTATTTTTTTGAATGACATACTGACTTTTTATTAAATAGTAAGGATGGCAAAATCGATCCGACCCGATGGGTATGCATCCTACACAAATCCGATCAAACTCGAAAAAAAAGTTTGATCAGATTTGGGTTCGGATTGGGTAAAACCGAAAACTGTAGCATGGATATGGATAGGATACGGGTAGTACTGTTTCCTATCCGAACCTACGGATATGGGTAATATCCGAATCCATACCTGAATATATATATTTATAATTCTGTTTTAGTTGATAATATGTATAAATTATTTTGATTATTTATATGTTCTATGTTGAATTGTAATTCTATTTTATGTTTGATTTTATAAATCTGGACTTATAAATTATATTTATATTGAATTGATAATTTATTTGATTGATAATATACATAAAATTATTTAGTTATTTTTTTATATGGAATAAATATAGGACAAGTATGGGTTGGATATGAAAAATGGATTACCCATGGATATCTCCGAACCTGTTGGATATGGGAGTGGGTATCTCCGAACCTATTGGATATCTCTTTTTTTATCTGATCGGGTATCGGATAGAATTTGGATATAGAGTATTAAGTTCGGATTTGAAGATGGATAGTACAATATCCGATCCAAACCTTATCCATTGCCATCCTTATTAAATAGTCTAAGATACATGTGATAGAATCATTCTAACCAATAATTTCTCCCGCCAATGACTCTATGGCTTATGTACAACCAATAGACCTTCATGTGAATTAAGAAACGAGGGCATGCTGGATCGGGCAAAAACCAACCAAAAACTTCTTAAGAGTGCTATACCTAAACAGATCGCTAGAAATGCAAACGAGTCAAGCTGCTCGTGAGCTACTCGAGATCGACTCGATTATTATCGAGCTTGAGTCAAGCTCGAATAATAGAGTCAAGCTTGAATAACTTTCGAGTCAACCTCGAATAGCATGATATTCGATTTAAAAGCTCACGAGCCTATTCGAATATTATATATATTAATAATATTATTTTAATTATAATATATATATATATATATAT
>KE504980.1:400894-419696 GCA_000441515.1 Elaeis oleifera | reverse complement strand
TATATATATATATATATATATATATATATATATATATATATATATATATATATTATTAGTAGATTAAAGTTTAATTTCAAGCTCAAATATGATTCGATTCATATTCGAATTAAATCGAGCCGATCTTCAATTTTATCTATTTTTTATTAAGTCAGAACTCGAGTTTAGAGTTTAGGATATTAAAGCTCAATCGAGTTTGAACAAAATTTTGAACCCAATATTTTGAAGCGAATCGGGTTTGAACTTTCAATTATTCTGAACTTTCAATTACTCAATTCGACTTGGCTCAATTGTATCTGCTAATGACTCTACGTGCAACCAATAGACCACATCCCTAACATTCAGCCTTTCCAAGTACATCCCACACTAATCTTCCACGTTAACCTAGTCTTCCGCCTCTTTTCTTTTAAACAGATTCACGGCAACAAGTTTACTGCAGTCAGCTCAAATCATCGTTATTGTGCGCTGGAACAATCTTTAACTGTTATCCAGCATTCAATCAACCAGTGTTACTCCCAACAACTATGCCCAGCATCAACTCCCTAAGCCCCAATTATTTGGCTGGACCATTTATTCCTTCAATAAAATCCCCAGCGAAGCCTAGACCAAAAATCAAAGGGACCGTAGGAAACGATTTACAAAAGGAATGAACCATGACACCTGCATTACATCGTCGAGAATTGGTTAATAGAACTTCCGTCTTATATTCACTTGAACTCTTGTGGCACTAATAAGTTCATGTCCATGAGTTTGTAACTCAACAATATAACTCCCATAATTCAATCAACACTAGGCTTTTTACAGCTACAAAGTTAACCAGCCAGGGAACAGAAACACTTGCTACGAGGCAACATATGAACATATCATTAACCTTGTTCTTTGTAAGGAGTCCAAATGAGTTTGCTAACATCAACCTCCAAACCTCCACGGCCTGCTGCCTTCAGGTGGCGATCGAGCACCTTTGGATCTGCACATATCACATGCTGCCCCTTCCTGTATTGTATCAGGTCCAGACTCTGTAGGGTGCTTAATATATCATCTGCTTTTATGGCTGTCATATCACTAAGCTCCTGCAGAAAATAAGACCTACATCAATAACATGAAACATGGGAATAACAGGTTCTTTCGATGGAGTACAAGCAAGCAGTTATATGGATAAAGTCCGAGCGCAAATAGTATTTTGACACTTGATGCATTTGGTCACAATAAACTTTCAAATTTCACAATTCTCCCTCTGAAGGGAGGGAAAGGATATTATTCATTTCTGCCAACAAGTAGGTAGTCCAAACCACATGACTCATAGTGATCAGATTCTAGGGTAACAACTAACAAATAACTACCATCTAGTTACATGTCAATGTTGTGTAACGCTGAGACAAAACATTGGAGTAATTACCATATGCCAAACGCAACATGGAGCTTGGTGGGAATTTAATATTGTATTGCTAAAACAACAAGGTTAATTCACTTGCTGAAATTATTTTTGAACTGCAAATTATATACAATTATCTGCACCCAATGCTGCTGCTGCTAATCTATCCATCAGTTCTCTTTAGATCTCAAGTTCTAGTTGCAACATTTCCCCATTCATTAATAGGACAAGCTTGCATAAGAAACAAACAAGCACGGTTAGAATATTTATCCAACACTGCTTGTCGAGTATCAAAAGAAATCAATCTACCGAACAACTGTTTTCCTCAGGTTCGAAGGGATTTATCACAGAAATGGTATTTGAATCAAAAAGCTTGCAGAGGTGCATTAAAACCATGAGAAAGAGAGGGCGCGAGAGGGGAGATACTACCTATCAAAGTGACAAATGACAAAGGATACTGCTAACACAACTAAATGTGATGGCACCATCTAAAAAGGGTTATACCCTTTTACAATGAAATGATGACCTAATCTTAGACTTTCAGAGTTCCATGGATAACACACCAACTTCTCATATAGATGACACTAGTACACAGCATGGATGCATACAAGACAGCAAATGGAATGGAAGCACCTAGAAAGGTTAATACCAACCAAAATAGCAATAAAGTGTGATACCCTGATAAAGTTAAAGGACAAGAAACCTTGTGGATTAAGTATGCTTACCTTAATAGAAATGTTGCTTTTGTGCTTTTTCAGAATGTCTAGAAGAACCCTTGTCCAGTAACCTCGGTAACTTAACAGCCCAAGGTCAGAAAGCGGTCGCTCTGGTGTCCCCACTTTACCCTCCTTCTTTGAAGTTCATAGGCTGCTTAAAATGAGCATTGAATTAACAATATTGACTAGTAGAAGATTTAACATAGATTTACACCATGTGTGTACGTGGTAGAATAACATACATCATGTTTGCTTAGAAAATTTCAAATTGTCCACACATTCAGAATAGTATATCCAAAAAAGATATGAGAAGTGGAAATTCATGATAAATTAACACAAAAAAATGGGCACTTGTGACCTCGCCAAAATGTCATGTCATATTACAACGAATTCATCACTAATGAAGTTACTCAAAAACAATCCTAACAACTTCCATCTAGCATTATTTCCATCATCCTGAAAAACTAAGCCCATGTTGCTACACCAACCAACACACCTCCATTCACCATTGTATCACAACCCAAAGTTATCTCATTATATGCCACCATTGACAACTTGAGATATAATTACGCCATCATCATAACACTAGTGCCACAACCACACCACCCATACAAATGTTGCCCCCAAAAAATCCATCTTTACCACCATTCTCTCTCTTTCATCCCTATCATTGCACTAGCACTACCATATGTGCAATGCCATCACCATAACACCCATCATCATCATCAACTTTATGAATCACGATGAAACCATCGGACTATGATAGTATTCTGAGACTAGATCTAAAATATTTATACATTAAAATAATAAAAATTAAAAAAAAAAAAACAGCAGGGCCTCTTTTCTTCAGGAATACCAGCCAAAGAACATGGCCTTGAATGAACCAGATTCATTTGGAAAGGATTCGTCCACGTGTTTAACCACCATCAACAATTTGACTTTTTGTGAACAGAAATATAGAAGAAGAAAAAGGTAAACATCAATGGGGAAGCAAGAAGCTTACAGAATGCAATAAGAAATTTCCCATATCCTTTTCTCTGATATGGAGGCAGAGTGAGAATGCATGCCAAATTATACGACTCCTCTGAATGCTTTTCCTGCATTATAAGACAAAGCAAATAAGATATCATAATTGGCAAGACTAAAAATACATGATATCATGATTAACAAAAGCGGCAACTAAAATAAATGAGGAAGACTGGATACAAGGCAAATTCCCCTTATAAATATAAGCCTTTTCTCACATAATGACAATTCTCTCTGCAGCTCCCCTGATGATATGCATATTCTGAGTCCAACTCATCCAACTTCTATTGTCCACCATACTTCATTTATATGATATCTACTTTGCTAGAGCAACCATAGGACTTCTGATGATAAGTACATATAAAACACCAAACACTTGTTTTCCAAGCACGTGAACAGAAAAATGAACCTCATATATAAACAATACAGCACAAATATGAAACGATGATCTGCCTTGCCATCAAAATGCTCCTTTTCATATAACATAACTTTATTTCAATTACATTTTTTTATTTATTGATAGGTGTCCCTAATTCATGGTGTATGACTAATGTGAATGAAAACTTGGTAACAAGAAATTCTTCAATCCTCACTGATATCATAAACCTTTGATTTTTCTTCTAAAACTCAATTAGGAATGTTGTCAATCAAGGTTCGCCGTCTCGATACTGAATCCCGTACCGGAAAAATCCTGCTGTAATATCGGTACACGGTTCGGTATAGTACAGTAGTGTCAGTATGCTCCAAGACGGCATACCGGTACGAGACCGGTATGGTACGGTATGACATTCCATGCTGTCAATTTACTTGCAATATCAATTTAACTCCAGCATGTTCCTTACAAGTGCTACAAAGGAGGATGAAGTAAGCTGGATCTTGATAAATTATGAATGGTGGTCAACATGTTTAGGTGCATGTTATTTGCAGATGGTTTTCTCTTTTGTATTAATTAAGGATGAACTCAAAGTTAACGTTTAGGAAGATGTACCATGGTACATGTTGCTTGTGGACAATATTGTATTGATTGATGAAAAGAAACTAGAACAAATACAAAATTGGACTTATTAAGGAATACTTTAGAAGATCAAGGCTTAAGAATTAGTAGAACAAAGATAGTACATGGAATGTAAATTTAATGAAAATGAAAATGAAGACAAAATATCAATTAAGATCAATGAACAAGAAATGCTGCAGAGTGATCGATTTCATTATTTAAGATATATCACAAAAATAATGTGGAGAAAGATTAAGGCATGCAATAGCATTTCAGCTAGCTGAATGAAGTGGAGAGATGCATATGGAATATTATATAATAGGCTTGGAGACAACAAAAAGTTTTATAGAACAATAATAAAGTCTGCAATGCTGTGAGGCTTAAAGTGTTAGGCAATAAAGAAGTACATGAAAACAAGTGAATGTGGCAGAAACGAGAGTGTTAAGATAGATATCTAGTAACACTAGGAAGGACAGATTAAGAATAAATATATTAAACTATAAGAGTTACATAAATTAAGGACAAAATGATGGGAATTTGATCAAGATGATATGGTAAAACAAAGATATGAAAGCTCCTATAAGAAGAGGTATTTTAATTTGTACTGAATTGTAGGAAAAGAAATGAAGGCCTAAATTAACATGGATGGAGATTGTGAGGAAGGATACCGAGAAACTTGAAATAATATTGAAGATGGCCTTGGATAAGATTACTTGTTAAATGAAAAGCCACAAAACCGATCATAAATAGTTCAGAAAAGGCTTGATGATTATGATTATGATGATGATATGGCCAACATGTTTCCGTGTTAGCTGGATCTTGATAGCAGGATCATTGATAATATAATTGGAAAAAACACTTGGATAACTAGCCAGCCAAATATTTGAGCATAAATGAATATTGCTGCAAGCATAAACATCCTGAATTTATCCTACTAAGGTAGGAAAACTTTACATGATTGTGGGAACAATGACAAAGGTTACTTGTACCAAAAAAAAATTCACAAAAATGACAACACGACCATTTGATGGGTCATAAAATAACAAGTTAGCGCTAATGGTACATCAAAGTGCAGCGATAATATATCCTACGACAACCAAACATCCAAAAAAGATAAATGACTACAGGCAACACCATTAAACAACGACAAAAAAAAAGAAGCAAGAATAGTAACAAAGCAACATGAATTTGTCATTTGGAGCAGGATTAATAATATTGGTAAGAAATTGTTGTGTTCAACTCCACACTCAGTAATCCACAAGCCAATAAAAATTGGATACATCTTGCAGCAAAAGAATCGAACTTCCAAGCAAGAAAAGATTGAGCATTCATATAGCAGAACAATTGAGGGAAAAAAATCAAAATGTGCTAACCAAGTAGCATCTGTAATGAGAACATATGGCAGGATTTTTCAATTATTAGAGTAATGCATCTTTCTTATAAAGAGATTTCTCAAGGAACAAACAATGTAACCATTACCTTAGAAAATACCCAACCATGTGGCAACCTCGATCATCACATTCACAAAGGACATAAAATAAAAATAGGTCGACATCATAATAAAGAGTCTTATGATCAAGAACAATTTCGCCAAATAGCAGAGATTCTGCCCATAAACCTTGTTCTTCTTCCCATCAACCTGTTGCAAATTTTCTGTTAGAGAAGCTAAATAAACTATGATCTCATAGTATAATTGCAGTGAGGAGTAATGACACTAACAGAGTAAAGGAAACAAGAGGGGAAAAGCAAGATATAACCCAAGTCAGTTGCCAATTTGGTACTAAAAGCGGCATCAACTCTACTTGCATAATCTGAGAAGCCTATTAAGTTACTTTAAGCTCAGATAAACTAAAAATGATTCATGCCAGCTAAGATTGAAAAAGATGCTTTAAGCGGTTGAGAAAGATATTTACCCAGCACTACTCTTAATACTTGAAAATAACGGAGAAAGAAATATGAATCTATGAACTGAAAAAAGGATGAACAGAGATAACAAGCTTGCCTCAAACATAGACAGGGTGCCACTTCGGTAGATCTCATCACCTGGTGGATGCTTAAGGTCACATTTCCTCTACATGACAAAAAGAGGATGCGTCAATAATTAAAGAGGTTCTTATTAAGAGAAAAAAAAAAAGACAAAACAAAGATGGCAATAATCACATGCACATTACTAGCTTGAATGAAAAAATGTCCTATATCATTAGAAATTTCAGTTTCCCGGTATCCTGAATGCAGGATATGAAATGTAAAATGCATAAAATCCATCTAACTTCCAGCCAATAATTAACTCACAATTCACAGAACAGTTTGAGAATGACCAGTTCCTTATTGTGCACAAAACAAAAACCAGATGCCATGCATTGTCTTGATATTGCACATTGTTTGGCTTCGACATTATTTGACCCAAAAAAAAAATCTAAGGTTAGCAAATAATTATATGCTAGCTGAGAAATTATGAATATTTTAAAATTCATCAGTAAGGGGTAGCCATTAATTACACAGGACAGAGCCTCAGCTTACTAGCTAAATTGATTTTATCTTTGTGAACAGGAATGAATCATAGTTAAAAAATTAACCAAAAAAAAAAACAAACATGGCGAAGCACTAGGAATGAGGAACTCTCGTTATTTGTCAGGTCAGCCAAAAGAAAAGAACAAAGCATACATTGCCCAAAGCCAATCACTAGCTCAACACAAATCCACGCTTCATGAAACACTACTCTATCATGGAGCTTAAGATGCAAAAGGAGCAAGTTTAGGCCTTCCGGAATGACCAAAACTTTCCAAATCTTCTAACAACATAGACGACCTTGGAACCCTAAAAGGAATGAACTCACCTACTCTTGTCAGCTGGAAGTGTCGGGAATAGTATAGATGTCCTAGAAATGAACGAACTACAACTTGGCATCAAACAAAATAATAAAATCAGCAACCATTATTTCCACTACCAAATTTGCACATTATTCAAGCAGAGAAATAAGATTAAATGAGGTGTATGTTTGCCAAATATGAAAGATTAACATTAAAATACTCAATAACCTTCGATGGCACTTCACAACACATACGGTTCAAATAGAGGGATAAAATTTGCAGAAGAGGGAGCACAAATGTAGCAGTACTATAAAATGATAAAAAAACCTAAGTTGTAAGTTTTACTCAAATTTTACTCCTGTGCACAAGTAATCTTAACAAATAATGATGAACCTGTAGCTTTTATGGGATTTTAATAGAAAAATTCAGCTTCACCAAAAATGTTCAGTAATTTAACTTCATGGGAACAAGTCTTGCATTTCGCAGTTATAAAGATCTCGCTAATCAACCCCTAAATCTATTTCATATCCCATTCTATGCCATTTCTATAGTTTTATTGTTCGTTTTTAGAGCTTCCACCTTCCACCACAATTTATACAAATTTACAAATAGCATTAATGAAGGGAATTGCAATAACAGTCCCCAATCTTATCAAGCTTGACACAAGGAAATACATAAATGAAATAGAGCAGCAATAAGGAAATTCGTTAAGAATATTGAAGAACTACAACTGGTGCTTTGTAAAATACTGAGTGTTTTATTAATGTTGTTGACTGGTTTACTAGCTAAGTTGTCTAGAGCTTCCAAGTGACTGCCATGCCAGTGTCAGACACAAATGCACTCTAGTGTTGCAAATGACTTCCTAAGTTACGATTGGAACCAGATCTCCATATTTGCCTTTTCACTATCTTGCTCCTGCTCAGGCTCTACATTTTTTTTGGAGGGAGAGGATTATTTGAGCAATGAAGACAGACTAACAGAAGAGGAGGAAGGAACACGAAGAAGAGGAGATAAAGATCATGGTAGATCATGGGAAGAAGAGATGGAGGTTAAGGGAAGGATCAAAGTGAAGGAGGTCAGAAGCATGGACATATTTGCTGAATGGTCAGATGAGGAAAAGGGAAGAGGTGGAGGAGGGTGGAATGGAAAAGATCATGATTCGATCTCGAACCAAAAATGAAAACTGAAGAGTCTAAAATGGTGAAACTTAAAATGACAAGAGACATGAAGCAAGGTCTTTATACACTTGATGAAGCAAGGGATAGACAAAAAGTGTACAGCTTAAGCCTCACAGGTTTTCTTAAAATTGGGAATCTAATAGAATGTGAAAATTCAGGCAAAGGATGTAGCTTATGCACTTGGACTCAATAATTGTTTGGCAAGGATCACACATCCACATGCGAAAAGTGCAGAAATCTTAAATGTGCAGCATACAGTAGCATTTACATGAAATACCTCGTGTATGTTTCCAAGAACTCCATCACTTATTTTGAAGTAATATAATATAGAATACATCTATGCCTTTTAATATAAGTTAAAGCATATGCACCTACGTGTGTCTATTCATGTGACATGGCTTTCTGTTATAATGCCTCCCATGCTATGCTTCAATGCATCTATAAGAAAAGCCCAGCAACGCAAGCCTTTGATGAGCCTATTTTGAACAATGTATAGGACAACTCTATGATTTCTCCTAACTTTGTGCTTACTCTACATATATGCATTATCTAATCATCTGTTACAAATACTCAATAATCCCATCTAATTTAATCTCCCATATTCCTTTCCTCATCTTGAAAAGTCCAAGAATTTTTCCACACCAACCCTAAGGCTTAGCTAGCTGAGAATTTTTTTAAAGCGTATTATGCTTTACGAGATCCTACAGCATCAATTCTAATATTTTGCCATACACAATATTTTGTCATATTGCTCCTTAGCTCCATGCATAATTCCGAGTGCATACATCTTCTACTTGTAAAAACTTGAACTATTCGACTATCCTACTTCAGCCATTCATAACTACATCACCTCTAGGGCTGCATAACTACATCACCTCTAGGGCTGCAAATGAAGAAAGTTGTTCATGAACAGCTCAGAATAATCTTTATTAGATGCTTCTGTGGGCTCAGCTCAGCTAAGAAAAAAGCCAAGCTCAAACAGATTTTAAAGACTGTCCCCATAAACAAGCCAAGCCTGGAAACTCAAGGCTTGCACAGAAGAAAAAAAGGAGCAGCTCGGCTTAGAAAGTAAGAAGCTCATTCAAACTCACCTCAGACCTCCAACAAGCCAATGCTTGAACGCCTGCTAAGCTCTGAGCTCTGCTCTAGCTCAGGTCAAGCTTGATTGGCCCTTTCATATAAACAGCCGAGACTGAGCAGCCTAACACTCTGTTCTGCTTGGGCCACTTGGCCCATTTGCACCTCTAACCACATTTATTATTGCTCCTGATCTCACTCCCCTTCTTCAGTAAGTTGTTGAATATTATTGCTCCTCATTTCACTCTCCCTTCTTTAGTAATTTGGTGAATTCGACCATGCATAATAAGATGTCTACTGATTCCCTCAATGCTTTTAGCATCATGGTCAAATTTGTTCAAAGATTAGCTTGCAATCCATACATGCCTTTTGTCCTTCTACAAAGTAAATAATTTGCAGTAAGTTTTCCATTCTGTAATGTCACTATTTATCAAATTTACTAATGTATATTTTTGCTACGACATCATATAGCATACTACCATAGCAAGTCAAGAAGCATTCCATTCACAATGTTGTATCTTTGTACTTCATAGACTCCATTAAAATGTTCAGTTTGAAATTGGTTGAAGACTTCACCATTTTCTCCCAAGCCAGGTTATCAAAAACATAAGCTTTATCAAAATGACAAAACACGAAATGGCAAATCAAGCATAACTTGCAATAAAGGCCTCAATAAATTGAAAATTCTACTTTACCTTATCTGATATTGGTAAATGAGAACTGGATTTGCCCCAAAATCCAACATTATTGTGGAAACACACGCTCAAGAATCAATAATACGCTTTGACCCCTTTAACAGCCCAATTTTACCAACAATAATATGAGCAACCAACAAGTCAAGGACTAATTTTATGTGCAACACCAAGTATTTGGCCCATTTCAATAATTCGATGAGTGTTGTAACCACTATAAATTAGAGAGACAGATATTTGATCGTTACCTTTAGCATTGTAAAACACATGCTTGAATTCATTTTGTAGCTTATCATAAAACACATAAATGCTGATTAAGATGTTTCGACGATAAATAGTGGAGCAAACTCCAATTTCACACACTAAATTTACAATCTCAAAGTTAATATTATAATTATGAAAATCTCCATTGACCGTTCTCAATCCTTTTACGTGTATATTAAACTCTGCAGACTCTGTCTATTCACAAGCATGTAAAATACTACCATAGTTAAACCTGCTAGTGAGAGGGGAAGAAAAGAAGCATATCACTTAAAATATAGTACTGGAACTAAATAAAAACTTTTACAGATGCACAGTGAAGAACTTTTATACTATGATCATACTGGTCCTAAGACAGGTACATGGCACATGCGAATACACAACAGGTAGAACATATATTGGCTAAAATGAGTTTATATGCAATGAGATTAACAGCAGAAATACTTTCAAGAAGGGGGAAAATATATGACTGTGCGGATAACAATGAACTTCAGATACTAGCACACATTCCATGACCACTCAATTTGTTAATAGAGTGCAGCTAGAAGAAATCAGATGCAGCTCACCATATGCCTCTGAAGCTGTTCTTTGCGCTTCATAAAATTGAGGCAAAATTCACAAAGTACAGCTTTGAAGAGTCATTGTATTCTGGCGGAAAGGGAGAATACCATGTATCAATCTCATATCTGCCAAGTTCTATTTTTGCTATGTTTTCACTTTTGTGAACTCTTCATGTTCCCGCAAACTCGCAGCATCAAGCTCCTCATGACCCTTCTGAAGAAGGAAAATTGGAAGATGAGAAGGGTGTTAGTAGTAAGTTCAACTGCAAATACATGATCACAAAATGCAGAAGTGGAAGAGTGTGCGATTGTCTCCATGTGCTTCATATATCCAAGCAATCCATGTGTTTCATATATGCAGATACATTCAATATAAGATTTGAAAACAAAAGGAAGAATAACCTCTTTTTGGGTGAGCAAAAAAGGAAGATTATCATCTTTTCATTTAATAATTCAGCCTTTGAAACAACATCATCTAACATGTAACTAAATTATTTTTCCTATCTGAGAGACACCTGCCCATGATATTAACAATTTCTCACAAGAGAAAAATAGGTAAATGATGAACAGCAAGTGATTATTGCGCCATGTCAAGAATATTGCTGGCTTTTATATTGAAATGTTATAGTGCTCAATCTTTGCAATATTGTGATCAGCAGATGTTCCATAATCATCATATCAACTTTGTTGTAGCTACAATTGCGAGATGTTTTAAACTAAGAGACTTGGAAAGTTCCATATAAGACTAGAACAAGCATTGTCAGCATCTAGTAGAATCTACTACTATTACACGTTAACTAACTCTATTGCAATAATGAGAAAGGGATACCAAGTTACAGAGATACAAGTTCACAGGACACTAATAATCAAGAAAGAGAGAGAGAGAGAGATGATTTGTATGATCGCATGAAGTAACTTTAATCACAAGTCAGCTTATAAAATACCTCCACATGTGTCTCATCAATCTTCCGTTTCTGATGACGGGTCATTTTCAAGCTTGTTGCCTGACAAAGACCACAAAGGATCACAGGTAAGTCTCAGACTATTTTTCATGGAAAAATACAACATTAATAATATTTAGCTAAGTAATTCATAATTCAAGTAACACTATGTTGGGTTACCACTGGACTATACAATGGTAAGCCAAATATGAATGAACAAACACAAACATGATGAACTGTAAAAGAAAGAACTCTCAAAACTGATCCGAATTGTATCAAACAGCACCAGCAGACAGAATTGTCTATTTTATCACATTCATCATGCAAGACTGCAAAGTTAGGCTCCTTAATGCAACAATCCTGTAATTTAATAAAAGCACAAATCATGTACTGCAATACCTTATCCTCCACTTTTTCATCAATGTCAGTCTCCACTGTATCAAGATCAAGTTGTTCAAGTTTAACCCACTCATCAAGCCTCCTGTTGACTGTAAAACAGAATTATGTTCTGCATAAGCATTGCAACACAGCAAATATAAATATTGAGACTAAAAAATAATTCTAGCATACAACAAATGTCTAAATGCCACGCAATTATGTCGTGCACCTGGTACTGACAGTAGCAGTTCTTATACAGGACTCCATGGGACAATACCAGAATATGAAGGAATTTTCATCCACAACATGGAAGGCTACAAACACTTCCAACTCAAATCGTATCAATTTAAGACTCCACACTAATAGAACAGCAAGCAGAAGATAACCTAATTCCTCAGAGATCATCCATCTCTTCTCAAAACCGCATTAAACCATTACAATTAAGGTGATTAAAAGCAATATTCAATAAAAAAGTAGCACACTACCTAACACCCCAGTACATACCTAAATATCGTTCTGAATTTCCCCATAAAATCCAACACCATTCTTCAGATCAAAGAGGCTATCAGCAAGGCCCAAATACAGCCCTCCTTTTAGGGAGGACCCCATAGGGGTGGAAGAATGGCCTCCCTCAGCCTGATAGGCTCAGCAGCACCCTCAAGCCAACACCACTAGTTCAGAAACACATGGTTGCTTATCTCATAACAATATTAGAACCTTTCTCACTCAGCTCTAATTTACCATCCTGCATCTCACGTTGAGGTACCCTGCACAACAGAGCACTCTTCCCCTTAATAAAAACCTTCATTGTAAACTCTTCTTCTCGAACGTATTTCTAAGTGATCTACACGTTGAAGGGCTTTAAGAGATGTATAAGATATTGCCCTTATACAGACACCACCTGAGCTACATATGGGGTTAAGATACTATAGTGTTTACTATCAATTTCCTCACTGTTGCAAGTGTAACATCAAATGAAGGTTTGCCTAAATAATAAGCTCAATTAATATCCAGAATACAAAGGATTATTTCTAAAGGGAACTCATTTTGTTGCATCATGTAGCAATTTCCTAGTATATATCATCAGTGCTTCTAAAGACTAGACGACCATGCAAGCAAGGCATGGATACAGCAGTGGAAAGATATGGAAGACAACTAAAAGGGTGGGAGGTTAAACTTCTATTTGTTGGTATAAACCAAGTGTCCAGGTAATGTTGATAAAGGCACTCTCTAATAGCATCCCATAAGTTTTCCTTTCTTTTTCTTCTTCCTTTTTTTTTAACTTTTCCCCCTGATTTTCAACTAAAACACCAAGTCCAGGACCCTGTATGTCAAGCTCTGATTTGTTGAACCCAATTGAAAGCAAAAACTTGGGACAGGCCAACTGAAAAAAGAGAATCTTTTAGGAGTATTCTTACAGTCAGGCATTAAAATCAAATGCTTTATCATCAGTCCATCTGATCGAGAATAATGATTTCAAGTGCTAGATGAGGACAAGCATGGATTAAATTATCAGTCTCATTCAATATAGTTTCTTTATATCAATTTCTTTTAGGCCCATTCATGTCCAATTATATAATTAAATCAATAGTAGTTTGATCCTACACTACAAAACCAAGACTTCCTTTTAACATTATTTCACATCAAAACCAAGACTTCCTTTTAACATCATTTGACATCATCAAAAGATATATACGTACATCTTTAATTTTCATACAAACCCGTTCGAACATTGGCATCAAATTTGACAATCCAAAAAGAATAAGGCCATAATAACACCATATATTATATTAAATATCCCTATATTATATTAAATATCCCTTATTGTGTTGCTTGATTATCAACAACAAATAATAGAAAGATCTCCTAAGCCACGTCTCTAAAAATTCATAGATAATAGATAATTAATTGATAATTTTCATGGACTTCCAGTAAGACAACTCAAATCGCAGTATTTGCCCTCCACCAAAATCCATGGCAGCACTTACAATTTCACAACCTTATTCAAAGAAATACTCTTCATGATGCCATCCAAAACCCTAAATTTGCAATACGTTCCTTCTTCTAACCCAACTTTCACGTGAATTGCAAACCCTAACCCTAGCCCTAATTGAAAGGAGAGAGAAGGTGGATAAACTCACATTCGGTGTAGTGAACGTAGTATTCGTAATCGTTGGGCCGGCGTTGGGAATCTTCCGCCGCTCGATGACCTTGACAGGGTGGAGCTTCTGGTCCCTCCACCGGCACATCACCCTTGTGCCCACCTCCAGCGGAAGCGCCACCCCGCCCCGGCCTTTCCCTTCCTCCCAGCCTCCACCTCGCTATCCCGCACGGCAGCTCCGCCGCCGCCGTTCCGCTGGTCGCCGCCGTTGCAAGCGGGGCGGCCACGCCGTTCTCCGCCTTCGCTCCCTCAATCGAGCCCATCTGCACCGTGGAGGAGAACCGGAGTGGTTGGACGCCGGTTCTAGTTCTAATAGCCGCGGACCGTGGGGTACGAGCCATGTCGGTCTCACCGGTTCGGAGGTTCTTGGCCCGCTTTTCCCGACAGTAGAAGGGGAATTGCACAACGCAGCCAGGATGCACGTGACGAACTGGCTGTTCCAATGCTTTGATACTGGACAAAGCATTGATCATGAAACTCCAAGGCCTTGTTTGATAGCACCTCTATTCCTTTATTATTTTGATGAATTACAAAATTTGAGAAAAAATATTTACTACAACTATTTTATTTTTATTATTAAATTATTTCATTATTTCAAAATATTATTTTAAAATAAGAAATTCATATTTTAACATCATCATTATTATCTTAGCACTACAGCCATAACTACTATTATTGTTACAATTGCTATTTTTGGCACATTCACTAAGTTGTTAGTGCCTTCAGCATAATCATTATCATCGTCATCATTAGTATAACACCACCATTGTTATAGCCATTATCTCTGCTATATTATTGTTGGTCTCATTGCTATCACTATCTTGTCTTCATTAAACTATCTCTACTATAATAGCTATCTTTATTGTACTACCATCATATCTGCTACCAACATCATCATTTTCTTCGCTAACTCTATTGTGACCACCATCATGTCCATATAGTGTTTGGTGACTCAAATTGGATTACTATGACGATCTAAAATCACTGCATTAGGTAGAACATGGTCCAGTAATTGGTCCTCAAATATTCATAAGTAATCTGTTTAGTATTCTAAAAAAAATACAAGATTCATGTAATGCTAAAATTATCTTTGATATATTCTAAAAAATATATATTTATCAATCCTATAAATTATCAATTTTATAAATATATATTAATTATTATTATAGAATTAATATTTTATTTTACTTATACTATATTATTTTCTAATACTAATATTATTTTTGATTAGAAAAATAAGAAAACAAAAGTAATATATTAAATCACTTTATTATATAAATATAAAGTATAATAATATATTTCTATTATACTTCGAAATTATCAATAAATAATAATATGATTGATAATATATTGTAATATAATATATATTATAAATATAATATATTATATTATATTGATATAATATATTAATGATATATTGATATACTAATTTTTTTGGCTAGACTGAACCATATTTTACCCTTAAATTTTAGTCAAAGATTGTTGCCCTAGGATGCTCTTGGATTTTTGACCTTAACGACGGCTAAATGGATATCCCATCATCGGATTGGATGGTACCTTGAGCAACGAGGATGATTTAAATTGTTACCATGTAAGACCAGCATGGTGTCACCAAATGCAATGATCTTATCCTCTTTACCCACATTGCTCTTGATATTGGGATGATCACTGCATACCAAATGCTTCCATTAGTGCAGAATAATATAAGATGGTATCTAGAAGCTCCTCTTTTATAGATGGGAAGTCTTTATCCCATAAAGGTTGGACTCTCGGCTTTCCTTACATGAGTCAATCTAGAAATATGAATCCAATGGAAGCTGATCCTTTATGCCATGTATAAGTTATGATAAGCAAAGCTAACTTTAGCCACATCAACACCCATCTGTTTTATCTGGGAGGTAAAGCAGGATGAGACCAGCTATCTATGATCAGGTGGGCTAGGCAAAGTTGGGATATTGGCAGCCTCATCAGACTGCATTCCAAGATAAAACATGCAATTTCTATACCCATTTTAATTAATGTCATGAGGATATTTTGACATCTACTCATAAACCTCCTTCCCAACATCCGTTCCCACATTTGCAGCTCCTGGTGTACGTTAGCAGATCATGATTCCTACATTTTATATCTACATTTTTATATGCCGCAAGAGTATGACTGCCTCCGTTATCTGCAATATTATGCTGCAAAATTATGGTTACTACTTGTGTTCTCATCTATCAGTTGCGGCTCTTGGACTCCTCAATTTGATTTGAACTCTCATCATGTAGCGCCTCATTTCGATATGGATGAATGTATCATGGCACACCATGCTGCATTGTTATAAGATGCGGGAGTATAATTGTCTCTGTTATCTTCCACATTATGCTGCAGGATTATGGTTGTTGGTTGGGTTATCATCTCCTACTTTTCACTGGATTCATCAGTTGGATTTATCTTCTTATCCTATATGGGGTATCCTATGTCACTTTCTTCATATTCACAGTTGCATTGTGATTACATAGTGCTTCTTGGATCCAAGCTCTGGTTCTTCTAATTTCGGTGCTTGTTTTGTTACTTTAGTCCAACTCTATCTGCAGTCTATTCTCTTGGTTCGAGCTCTCCACATTTTCGATCTGGGTACCATAGTTTGATGCAGTTCTTCTGTTGGGACGATTTGGTTGTTGGGTTATCTTGTATGTACTGGACTATATCTACTAATATATCATGTATCTTCATCATCTGTTACGATTGCTGACACACTTATTTATCAGTATTCCTGGGACTACTTTCTGCTTCAACAGCTGGATTATTGAGCTCTGCTTATATCAACATGGTTTTCAGGCTACTCTAACCACTTAGTGTTACACCTCAGTTTTTTACTCGCTTCCTCTGCAATTATCATTTTCCTAGTTCAGCATTATCTGGACCATCCTTCTTACATACTTACTATATGTCCTTTATTGCTGTTCAGACAGTTGTTGCTGGGCTAGGATCAAGAGAGTTGTTTCACTTAAGCAAACTTATATCAATTTTTGTACTGCTCTTGGTTTCAGTGGCTTTTGTCAAAAGTTGGGCAATATTGGTCATCACAGCAAATAATACCACCCTGATTTCCGCACTCCTCACCGGTTGTTTCAACCATCAGGTCCTATTGGTTCAGGACAGGGTACCTGAATGCTGTGATGTGCTGCACAGATATTTAACTTAAGATTACTTTGTAAACATTTGTTGGAATATGTTAATGATGTATGTGCTGAGGATAGGATTGAAGGGTTGTTCTTGCATGCATGGTGTTGGGATATACCGGCTGACCCTGATACCGACTAAACCCGACGCCGACTGATCCCGATGCCGACTCACCGACTGATCCCGACGCCGACCCATCCTCGAGATGGACCGACTGACTTCACCCATCCGACGACGGACGACACCGGCAGTAACTACCGATGATACTCGGCCCGAGTGTGTCGGCCTAACAGGCCAACGTTGCCTCCGACCATCCGAAGGGCCGAACCTGCATCACCGACTCCCTGTCGGGTGGGACCACCGACGTCCGACTTCTACGGACCCTTCCAAACGACGACGGTGCTTTCGAGTCACCACCCGACGTTCGAACCCCGACGTATAGTCGGCCAGCCCCTCCAAAGATGCCAAACGACCGGCATGGGCTGCAGTCCTGTCAAGCACAGGCCGTACGACCGCCAGGGGGGCGTTGCCCTGCCAGGGACCTGGGACGTTGTCTTGCCAAGGACACGAATTAATTCCTAGGACCTGTCAGCCCATCCACGACGTGACAACCCCCGGCGATTTGACAACTCCTCAGTTGTCTACATCACCAACGGCGGGACCATACCGCCTCCTACTATAAAACGGGATAAGGCAACAGCTTGACGAGGTGGGCTCTTTTCTCCCTCTCTCCCGTTCCATCGCTGAGTTTCCTCCTGGTTCCTCTCTACTGTTGCCTAGTCTCCTCTCTGACTTGACTGTCGGAGGGTCCCCGCCGGAGGCATCTCCGGTCAGCGCGGACTTTCCCTTGCAGGTGCTCGTTCCCGGCGACCAGGCGACGAGGGGATTGGCCGCAACAGGTTTGGCGCGCCAGGAAGGGGGGCACACGACCTCCGCAGAGCTTGAAAAACTTCTCCGAGATGACAAGAACCAGGGCTCAGTAGTCGAGAGCCACCGGATTGGCGAGGCATCCTTCCCGCCGGGAAGAGGCCTCTCCTTCACTCCCCGCGGCGGAGCCCAGCTCTCCGCATCCCACGGTAACCACGGAGGCGCAGATCACGGCGATTGTGCGGCAGATGACTGTGCTAACGGACGCAGTCAGAAGCCTCCAGCAACAACCCACTCGTTTGCCGCACTCGTCGGCGGAGCAACTGACGGCGAACTCGATGCCGTCCAAGGGCAGCCGCCGACGCCCGTGTCGATCTCCGTCTCCTCCTCAAGAGCAGCCGTCCCAGCATTCCCATCGAGAAGGAGAAAGGCGGCCACGGCGCGACACCCATCGGTCTCAACATCCTTCTCCTTCTCAGCTCGAGCGAGCAAGGAGGGAGAAGCAGCCGCGGACACCATCCGCCTCCATCTCGGATTCATCGGAGATCCGACTCTTGAAGTCTCCAACACCGATGGAAGGACAACTACGAGCGAAGGTTCG
>KE504980.1:367374-377753 GCA_000441515.1 Elaeis oleifera | reverse complement strand
TATTTCTCAGCCGATCAAGAGATGAATTGGCTGAGTGCGATGATCCTTCCGTTGAGCTGCTGTACCTTCTTTTTGGTGTTCGGATGTCGCATGTCGATGATCGCCTTTATCTTCTCGGAGTTGGCCTCAATTCCGCATTGAGAAACGAGGAACCCGAGGAACTTTTCCGAAGTCACCCCGAAGGCGCACTTGGTCGGATTCAGCTTCATCCGATGTCGTCGAAGTATGTGAAAAGTTTCTTTGAGGTCTTGGACATGATCTGAAGTCTGCGCGCTCTTCACCAGCATGTCGTCTACGTACACCTCCATGTTGCGCCCGATTTGATCTTTGAAGACCTTATTGACGAGTCGCTGATAGGTGGTCTCGATATTCTTCAGACCGAAGGGCATCACTCTGTAGCAGTAAAGGCCTTTGGCGATCACGAAGGCCGTGTGCTCTTCATCCTCGGGCGCCATCCGGATCTGGTTATACCCGACAAAGACGTCCATGGAGCTGAGCAGTCGATGATCAGACGTCACATCCACCAGTTGATCGATCTTCGGCAGTGGGAAGCTATCCTTTGGGCTGGCACTATTCAGATCGGTGTAGTCGATACAGATCCTCCACTTTCCGTTGGCTTTCTTCATCATGACGATATTGGCGAGCCAGTCGGGATATGTGGTTCTTTGATGAAGTTCGCCTCGAGTAGCTTGTCCACTTCCTCGTCGATGGCCTTCTGTCTTTCGGGGGCAAAGACCGTTTCTTCTATCTCACCGCCTCATGCTAGGGTCGATGTTGAGTCGATGAGTCATCATTTTCGGAGGGATGCCGGACATATCCGCTACCGACCAAGTAAATATGTCGGTGTTGGCTTTCAACAACTCTATCAGCTGCTGCCGGTCCGGGTCGGACAATTGCGACCCGACCCAGATCACCTGTTCAGGGTCCTTAGCCATCGAGATGGAAACCAGCTGTTCAGCTGGTTCACCCCGTACCTCCTCTTCCCGTTGATCCAGTTTGTCGACTGGCAGGGAGTCCCCCGACTTGTTACTTTGAGTCGAGATCTAGAAGCATCGTCGAGTGAGCTGTTGATCCCCGCACATTTTTTCAGCTCCATTTTTAGTCGAAAATTGGACCAGCAAATGATATGTCGAGACTATCACTCTGAGAGCGTTCAGTCCGGATCTTCCAAGTATGGCGTTGTAGGCCGAAGGTACTTGGACGACCGTGAAGGTCAAGTAGACGGTGCTTTGTCATGGTTCGGTCCTAGCTGTCACAGGAAGAGTAATTTCTCCTTCCACTGCGACGGCATCCCCGACGAAACCTACTAGGGCGTAGAGACTCTCCTGAGTCGGTCAGTCGACTGTCGCATTCGGAAGAAAGTCGAGTAAAATAAAATGTTAGTCGAGCTTCCATTATCAACAAGAATCCTTTTTACATCATAATTCGCTATTGTTGTCGAGACAACAACAGCGTCATCATGGGTGTTTGGATTTTTTGAGCATCTTCATCAGTAAAAATGATTACATCATCCTGGCGTAGCTTCTTCGTTGACTCCCCTTCTGCAGTTGTCCCTCGGCTCAGTCGTTTGGAGATTATGTTGATGACTCCGGCAGTAGACTGGTTGTTCGCTGCCTCTTCAGTCGGTTGGGGTTGTCGGTCGAGGATGGGTCGAGTCGGCGGGTCTCTTCGATACTTTTCGAGGTACCCTCATCGTATGAGGGCCTCTATTTCATCCTCGAGTTGGATGCATTGTTTGGTGTTGTGACCGTGGTCCCGATGGAATCGACAGTATTTTCTCCGGTTGAGGTCTTTTGCCTTCAGAGGTGGAGGCCGTCGCAGATATTTTGCCCCTTCAATCTCCATCAAGATCTGCACGAGGAGCAGAGAGAGGGGTGTAAGAGTCGTACCTACGATGCGTCGGTCTCGGACTCCACCGTCGGGACGATCTCGGGCTCCGTCGTCGGGGCGAGACCCGTTTATCAGTCGGGGCCTGCTGGGTTCAGCAGTAGCCCGATTTTTCTTCCGCTTCTCCTTCTGGCCCTTAGTCTCGGTCAGATGCCGATCGAAAGCTCTCTCGTCCGCGCGCATGTATTTGTACGTGCGCTCCAGTAATTCGATGTATGTCCGGGAAGGTCTTGTCCAGGAAGTATGTGAATCGGGACCCCCTTAGCCCCCTCTTCATGGCTGAGATAGCCATGTCTTCGTTGAGGTCCCGAACCTCGAGTGTGGCTGCATTGAATCGAGCCGCAAAGTGTCAGAGTGTCTCGTTCTCTCACTGCTTGAGGGAGAAGAGACTGTTTGAGGTTCGCAGCGATTTCCGACTGGTACTGAAATGGGCCACGAAGAATGCTCAAGCTGTCCGAAGAAGTGGATACCTCTTGAGCGGAGGTCGGAGTACCAGGCCCTGACAGCCTTGCGGAGTGTGGCGGGAAGCTGATGCAGAGGAGGGCGTCGGTCGCCCCTTGAATTGTCATGAGAGCCTTGTAACTCTCTAAATGGTCAACTGGGTCGGTGGATCCGTCGTAAGGCTCCACATGAGGCATCTTGAACCGACTAGGGATCGATTCATCGAGGATGAATCGGGAGAGAGGTTGGGTGGTCCGAAAGTCGACGTCGTTTGAAGACTTCTGGCCATCCGCTTGGAGCTGGGCAAGCCGACGGTCGATTTTTCGAACTTACATTTGTAGTCGTCCAGCAATCGGTGTTGAAAACCCCAGGGTCGAACCTCCCGACGAATTTGAAGGGGTGGCAGAGGGTGTCCGCGGCCGCTGCTCCTTCCTCACTCGCTCCAGCTGGGAAGGAGAGGGACGTCGAGACCGGTGGGTGTTGCACCGTGGCTGCCTCCCCTTTCACGATGGGAGTGCTGAGATGGCTGCTCTTGAGGAGGAGACGGAAGTCGGCGCGGGCGTCGGTGGCTGCTTCTGGACGGCATCAGGTGCGCCACCGGTTGTTCCACCAGTGGTTGCGGCAACTGGGTTGGCTATTGTTGGAGATTCTTGACCGCATCCGTCAGAACAGTCATTTGCCGCACGATCGCCGCAATCTGCGCTTCCGTGGTCACCACAGGATGCGGAGAGCTAGGTTCCGCCATAGAGGGTGAAGGAGGGGCCTCTTTCCGACGGGAAGAGTGCCTCGCTGATCCGGTAGCTCTCGATCGCTGAGCCTTGATTCTTGTCATCTTGAGAGATTTTTCAAGCCCTATGGAGCTCGCACCCCCCTACCTGGCATGCCAAAATCTGTTGCAGCCAATCCCCTTGTCGCCTGATCGCTCTGGGAGCGCACCTGAAAGGAAAGTCCTCACTGACCGGAGGTGGCTCCGGCGGAGACCCTCCGACGGTCAAGTCAGAGAGGAGACTAGGCAACAGTGGAAAGAATCAGGGACTCAGTGGTCGAGAGAGACGAGAGCTTGAGCTTCAGAGAGCTTATCAAAACTGTTGCCTTACCCCGTTTTTATAGTAGAATGCGGTATGATCCCGCCATTAATGGTATGGACAACTGGAGAGTTGTCAAATCGTCGGGGGTTGTTAAATTATCGTGGGCTGTCAGGTCATTGAAATTAATCCATGTCCTTGACAGGACAACGTCCCACGGCGGTCGTACAGCATGTCCTTGGCGGGACAACAGCCAATGCCGGTTGTACGGCGTTTGGATGGGCTGGCCGACCATATGTCGGGATTTGGCTGTCGGGTGGTGACTCGGGAGCACGATCGGCCGATCCGGTGGGTTGTAGAAGTCGGACGTCGGCTGCCACCTCCGACAGAGGGTCGGTGATATGGGTTCGGCCTTTCGGTCGGTTGAAGGCAGTATTGACTTGTTCGGCTGGCATACTTCTGATCGGATATTGTCGGTAGTCATTGTCGGAGTCGTTCGTCCATCGGATAGGTAGAGTCGGGCGTCGGTCAGACCATCCCGAAGATGAGTCGGCGTCAGGGATCAGTCGGTATATCCCAACACCTCCTATTGACTAAAACTTAAATTTTGATCCCTCCTTATAGACTTACTGTGATAAGACGTCATTTTACTTTAAAGATACCCAACTTACTCTTTACCTTCGTCTTTCTATCTTCTTCTTTATTCCTTCTTTTCTTCTATATAAAAGAGTTTCCAACAATGTACTGGCCAGAGCAGAACGGCATGGCAATGGTCGGATGATACATCTCGATCACCGGTGCAGACCAATTGGTTTATCTGATCCCATCGGCATCGGGCATCTATCCAACGATCCTGGCAGCGAGGCAGAGGCACTATATGGCACCGATGCCAAGGGTTGTGCTGGCGGACATCTATAGCGATGTGGTAGGCGACGGCGGCGACGACAGTGGCGGGGCACTATGCGGTGGATGGTATGCAGGTTTCCATGCAGTGGGTTGTGGACTCGACCAGATACAAGGTGGCGTATGAGAGCGTGGGCAAGCGGTTTACTATATGAGCACGGTGCCCATGTATCGGATAGTCACAAGCATGGCTCTTCCCATGGAGATGAAGACGGTGAACTCGTCGCCAGCTTCTTAGAGCGGGCCAGAGCCCAAGAGATGAATGATCTTATGATCTCTACCTTTTTCCCTTATGGTCTGTTTAGATTGGGGGTACACAGTTGATGATGGGAGGGGAGGAGAGGGTAATGGAGGGGAGAGGAGGGGAGGGTACTAAGGAAATTCATGAATCCTTATTGACAAGGGAGGAGAAGGGTAAAGAAGGGTACATATCTTATCCTTATTTGGGTAGAGGGGTTAAGAGAAGGATATAAAATTTTATGTATATTTTGACAAATATATCCTTTCTCATTAATATATATACTATTTAATGTTTGTAATATTTTTTCTCATTAATAAGAGCATTCACATCAGAAAAATATGAAGATGCCAATGCTAAAAGCTGAAGTCTGGTTATGAGATATTACCGTCAGCTCAGACACTTACAGGTTCTCAATTTCTGTCATCGAAATCTGCCTTCTAAAGATCGTGATATTCGAATTTGCGTGCGAAGAGGAGGCCTGTGGGCGAAGAGACAATTAGAGTTTCTGACTTGTGCAAAGAGCAAAGAGTTAGTCTGTGCGATTAGGAAGAGAGATTATAAAATAGCCTAGTTGTAATTTAAAATTTTATTAAAGATAAATTAAAAAATAAAACTTGACCTTGAGCCTTTCCCTCCATTACATCCTAAATCGGAGGTACAGAAAATTGAGTGAGTGAGGGGTACATAGGGATTGAGAGAATCCTTCTCTATCCTCCTTTACCTCTCAAAAATTTTATCAAATAGAAATTCATTCTGTACCCTCTCCTCCCCTTATGAACCTCCACATACCCCCAATCCAAACAAGCTATTAGTTTTTCCACCCAGCAGGTGGGTAACTATTGTGCCATGCCAAAGAAAATTCTATATGCGCCTCTCTTCCCGGCTATGACTTGCCTCCTCTTCCACAAAAAGAGATAACTCTGAATGCAGAATAGGGATAGTGTGGCGATGGGAGCAACATGTAGTCGTTCATCCTGTTTGCCCCCATCTTGAGTCATCATGAAGTTTTTCGAGAGCTTGCTGTTCTTTATATCGGAGATCCAATCTCTGATGAGAAGGATAGGCTTCCTGGCTGCTTCCTTACTATATAGGCTTCAAATTTGAGTCTTCTACTTCACTCCTTCCATATATTCCAACATCCTGTAGATACGAGGACATCGATCTTTGGGAATATGCCTTAAGATTTGGATTTTCCTCCTGCAATCATGCCAGAGTTCCATTAGATTGGATGGCATTGGTTGCACTTGAAAAACTCTAAGCACATGCATGGCCCCAAAAAATTTGTGAATACAACAATGAAGCAACAAATGGTCCATTGACTTCTCATGATCACCATAAAGAGAGCGATAAGGATTAATTATTATACCCCTTTTCTTAGATTATGGAATGTTGGCATGTTGTTATTGTAACAAAGTCAATTAAAACCTTAATCTTTTTAGTATTGGATGTAAGAAAATATCTCTAATAAAATAATTTTATGTAGTGAAAATATTATTGGTACATACCTTCTAATATAATTATTGAAGTATTTAATTAGAGTTTATCTATAAAGAAACTTGAAAGAGGAGTTTTCCAACCTATGCCTCCATAAAAGCCATTCACCAATAGATCTCACGGATTTGAATAGGTTGGGCTACAGATCCTTATCAGATAACCAAAATATCGATGGTTTTCTTCTATTAAGAAATTATCTTGGGCATAACTAGTGATACTGGATAATTATGTGAGTTCTCCAATAACTAATCTTTATATATGAGCCACATAAATGACGTATCCAACATTCTCTTATTTAGCCCACATGATGTTGTCGATAATCCTTATAAGGGATAGTTAACATAATAATATAGCCATAATCACGTTATTGTCATTCAACTAATTAGCTAGTTATGCAACTATTATTCAAATAAATTTTTATATACAAATCATGATATGGTACATAGTTATATATACATAGTACGTAATTAAATTAATATACTATAAAGTTAATTTACTACTGTACATAATTAAATTAACATGGTATACAGTTAAATATCACTGCATACAGTTATATTAATATGGTACACAGTTAATTTGTCATTGCACATAATTAAATTATCACTGCACACAGTTAAATTAATATAACGCATAGTTAATTTATCATTACACATAGTTAAATTGTTACTGCACACAGTTAAATTAACATGGTACATAATTAAATTATTACTACATAGTTAAATTAATATAATATATAGTTAATTTACCATAATACATAGTTAAATTAATATGATACGTAATTAAATTATCATTATACATAGTTAAATTAACATAATACATAGTTAATTTACCACAGTATACAATTAAATTAATATGATACATAATTAAATCAATATTGCACATAGTTAAAATAAACATGATACACAACTAATTTACTATTTATACACAGTTATATATATATGGTATACAATTAAATTAATATGGTACATAGTTAATTTATCATTACATGTAATTAAATTACTACTATACACTGTTAAATTATCATTGCACATAGTTAAATTAATATGGTGTATAGTTCATTTATCACTATATATAGTTAAATTATCACTGTACATAATTAAATTAATATGGTACACAGTTAATTTATCACTGTATATAATTAAATTATCACTATGCATAGTTAAATTAATATGGTACATAATTAAATTATCACTACACATAGTTAAATTAATATAGTATATCGTTAATTTATCACAGCATACAATTAAATTAACATAATATACAATTAAATTATCACTACATATAGTTAAATTAATATAGTATAGAATTAATTTACCACAGCATACAATTAAATTAATATGATACATAATTAAATCAATACTATACACAATTTAAATAAACATAATACAAAGCTAATTTGCTATTATATATAGTTATATATATATAGTATACAGTTAAATTAATATGTTACGTAGTTAATTTGCTACTGCACATAATTAAATTACCATTTTAGACTATTAAATTATCATTGCACACAGTTAAATTAATATGGTATGTGGTTAATTTGCCATTGCATACAGTTAAGTTGTCACTATATCCAGTTAAATTAACATGGTATATAGTTAATTCGCCATTGCACAGTTAAATTTAGATAGTACATGGTTAACTAAACATGATATACAATTAATTTACCATGATACATAGTTAAATAAATATGATATATAATTAATTTACTATTGTACATAGTTATATATATTATGATACATAGTTAAATTAATATAGTATATAATTAATTCGTCACTGCATACAGTTAAAATAATATGGTATAGTAAAATTAATATAGTATATAATTAATTTGCCACTACATACAGTTAAAATAATATGGTATGCAGCTAATTTATCACTGTACGTAGTTAAATCAACAGATACATAGTTAATTTATCACTGCACACAGTTAAATTAATATGGTACACAGTTAACTAAATATGGTATATAGTTAATTTACCATCGTATATAGCTATATATACATAGTACATAGTTAAATTATCACTATACACAGTTAAATTAACATCATATATAGTTAACTAAATATGATATATAGTTAATTTACCACTATATAAGGTTAAATAAATATAGTACATAGTTAATTTACTATTGTACATAGTTACATATACATGATACACACTTAATTTGTCATTGCACATAATTAAATTGTCACTATACATAATTAAATTAACATGATACATAGTTAATTTGCTATTGTACATAGTTAAATTAGTATGGTACATAATTAAGTTGTTACTATATCCTTCAGTAGCTCCTCAATGTATTCCCTCGACTCCTTCAGCCCTATGAGCCTCAGATATCTAGTTTTATCACCGACCAGATTCTTCTCGGCTGTCTTCTCTAACTCCTTCAATGATTGGGTTACATTGAGGATGTCATTTACCATTTGGAACAGCAATCTCATACACCTAGCATATCGCCGCAGCAGCTCAATCTGATTGTTGGAGCCTCCATCAATAATCTCTCCTATGACTGTCTAGGCCTCTAGTAGGAAGGCGGTCTTATGGAGGTGGATGAATTCGAGCAGATCGAGGCCAAAGGGGACTACCAGTCTCATGGACTTGATGTCCACCATTTGGCCGACGACCAACCCTCAGGCCTGAAGGAGCGGGATAGCCCCCAACGAACAATCTCTCCGATGACTGCCAAGGCCTTTAGCAGGAAGGCGATCTTATGAAGGTGGATGAATTTGAGCTGATCGAGGCCAAAGGGGACTACCAGCCTCATGGACTTGATGTCCGCCATCTGGCTGGCAACTAACTCCTCGAGCCTAATGGAGCAGAAGAGCTTAGTGACCATGTGAACAATGTGAGTAGGTGGAATGGTGTTGTTGGCTCGATAGGAGGCAGGGTCGAGGTGGTCGAAGGCGAGGTCGAGGAGGGCATCACCGGTGAGGATGGTGACGGTATATAATTCATTTACCATTGCACATAATTAACTAATTAATTAACATGGTATATAGTTATTTGACCACTGCATACAATTAAATAAATATAGTACACAGTTAATTTATCATTGTATATAGATAAATAAACATGATACATAGTTAATTTATCATTATATATAGTTAGCTAGCTACTGTATACAGTTAAATTAATATAGTATACACTTAATTTATTACTATATATAATCAACTTATCATTACGTACAGTTAAATAAACATGAAATACAATTAACTGACCACTATATATAATTAAATTAATATGGTACACAGTTAATTTACTACTGCATATGGTTAAATTAATATGATATACAGTTAATTTACTACTATAGATAATTAATTTGCCACTACACATAATTAATTTACTATTGTACAGTTAATTTGTCTTTCCAATTAATTTATCTTGTTTAGGTATTTTTTTTTTGGAAAAAAATATATATTATTGAATTGGAGACATTTTATCCCACGAGGTGTAAAAATTAAAGTCCCGTTAAAAATGGATCGAAAGTTATACAAAAAGCCGATGGGGCTTAAAAGTTGAAGTCGGGTCCATAAATGGATTGGACATTAAAATCTTTATTTATTATTTATCGCAACCGTATTGTAGATTGCCTTGGGCTTTCTGAGTCCAGGCCCATCACAAGTTCATAATACCTCCATCCAGCCCAATCTAATAAGCAAGTTGGGCAAGCAAGTCCGAGTTGTACCAATCCAAGTTGCAACCCACGAGGGATGCAACCACTTTACTGGCCTGATTCCAATAGGGTGCTCGCCTGTCTCATCATCCACATCTCAAGCAGATCAAAGCATTCGACGCAGAGAAGAAATAGTAAAAATCAATATATTATATAAAACAGAGGTACGATGCCCATTTTCTGGAGTCGTTGATTTTTTTGGTTCTCAAAGGACATGGATTTGATCTTTGAATTTAATAAATAATTAGGGAACCAAAAAAAATTTAGCAAAGAGAATAGAAATCTGTTCATGTTGAAAATAAACGTGGCGCGCCTCAAAAAATTCGGTGAAGTGATTACAAACCTATTCGCGCTGAAAAATTCAGCGTGAACAGGTTTTTGTTTGCATAGATTTTGAATTTGAAATATATTATATAAAAATAGAGGTATAATGCCTAAGAATCTGTCATCTGTCATTTTCTGGAGTCGCTGATTTTTTTGGTTATCAAAGGACGTGGATTTGATCTTTTGAATTTTGAATTTAAATAAAAAAATTAGGCAACCAAAAAAATTCAGCAAAGCGAACAGAAGTCTGTTCATGCTGAAATAAACATGGCGTGCCTCAAAAATTTCGGTGAAGAGATTACAAACCTGTTCGCACTGAAAAATTCAGCGTGAACAGGTTTCTGTTTGCGTCAAATTTTAATTTAGAATTTAAAATAAAAAAA
>KE504980.1:285483-299239 GCA_000441515.1 Elaeis oleifera | reverse complement strand
AGCTAACATTTTCACCAAAGCACTAAATAAAATAAATTTTATGAAATTAAAAAAAATTGGGCATCTTAGACCCTTCTGCTTGATTTTCAATCATAATTTTACTTCCAAAATCTTTCTAAAATTTTTTGACATCATCATCTTAATTTTGAGAGCCATCTATCTTTTTTTTGAGATTTTTTCAAGATAATTAAAATCATCAGTGCTATTCAGATACCTTCTAATTTTTTTGTTGAAATACTCAATCAAAAACCATATCAAAATTTATCTGGACTTCTTATGATCATCTCAACTCGATATGATCAATTTAAATTTTTCTTTTGAATTTTTCTCATTTTAAATTTTTTCTCATCATCTGAACCTTTCTTAGATGGGACGACCCATGCGGGACGTCCCAATTGATCGGGCAAATGGATTTCATATGAGCTGATCCGTTTTCTATTCCATTAAATAGGCTTTTGGGGTGTCTCAAACCCCAAAACCCTTCCTCTCCCTCTCGTCCCAAACCTAGAAATCTCCTTCTAGATCTCTCCAAACCTCAAAATCTCATAAAACTATGGATTACTCTCCTCAAATTTTTTGATCTCACGGTTCACTCTCTTGATTTCCCCAAATTCTAAACCCTAACCCACAGAATCCATGAGAAACTCTCCAAAATCATCTTCTCCTCTTAGTTTCACTTCAATCCACATCCTTCTCCACCCTCTTGACCATTATCCATCCTCTCCTTGGAACATGGCCCCCAAATGAGGTTACTGCAGAGAAGGAAGTCGGTTAGATCTTTGGAGGCTGAGGAACAGAGGAAGAAGGCAGCACAAGAGCCAACCCAAGCATCTCCATCGGTCACTCCAAGTAAGATTCTTCTATCTGCTAGGAAGGTTGCTTTGGGAAGAAATGTGGATTTCAAGTTTTTGAGGTATGATGGTTTTCAATTGGAGAAAAATTAATTAAGCAAGGATGAGAATTTTTCCTAAGTTTGTTTGAGCCGGTTTATATTGATTTGGTCAAGGAGTTTTACTCAAACTTGATGTTCTCTGATGGTGTTTTGAGGTCTGCTGTGAAGGGAGTCCAAATTATCTTAAATACATCTAGGCTAGGAAGATTCCTTCAGATGCCTTATGAGGGTAGTTGCCTAGATGAGCTACCCAAAAAAAAATTGGACTTAGGACTATCATTGGAAGAGAAGATGTAGAAGGTTTTTTGAAAATTGAAGCCAAGGATCTGAGTGTGAAAATGAGGTTGCTCCACCACATGGTGTCTAGAATTTTCTTCCCCAGAAGGGGAAGATATGATTTGATGACTGGTAGAGATATTTGTCTAATGCACCATGTTGTTTTTGAGACTCCCCTGAACCTACCTTTCTTAATGATCGATGCCATGAGGGAGGCCTTGAACAGATCCAAAGCTCTCTTGCCATATGGCATGGCTCTCACTGTGATTTTTAGGGAGTCTGGAGTGAGTTTTGAGGGGGAGATTGTTTGTAGACTATCATACACTGACATCTACAATAACCACTCTCTTCGGTGCATGAGATTTGTTAGAGTTGATGGCCGTTGGGCCAAGGGTCGTGCAGCTGCAGCTGAGGAGGAAGATGATGAGGAGGAGCATGCTGAGGGAGAGGGTCCATCTTCACCTATGCCCAGGCAGAGTCCAGTTGATCACCTCATTCGGAGCCTGAGACAGGATCCTCAGTCAAAGTACCCCTATCGAGCCATACTATGCCATCTTTCAGTTTGAGAGATGAGGATATGGGACTGTTGGCCAAGAGAGTAGCAAGCGGTTTCAGGATTAGCTTCTTCAGTAGTCTCACCAGTTCCAGCAGTAGATCCTCCAGTTGGTGCAGCAGCAGCAGCATATCACCAGGCTCCATCGAGTACTTTCTCTGATCCTTTCTCGGACCTTTATGTCGTACCACACATATCTTCACTGACGGAGCTCTTGTCTGATCTGAGTACTAGACTGGAGAGTGTGGAGAGCTCCCTACTCAGGTTCAGTGGTAAGATTTTGATATTGAGAGAGAGATCAAACAATTTTAGATTTCTCTATCGGAAGGTGCGAGTACTTGTCCACCACTTCATCTCAGTTGGATGATTTAGCTCGAGAGATAGAGAGACTCCACAGCCAGCTTCGTTCTTCTCTTGAGCTGATTCGGATAGACATCAGAGACTCCAGAGACTTCGTATCTACTGATCTAGATGGGCTCTGACTTACAGTGAGGGCGATCTTGTCCCAGTTTGATGCCACTAGGACTCAGCTTTAGTTTAGGCCCTCTGCATCCAGTGAGCCAGCCTTTGTCCAGTCCATTGCATTTCATTCTCCGACATCTTCTTTTTGGACCAGACCTTTCGATCGAGGATGAGGCTGATCATGTTTCATCGATCTTGATCTTGAGCTCGATGCCCATTCTCACTGATTTCATCATTTTGTATTAGGTTACTTAGTTGTATTTTGTAGATTGGATGTATGAGAGCTTTATGCTCATAGACATATATTATGACTCTTATAACCTCTCTTTTGTTGTAATTAATGAATGAGGTTATTATCATGGCTCACCTCTTTTTCTTGGATGAATAAATGAATGAATGACTGTTATACTTGAATGAATGCACTATTACTCTGATACCTAACATTGAACCATGAAAAATCTTACTTCCTTTAGTCTATTTTTTTGATGATGTCAAAAAGAGAGAGAATGGTTCCATTACAAAATAGTGTATTGTCTATCTGAATTCTTTCTTAAATTTAAATACTCTTTTAAATTTTTACTCTGATACAGTATTTTGCACTGATACGCCTCTGATATGATCATTTTTTACTCTGACACATCTATTTTTATCTTCATTTTGATACTATTTAAAAAATTACTCTGATACATCTATTTTTCTTGAGTGCTCTGATATTTTTGATAATTTTATTTTTACATGAATAATAAATACCTCGATACATTATTTTTTATTTTAAAAAATGCTTCAAATACTTCTCTTTAATTTTTGGTTTCATCCTTGCTTTGATATCAAAATGAAAAAAAGAAAAGAAATATTTCTTTCACATTTATTGCTCTGATATTAAAAATAAAGAAGAGAAGAATAAAATTTTTTTATGAACCATCTCTGCTTCAATAAGAAAATTTTACAAATTGAACACTCTTTATATAAGAAAAGGGGAGATCTTTTTCAAAATGGTCAAAATGATTATTTTTATCTATTTCATACAAGAATGGAAAGAATTTTAACTGACTAAGAACAATCCTTAGAAAAACTCTGATACCTTCACAATAAGTTTCAGCAAAATGAATTGAAACATTAAAATTATTGAAATATGTATCTCACAATTTTTTATCTTTGGCATATTCCTACAAGTGCTTCACAAACTTAAATTTCTTTAGCTTTAAGGACTTATTTTATGAACACTCAAATATTTTGTCATCATCAAAAAGGGAGAGATTGTTGCTTCAAGAATTGATTTCGATGATCGCAAACCATTTGAGGAGACTACTAATGTATTTTTATCTTTGAAGAATATTTTTATAATATTTCAGGTAGTCCAAAAGATTGAGTATGAAAAGCTTCATCAAGTGTGCCAAAATAGAAGTTTCTGTGAATTGGAAAAATTTTTGAAGTCTTCTGAGAGTGTCCAATTGATTTGAAGTCATTTGAGAGTGTTTGAAAATATTCTGGTAAGTTTCGAACCTTAAATGTATGAAAATTAGATTACAACAAATAGGATGACCCATCTAGGTCATCCCTTTCATTGGGTAGCCGGCACGCTTCATTTTGGTTAATGGCACGCAATGAGACAATCCACTTGAGACGACCCATGCAGTGGAACGACCCACCTAGGATGACTCCTGAGACCTTGAGATCAAAACAGAAAGTTAAACTTTCTGTCTGGCCAAATGAGGCATCCCATGGGACTTCTCAGTCATAGTGGGACGACCCATTCTAGGCGAGTTCATAACGGTTAGTTTTCAACCCATTTTTGATGCATTTAATACGCATTGAACACTCTCCAACAGCTCTAAACCAACTCTAAGATATTCTCAAGGATAAATAGTGATATAAATACTCTCTTGAAGTGAGAAATCACAAGGTTAAGCAAGCATTCAAGTTTACATCTGAGAAAAGCTCTATCAGTCCTAAAGAGAAAAATAGAAGTATTTAATCACTTCACCAACCACTCTCCAGCAGCAATCAAGTGTGAAATTCATTGAGGGTGTTTAGCAAAAGCTTCTTCCCTTAAGTATTGTATTTATTGTGTCTATTTAAGGGGATATTGTGCTGAATTTTTTGTACCCTATTTTCTTATATTGTATTGGGTTTTGAGTTTTGGAGGTTCCAAAACTCGGATAGATTGATCCGAACCTGAAATTGGAGTGTTAAGTGTTGGCTTATATCCAAAAAATAAGTGTTCTTGCTTGGATAGCAAGGGTCGGAGGTGTCCGACGTGTTGTATTCTTGAAATCTATTTAGTAGATTGAATTCTCAAGTAGGGACTTGAAGAGTGGATGTAGGTGCAAGGTTGGCACCGAACCACTATAAATTTTTTATATTTGTTGTGCTTGCATCTCTTTACTTGTTCCTTGTGCCTTATGCTTGTATTTCTATCTTTTATGTTTGAATTTATTTTTATTAGAAATCAACCCACTCCACTCAAATATTTTAGCACATTGTTTTAGTGCACTAATCTTTAAAATTTTAAACAGACTCAATTCACCCCCCTCTTGGGCTCCATATCTAGGCAACAGAGATTCATTTTGTTTGGAAAGAATGATGGTGCCAAAATTAATTTCCCATGTGCATTGAAATTTTTAGTAAGTATGAGAAAGATCTGATTTCTTTCTTATGCCATCACAAAATTGACAAAAATATGGGATGCCCATATGGTGGTTGGCGTGGACAATGTTGCCGCTCCCTCTTAGCCCAAACCCGAACTCCCATCTATAAAAAGGGGGTCCAATAGTTGGACACTCCATATGAGATCCAGTTGAAAGTTGTTTCTTCTCCATAGCTCTCTCCTCTTTTCCTCCATTAATTTTTCTCCCTCTCTAGAGTGTCTAAGAGATCGAAGGAAGAAGAAGAAGATCAGCCTTCAAAGATCCTTGCGAGCTAGCACTCCCGAGGATCCTAATCAACATCCATTCTTTCTGTGGATGATCTGTAGAGATCGAACACTTTTGTATGACTGCGAGCAACTTGAAAGAACTCCTATCCATGCGATACACTTGCAGAGATCAGCAACCCACACTTCGGTAATGAGTACTGAACTCATTAGATCAGGATTGGTTGGATCTAAGGGTTAGATCTAATCTAGAGCATTGATATGATCGATGCTGATTCTTATTTTTAGATCATAATCTCATATTAAATCATATCATAGGTCTTGGCATGGTAGTTTAGATTAGATTTTGTGCATGTAATGTAGGTTAAATTGTTTAATCTAACTAGATCCGCTGTAAAATTTTTACAATTGCATGCATAGAACTATCAATATTTCTTAAATTGGTATCAGAGCCTCATTTGATATGATATGATTTCATATGTATTTAGATCTGATTTTATGTTATTTAGATTAGATCTAAATAAGTTTATTTTTAGATCTGATATTTGATCAGTCCTGTATGTGTTAGATTAGATGATCTGAATAGCAAAGTACTCGAATTGGGTAATCACTAGGCTGTCCGATCATAGGAGCAAGTAGGATTACATGACCCTCTCCTTTCATTCAATAGAATGCTCTTATGGCGTATAGGGATGCCACTGTGAGATCTCATGAAGAAGAACGTGAAAAGAAGAACTTACTTTTTTATAAAATCCTAGATCCTGAAATCTTAGGATTTGTTGTATGTGATACAAGTTGAAAGAAAAGTAACAACATCTAATCTAAATGATTAAAATTATTTAATAAGATTTATGATCATAAAAATTTAGATGTGATCTAAAAGTTTTATAATTTAATGCAAAATATTTATATGAGAAATAGTTTCAAAATATAACCTAAATCCATGTTAATGCTGAACTTAATTAAGAATTAAGTGTAGAATCGATCAGATCTAGAATTGTGATTTAAGATCTAATGATATTGCATAAAACATAGAGGTATGGGTTAGCTCAAATCAGATCTTTTTAATTGGGTTAGACCTAAGGTTAGAATCAAAGAGTTAATGTATCATGTAGAGAAATTGATTAAATCTAACTAAATATTGAATTAGATTAAATTAAATTTTTTTAGAACCGATACAATAGTTGTAGATGGTCAAGTCTATGTCTTGGATTAGACCAAATAAACTTTGATTATGGCTCAATGGTTGAACCTGAGTCATTAGGCTGGTCAAATAGATAATCAATTGGTGTCTAGGATAAGTTTGGCATTTCAACCAATGGTTTTTAATTGGGAGCGGCTTACCTAGCCATTTTGACGGCGTCTAAGGCAAGCTTGGCATACTTTCCATCGATCTCACTTACCTGATCAATTTGATGGATTATATTTTGATTACACCATCAAGTGATTCGAATTGACCCATACTATTAAGGTTGATTAGTGTGACTGATTTAGATGCCATTTCAACTAGCATGATCCAAAACCAATTCAATGACTTGGTGAAGTCAGTGGGAGGATTGTAGTTTACTAGTTGATCTCTTCTCTTCTCTTAATTCATCAATTGAATCTTTTAAATTATTAGATCTCTAAAATGAGATAGTTATGGTGATAACTAAATCATAACCTAACATTAAGTTGGATGATAATGGGTCCATTAGTATGATGATCATTGGAGGTCCAAAGGCTTGGTACTTATCTGCTATTGAAATTATCATTCATAATATGATGACTCAACTAAGTCTTTTTAGCAAGTAGTCAGTTAGCCAGCCTGATCATTTGGTAGTTAGATTCCTAAGTATGATCATGTTAATGTTGGACCTAACCAGGGCTTGCAGAGAAGATCAAAGTCAACTGAAAAGTTATCTGAGGCTAAATCAATTACTAAAAATTATTTATAAATAATTGATTAAAGAAGCTACCTATAGATGCATATGGGTGAGCCGGCCAAAGTCGGGCTCGTGTGCAGTCTATGTGGATTCTAGTATCTACTAAGAATTAAGGTAATTCCTCGAATTGGAGGTAGAGGCTACCAATTCATATAAATAGTGAGAGAACTTTTAAACTACAGTCCATGTCTTTAGACTTAATTAATTCATATACTAATTAGATTTTATTTTCTTTTGTGCAGTTATGACCTCAAACTTGTCGCTCCGATTACTATTGGACAGTGAGAAATTGACGGGATCCAACTTTGATAACTGGTATCAAAGTTAAAATAGACTTGAAACACAAGCGGATCTTATACGTCCTTACAGATCTGGCACCTAAGGAGCCTGTCCTTAATGCTCATGGTGCGGTTCGAGATATTTACTAGAAGTGGCTCAACGACTGCACCATGGTGCATTGCATAATGCGGGCTACAATGAACGATAAGTTCAATCAAAAATTTGAAGAGGCTCAATTAGAAGGCATACTCAAGGTGTTGAACGAGTCTTTTGGTACTCCCGATGATGTTGAGTGGCACAAGACCAGTTGTGCCATTTTTAATGCTCGGATGAGGGAAGGAGCATCGATCATCGATTATGTATTGTACATGATCGAATAGATCGAGTGTCTGAGCAAGCTCGACTTTTTTTTGCATGAACAGCTTGGGAAGGATGCGATCCTAAACTTTTCATCCAAATCCTACCTACCATTTCTCAGTCATTTTCGAATGACGAAGTCTGTAGTAAACTATCACAGTCTATTGGGGTTGCTACAAACTTTTAAGAAGGATCACCAGCTCCACAAAGAGACAGTGAATGTAGTGAGAGGATCTTTTTGGGTGGTGTCATCTGTTTAAAAATAAAAATAAAAGGTGGAAAGTGCTGGGAGTTAGATCTAGAAGTTCAAGTCCAAAGTTGACTAAAGTCAGGCAGAGTGCTTTTATTGTAAGTAGTAAGGTCATTGGAAGAGGAACTATCCTCAATACATAGCTTTTCTTGACCCAAACAAGCAGAAGAAGAAGAAGCAATCGATTGCTGGACAAGGTAATTATATAATAACACCTTGTAACTTCTCAATTTTTGATACAATGACCTAGGTATTGGATACTGATAGTCCTACTAATATATGCAATTTATTATAGGGTCTTCAGGTTAGTAGGAGATTTAGAGATGGTGAAAGATTCCTGAACATTGGAGATAGAAGATCAATTTCAGTTCTAGTTTTAGGAATTATCAAGCTTGTATTCGATTCTCATTCTGTTGTTCTTACTAATGGTCATTTCTGTCCTAGTTTCTTATTGAATGTCATTTCTGTAGGCCTTTTGACCAAAGCAAATTATGAGATTTCAATAAGAAAACTTTGTGATATCATTTGAATGGTGTTACTATTATGCATGGATAATTGAACAATATTATTTATGTTGTATCACGACCTAATGTAATATACATATCTAATAAACACCCTAGAATAGTTGTTGTCATGGATGCCTACCTTTAGCATTGTAGGTTAGATCATATTAACAAAACAGGATGAATAAATTAGCTCAAGAAAATTTTTTTGATGATAATGATTATGAATCGTTGCCTATCTGTGAGTCTTATTTACTTGAAAAAATGATCAAGTCACCTTTTATTGAAAAAGGTGAACGAGCCGGTGATGTTCTGGATCTTGTACATAATGATGTATGTGGACCCACGAGCACTAGTGCCAGAGGAGGGTACCACTATTTTATTATGTTTATAGACGACCTATCTAGATATGGGTACATCTACTTGATGAAACATAAGTCTGAATTATTTAAAATGTTCAAACGATTCTGTAATGAAGTAGAGAAACAAACTAAAAGAATATTAAAACTCTTCAATCTGATCGAGGAGGTAAATACCTTTCTGGTAAATTCTAACATATCTTGAGAAGAATGAGATTCTCTCTCAATGGATACCTCCTGGAATGCCACAACATAATGGTGTGTCGGAAAGGAGAAATTGAATCTTGTTGGATATGATTCGATCCATAATGGACTTTTCTTATCTGTCGATCTTCTTTTGGGGATATATACTCAAGTCGGCTTGCTATGTACTGAATAGGGTTCCTAGTAAATCTGTAAGTAAAATACCATATGAGATGTGAATAGGACGTAAGCCAGTTCTCTCTCACCTTAGGGTTTGGAGGTGTCCGACTTATGTTAAACATTTGAAATGGACAACCTCGGAGCCAGGTCTGATAAATATAATTTATAGGGTATCCCAAAGAAACTAAGGGTATTATTTCTATCTTGCTGATGAACAAAAAATGTTTGTCAGCCTTAGGATAGTCTTTTTGAAAAAAAATCTTTGGAGAAAGAATTGATGCCTCTAAGGTTGAACTTGATGAAGTTCAACTGCTAAAATTGACACAATCTAGTGAACCCACAGAATCGGATTTGATGATATCAAATTTAGAACCTATTGTAGAGGCACCATTAAGAAGACCTGATAGAGTATCGCATCAATCGGATAGATACTATGGTTTCTTGATCTGGATGGAGATCCTATTGAATCGATGAGAGCAATGAGAACCCGATCACCTATATGGATGCAATGCAGAGATCCAACTCTGATAAATGGCTTGAAGCCATGAAGATCGAAATGGATCCATGAAGGTCAATGATGTATGGACATTAGTTGATCCATCTAAAGGAGTTAAACCCATAGGATGTAAATAGATCTTCAAAAGGAAGAGGGGCACAAACGGGAAGATGAAAACCTATAAAGCCCATTTGGTTGTCAAGGATTATCATCAACGTTATGGTATTAACTATGACGAGATATTTCTCCTATGACAATGCTCAAATCCATTCAGATTATGCTTGCGATAGCGGCACATATGGACTATAAAATCTGATAAATGGATGTGAAAATAGTTTTCTAAATAGAGAGCTAGAAGAAGAGGTGTATATGATACAGCTTGAAGGTTTCACATCTACAGATGAGTCCAAAATGTACAAGCTTCAGAAATCCATTTATGGTTTGAAGTAGGCATCTAGGAGTTAGAACATGCATTTTGATAAGATTATCAGAACATATGGCTTCGTTAGGAACGAAGAAGAACCTTGTATTTGTAAATAGATAAACAACTCTATGGTTGTATTTCTTGTTCTATATGTGGATGATATTTTTTAATCAGGAATGACATTCTCGCATTACAAGGAATAAAGGTTTGATTATCGTCTCAGTTCTATATGAAGGACTTAGGAGAAGCATCCTACATCTTTGAGATGAAGATCTATAGAGATAGATCGACAAGATTGCTTAGATTGTCTCAGTCCACGTACATAGACACCATGCTGAAGTGATTCAGCATGAAGAATTCTAAGAAAAGCTATCTCTCGATAGTCCATAAATTTTTTTTCTCAAAGAGGGATTGTCCAACAACTCCTCAAGAGAGAAAGCATATGAGTAAAATTTTATATGCTTCGGTAGTAGATTCTATAATATACATCATGATATGTACAAGACCAGATGTAACATACTTACTAGGGGTAGTGAGCAGATACTAGTTTGATTCAGAAAAAATTATTGAAAGGTTGTAAAGACCATCCTTAAGTATTTGAGAAATATTAAGAACCAGTGGCTTGTTTATGGTAAACTGACTTGAACTAGTGGGGTTCACTGACTCCAGCTTTCAGTCAGATCATGATGATAGCAAGAGTATGTCAGGATATATTTTTATCCTAAATGATGGAGCAACTGCTGAAAAACTTTCAAGCAGCATACCATGGCTAACTCTATTTGCAAGGCAGAGTATATCACGACATCCGATGCTGTGAAGGAAGCTGTATGGCTGTGAAAGTTCATCAACGAGATCAGAGTGGCACCCTCCGTTGATGGTCCTGTTCTATTATACTATGACAGCACTGGAGCCATTGCTCAAATCAAGGAGTCAAAGTCCCATCAGCGCATCAAGCATATTCTGTGTCACTACCACCTTATCCGGAAGATCATGGATCGAGGTGATGTCAACCTTCAGAAGATCGATGAAAAAGAGAACCTGATCGATCTATTTACTAAAGCTCTCAAAATCAAGGAGTTTGATGATCACAAGTCAAAGATGAGTATACGATACTGTACCGATTGGCTTTAGCCCAAGTACGAATTGTTGAAAATTATATCCCAAAGTCAATCATCAGTCTGTTGACGATTGTGCTCATATTTATAAATTATATATGAATTTTATTAATAAAGTTATTAATTTTTCATCACATTTTGTCCATCTTCTTTGAACTCCTATGTTGTAATGAAGTCTTTAGGACTATCTTTAATCGACAGAGGAGGATTTATCGTTAAGTCCTTAAAATATGTTCGCAACCATATGATATGCTGTTAATAGGATGATAGCAATATCAAGTATAGGTCGTTGTTGTAGGATTTCAGGGTAGACATGCACAGCGAAAGCATAATGAATTTTAAAAATTTAAATTAAAAAATTTTAAATATTTAAATCCTTAAACTAGCACCTCCTTGATGATTAACAATCATATAACATATATACATAATAAATTTAAACTATAGAAGAATACCTGCAGCGCTTAATCCAAATTTCGACAGAACCTCCACCAGACAACCAAATGTTCGCCCTCCAACGGTGATCCACATAGGGCTATGATCAAGATACCAACTTTTTGAATGATCAAGACCCTCTTCCTCTCCTCCTAACCTTCCAATCCCAACCTTTCTTCTCTCTTTGTCTTCCTTAATTCTCTTCATAGGCTCTTGTACTAAAATCGGACTTGTCCTTACTATTTTTGGACTTATCCTAATAAGAAAAGGAAGAGACTAATTGGACAATAGAGAAAGAATGTTAAAAAGAGAGGAATTAAAAATCTGAATGAATCAAATCCCCCGGTACACGATAGGTTGCCTTCGGGAATGATTCGCGCCCCCTTCACACGCCATCTCGTGCCCCAAAAAAATTCTCACACCCCCAAGCAATTTCTCATGCCCATCAGGAGCCTCATAATACATGGCAAGCATCTGAAAAGAATCTGAGAGACACTTCATGCAGAAGGACTCTTCGAAATATTTTCTCGATGTTTCTCCGATACATCATGCAGCTTCCGATGGCATAATTTTCTAGACCACCCATCAATGACTTTTGTCCATCCAATGGCCCAAAATTGAGGTGCTAACTTGCTGATGGTGTGAAAAAAATCTGACAATAAGATGAGGCATGACACATAGATTAGAGTCCTTCACAAGTTGGACTCTTGGTTAGGCGCATGGATCAGATTGGCAGGATTTCAAACTTCAACCAATTTTCATGATTAAATCAGAAAGTGATTAATCAAAGAATGACTTCTTAATACTAAAATTAAGTCAGAAATCATAGAGAATTTTTTCTCATCATGGAATATTGGATAAACTTGAGGAAGGGGCATCCCATCTCATGGGATGCGAAATCTGTTTCTACGCACAAAGACTGCATCCTACGCGCAAGAAAATTCTTGATGCATGTGCACTAGGTTTCTTGGCTCCAAATTTTTGATACATGTAGCCAAGAGCCGACCCAACTCAAATCTAAAATTGGTTTGAATTAATTTAGTTTTCATTATCTCAATCTAAAATTAATTTCAAACCCGATTTGAAACAAAGAGCTAGTTTTTGCAACATATACTAGTATATCTATTTTGCAAACATGATCTAATCTAATTAGACCCCTGATCAATTCTCTTTGTGTGTGACCCATTGGATTCTATATCTAGTCAGCAGCGGATCAGAGTGCAATTCGATCTGATTTGATTAAATTTAATCTAACTGATTTAGAACTAATCAAGCTAACCTGATTTCAGCAATTAGAACTCTTTCTAATTGGCGATCGAATTAAACTCTTTAATTCGATCAAACCCATGAGATAAGATTAACATCTAGCAACGTATTATGTCTACCTAGAAGATATAAAATTTTATGAAAATATCAAAATATCTTTTAGTGAAAAATTATCGTGCAATTCGATCCTGTGATCTCCCTGCACCCCGAATATGACTCTGGATATACAATGATGTCAAATCCAATATCATACTCATATTTCTCTCAATCTTAAATGATGATTTGATTAATAAATATTAAAAAAAATTATTTTATTTACTTTGATCAAAGACTTCCTGAATCATCAATCGATCGAAGCAAGTAGGATGCGATCCCCTCTTACCAGGAGTGATCAATTCCATGTTGACCTACTCACAACCTCCATACACATTCCACCATATCCAGAATACCCCATATATGATTAAGTCATGAATGAGTATGAACCAAAATATAGATTCATGTATACAAGGTTCTATGGTAGTTCAAGTCAAAGGATTATACGCACAACTCCCACTATAAGAAAATATCTTTCGACAGGTAAGTAAATTCTATAAGACATTTCTTAAGTTGGATCAGTTCAGTGAACTCATTGTATAATGAGCACCCACTTTCTTGTATTAGTGTCTCATACAAGTGGCTTATGAGATCAGCCATCCTCTCCATCGAGCATACATAGGAAGTACTAGTCTATCCGATATATTGATCCCCTACTCAATGCTCTTATGACTAGGAATATTTTAAATCAAGATTTTTAAGATTTTAAGTCTCATAGGTATGATTTCATCATAACCCTAAATCATTATCTTGATTTATAGAGTTCATCATAATCATTACTAAAGTAAGATGCAGCATATGGTGAAAATAATTTTATTTATAAATATCAATTACATGAG
>KE504980.1:259484-270599 GCA_000441515.1 Elaeis oleifera | reverse complement strand
ATGGTGATAGTTAATTATTAGTTGTTATAGTATCTATAAATATATGTTGGTTATCAATTTAATTATAGTAGATTTTAATAAATATATTTTATATATTTTTTAAGAAACTATTTATTAGCGACATCTAATTCCATCACTAATAACGTCACTAAATATTAGCGATAGCTACAGCTTATTAGCGATGGCTTTGATGATCGCTAATATATTTTAAATTTTTTAATTTAAATTATAAAATGATCTGAAAATTATTATAAATGACGGACATATCGTCGCTAATTACTGTCACTAATAAGTTATTAGCAATGGCTTTTTCCACCATCACTAATAATGATCTTTAGTGTTCAACTTTTTTTGATGGCTTGTTGGTGACAGCATGCCATCGCTAATAGTATTAGCGACGGCTTTTCGACAACTAGTGATGGTATTTAACCCGCTCTAATAAGTAATTTTCTTGTAGTGACAATACCTACATCCACTCCCTAAACAATTTCTTAAAAATTCAATTACAATCACCAAACTTACAACCCAATTGTTTACTGGGATCACAATTAAATCCAATTGGTTTGCCTTAAGCACACTAGCCAAAACCTTTCCCATGCTACTCCTAAGCTCATATACAATCTAATTCAAGGCTTGGATGAGTCTATTCCCAAGTTTCAATCCCAATTGAAACTTGTAAACGATAAAAACTAGAATATAATTTAAAGCGCAAACAATAAGCCACTTAATGAGCAAATAATAAAGTTGTTAAAGTCCAAGATGAAGAGATGAGAAGCTTTGTAATTAGTATGCCATTCTTCCTCTTGAAAGACATTTGAATGCACAAAAGGCATATGGTTGGAATGTAGTTTTTCTTCTTGAATGCTCACTAAATGCTCATACAGAATTTTTAGCCTTTCAACTCACTTCTTTCTTTGTTTCTAGTGTGCTCTTATATTCTCTTAGGTTTTCTTACTTTATTAAAACTTTTGGCACCCATAAATCCATGTTAAAATATTCAAAAATGAGTTTTTAGCCATTGAGAGTCGAGAACTAGCCATTGGAGTTGCTCTATACAAATAATGAATGAGAAAATATAGTGATTTTACATACAAAAAGCTTCTAAAAAAGCAAATAAAAGGTCGACGAAATTCTTGGAGACCGTGTTGAGGAAACTTTGCAACCAATGCACTTGAAAACACTTGAATACTTCAAGATTTTTTGTGGCTAGATGCTTATAGATCTCTCTTGAATGCTCACTTAACACTCTTAGATTTTTACTTTGTTTTCCTTTATTTCTTTGCTCTTCTTGTTTTTGCTCTTCTTGTTTGGTAGCTTTTAAAACATCTTAAAATATCTAAATGATCATTTCTAGCCATTGGGATTCAAAATCTAGCCATTGGAACAATTCATTGTACTTCTGAATTTTTTGTAAAATAGCCATTAGACTTATTAGCTGCAATCAAGTCAGCTCGAGACCTAGTAGGAATCGATTCAAGCAAACTATGAATCGGCTTAATAGAAGTAGGAGTTGACTCGAAATTTAATTCACAAAATATGATTCTCTATCCTTCTTGAAAAAGTCGACTTGAGATCAAGTAAGAATCGATTGGAGATCTGCTGCTAAAAAATACACTCTTTGATTGAGAAAGTCGACTCGCCAAAATAGGGATTGACTCCTAGTCTATTCTACTTCACATATACATGCCAAAATCGACTCTTTGAATCAACTCTTTAAAGCTTGAAGTTGGCTTTGCCTCTTTTACTTGATTTTAATAATATGGCTTCTTCCGTTCTAATTCTTTGACTTCATAACTTATCACTCAAGGCATGCTCCCTAAGAATGATTTTAGTTCCAGAAGCATCTTTTATATAAACTTCAATAACAACAAATAAATATTTAAATATTTTATATTCATCAAAATCAATTCTTGAATCAACGCATACCTATTCGAATAACTATCATTCCCTTCAAAATTTATTCCACAACTAAATGCAGCCTTGGATTTGGCAAGTTAGAGCTTCGAGAGTGTGATTAAGAGCAAGACCATTCACTTGTAAACACAACACTTGGTTATTTTAATTTTGGCACCGAGATATGAAGATTTTCTGTTTCGTCACCTTGTTGGACGGTGAGCACGTTTTGGGTTTATTGTGTTAGAAGTATGTGGGGATGTTGTTCGTTGTCCACGAATAGTTTTCATGTATTTTTTTGATTTACTAAAGGAGACCTTAGACAACTCTGACAATTATAACCTGCCTGTGTAATTCAGGAATGTTGTTAGGACTGAATTACAGGTTGAAACCTTCCATGGTCATCGGGCTTCGCTCTACAAGGATACAGACGTTGCCATGTCTCTCGCTTGTCAATTCAAGTTAGGGTTGTGAGAAGGATCCTATAAGAGAAATGCGAACATAATAGAATCTGACTCTTATTCAAATAATCAATATTTTACTACATTATGGAAAGCTCATAGAATCCAACTCTTATTCAAACAAAAGTACACATTGATTGGAACAAATCTCAGAGATTTACCAATCACATTATGTAAAAGCAAAATTTGAAGATTTTTTTTCCTGCTCATATCCCCTAAGCTGTTGAATGAATAATGCATATAAATTAGTAAATGCTTCATTTGGTGCTTCTGAGTGTATTTTGGAGTTAGAAACGAGTAAGCATTCTGGCCAAGCAAAAGACAGTTTAGCTTGTATTCAGATGCAACATTTGAAAGTTCACTGCAAGGTACTGATAAAAGTGGAAAAATCAACAAGCAAGCAACTCAGGGCCTTTAATGTCCTTCAGCTGCAAGCGTATGGAAAAGAGAATGACAGGAAATTATGAAGCCTGTGATGCTCTTCATATGGAACTTGGATATCTCTTCAACACATGATGGAGAGAAAGTTGCTAGCACCAGATGATTAATTCGGCCTTTGATTGATTTTGATTACACAGGATATCATATTACTTCCTTTTCTAGTCTCAAACAGCCATAAAGGCTTCTTGTGGGACTTCAACCTTGCCAATTGCTTTCAGCCTTTTCTTCCTTCAGCCTGACAATCATGCAAATGGTGAGAATTGGTTCATAAAATTCTCAAGTTCCTATTTGGTGCTTGATTGGTGTTCATGATTAGTCAATGAAATGTCATTTTCTAAGCATAGAATTATTATCTGTTACTTTATGTGCCAATGTATACTTGGCCTTTTCACATCGGCATTCAGAGGAATACAAGTAACAATAACACATCAGAAGTTGCACTTGACTTAAATATATGAATCATGCAACTACTCCTCAAAGTAGCCTACATGATCTGTCTCAACCCTGTGCATCATTTGTAGATGGAGAAAAAATTCAATTATACATGGAACCTGTTACACTAATCATGAACTACACTCTAAACCACATACAATGAATTTAAATGCTTCTACACCGCCAGTGATGACAAAACATCATATCATGTCAGTCTATTTTGGGTCCACTTGAGTATAATAAATATGAGAAGTGCAGAATTTCTAATTTTTAGTTGATTAGTATTTTAAAGTTGTAAATTAGGATCTCCTAAATTTATGTTTCCTATCAATAGAATTTTGTGGTTGAGGCCCCAACATTATGATTGGAACTTAGATCAGGTCTCACAATCTCCCTACCTAACATCTATCAATAGGCTATTATTTCATTCTATAGACTACCCACAAACAATTATTCTAAATAGTGATCATCACAATGGTGTTCGGACCCCTCTAAACTGTTGATCAAATAACATAACAGTTGTATTGTACCAGGATGCTATATATAATGTTATAGTGATCACAATAGTTATTTTGTGAACCTCTTTATCATTGACAGTATAAAATTACTGTTACAATAAATAAGGCAATGATGTTGTATTACATATAGAAGTAGAACAATACAATAAGAGGTATCCACAGTGTTGTCATTTAAAATGTTATTACCCAATATTTCCATTATAACTACTGATAAATAGTTAGTTTAGTGTATTCCTTTTTAATTAGTAAGTGGTAAAACATACTTGTAATAGCTACAAATAGTTAATATTTCTAAACATCTTTTTTTAATTCTGGCTAAATAAATGCCATTGTAAAGTTAAAGTTATGTGAGCAGTAATAATCAAATGTTAAAAGCCAAAAAAGGGCCAATAAGTCATGCATGAGTTGAAATCAGGGTTTGAATTATCAAGTGTTCAAACCAATATCAGCCAAGGATGTGTCTAGTACACACCATATCACACGCTGTATCACAAAGGGTATTCACCAATATGCTTTGACATAGCTTGCACATCCAGATATGCCTACAAAGTTGTCTTTTGCATTTTCTTCTTCCGGTTTAGAAAACCATTTTTTGTTTATTATCTTAGTGTTATGTCTTTGCAAGAATCCAACAAAAATGGATGATGGTAGGTCCTACTCTTAGCCATTCTCACACAGAAATGCTGACGATCTTATATCAAGTAGTACCAAGCAGAGTCACTAGCTTTGGTCTGGTCTGGGAATGATACAGGACTAATAAATACACTGTGGTGTGAGCTAAGTTGAACTTGGGCGTACAGCCTCCCTTGTACAGCCTCCAAGCTGCCATAATATGTGTTAACCGATTCAAGGCTGTTATGGTGGCACCTCAAAACTTGGTTAAAATTTAATATTAGAAATTCATGGTTAACTGAAATACAAACTAGATGTGACATTCCAATTAATGCAAGATGTAGTTCAATTAGCTTTCTCGAAAGCTATTCTAAAAACATGCAAAACTAATTATTTAATACTTTCAAAATCATTGAATGACTAAAAACATATATAAGCAAAAGAAAGATTTAATTATTGATGGCGTGCAACATTTGCCCCATACTCAAACTTTTAGGTAGGTGACATGGTGCTTCTTGATCTCAAAATACAATGACCGTGAACACCAATGGGCTTCCCAATGTGAAGGATTGCTAAAAGAATAGGCAACCCTTTGAACTTGTTGCACACTGAGTATAAATGCTAAAAGAATAGGCAAAAATACTTTGAGAATTTTGGAAACTTTGGATGCAAAAACAAAGGATTGCTCAGGGTTCTCAATTGATTTTTAGTTTGCCCTTGCTTGAAGATGTTTCAACTTTCAACATTAAATGGTGCCTCTCTTGAACTATATCATCCCATATTGTACAAAGGTGTTGTAGATCCATCGAAAAACTAACCTAATATCCTGATAGGCCAAGGGGTGAGCTAAAATGTTTTTTCTAGGAAGCTAATTCCTAAGAATATGATGCCTGGGAAAGTGGTTTTAGCATATTTAGTTGACCATAGGAAAGTGGCATATTCTAGTGCCTTATATTTGGTTGAGCATCTATTTTCTGAAAAAACTATATAAAATACCTATTATATCCTTAATAAAGAAAAAACCTTATCCAATTCTACTCATGGCTTTGAGCATACTTCTAGAAATAATCCCAATTCCCTTGTCATGGAAGGCAAAAATCCATGTCCCACATAGATTTTTCTTTCCCACAGGGAATTCCCACTAAAGAGAAAAATTGTCATTCATTTTTAACAGGAACCCTAAATTCATATTTAAATCAAATAATATAATTTGGTAAAAAGTCTAATGCAGACTTTAACCTAGATCTGACCTTTGATGAGGTGGCATGACTTGACATGGCATAGCTCGATAGATGGTTAAGTGGATCTGTGCAAGCATATCGAAGGAACTTTCCTTTAAAGGGCAAGACCAAAATAAGTATGGCAAACATAAGGAACCAAAGTTTAAACTTGACCAGATAAAGGATTGGATGTCAAGTAGAGGTTCGAGTAGCAATTCCGACCAAACTTGTTATGCAGTTTAACATGACCCAAACTTGACCCTTCTAAGTTGACCAATTGGTCCATAAATCAGGCATGCATCAAGCTTGGGTTGGTTTAGGTTTCGGTCATTGGATTCTAACCTATTAGGTAAATGTATTCAATGATTTAGTTTGAGAAAGACAAATAAGAATTATGCGAACACCAAGACTGAAGTGAATTGACCGTTATCTAATAATAAAACTTAGAAAGATGGAATCATGCCATCCATCTAGATATGCTACAGACAATGTTTTTCCCATCTTGCACCTCCAACTCTTTTTTTTCATCCCTTCCTTCAACTAATCCTTACTATCTCTATCTTTGTCCATCTCCTGTCCCCTCTACTCTTTCCCTCACCAATTCTTCCCCCTCCTTTCCAGTTTCTCTTCTTTCTTTAAAATCTTGGTAGGCTCCATAACCACCATTGGCCCCTAGTTGCAACCACGTCTGCCACTCACTATCATCCTATGCTCATAGTTGAGGCTTGTTGCCTCCTACAATTATAGTCATCCAGCCTCATTGTTTTCCACTATCAACATCAAAACCAAGATTCGCTGAACTAGTATCGAGACTGATACCAATTGGCTACGGATTCAGTACCGTATCGATACACGATATGGCAAGACGTGCTAGTTCTAAACCCACATGCCAATCTCTTTTTTTTTAGATTTTTTCAATGTTTTTGGCTCTCAAGATCCCTAATCTTTTTTTTTGTTTCTTGAATGATTCTAAGCCCAAATTGATGTTTGTTGATATTATTTGATGCTTCTATCACTCTGGTACACCCTTAATGATGCTTCATGATGTTTTTGAGTGATCCTTCTATGTTAACATGGCATTACCTAGAATAAAACAAACTAATGCCTTATGTGGATCCCAAGTCTTGGAAGGTGGAAGCCAAAGGTGGTGGTTATGGATTTGTGAAAGGTGTCATGATCTATAAGAACGATTTAACAGTAACACACTAAACAATGTTTATGAACGTTTTTGAGTGATTTGTCTACATCAATGTGGCATTGGCTGAAATAGATCAAAAGAGATCTAGAATGAAACCAAACATAATTAATACAATAAATTGCATGCATTTAAAGTATAAATACCAAGATCTACAACCTCATCGAGTGTCGATGTCGTTCATAGATGTCTGTATCATTTACATAATCAAGAGGTACATTATCCATCTCTCTAACCAAGCGACATTGTAGTCCTGTATATTCATCCAATCAGATATGCACAATGGACTATAACTGATCTTAGATCTTTCACTGAAACTCTAGCTTTCAGAGATGTCCTTTGGCTCCGACTAATAATAGGCTGTAGAGTGGCCCATCCGAATATGCTGGTAGCAAAATTTGATCAAAAAAAGCTCCAAACTACATAAGGTAGCAGCACTGGAAAATGATGCCCTGGACGCACCAAACACATCTACATGGACCATAAGCTACTTGTGGCTGCAGGCACTAGGATCCAGAATATGAGGACAAACCTGAGATGTCCATGGAAACCTGAGATGTCCATGGATCCTACTTCACATGCGAGATCATCTGTAGTTTCATTATGTCTTGAACGATCTTGAAGAGTTCATCTCTTATATGCAATCGTATCCTCGTGGGCTCTACTAGCTCACATACCATGGTCTTTATCCTGCATAGCATGCATAAACTGGGACTCACCAATGAATTGAAGACCATCTTGCAACTGTCTTATAAATGATGGTCTCATGTCCTCCACTCCCTTTTAGCCACCAGATCCATGACTATCAGAACTATCATCATTGTTCTCCCTGATCTTTAAATCTGAATGAACTGACTCCACTCTCTATTGGGGCTGTAACTACATTTCTTTTCTTTAAGGCTATGCTAAGTGGCTAACTGGCCTCCCCTCATGCCCCTCTCTAGCTGGCTATGCTGAGAGGATGGATGTCGTCCTACTATTTGAGATGACCAGATAGCGTGTTGGCCTCATCCAAGCATCCTCGATCAAATCTCTGGGAGGATGTTCTGAACATGGAGTTACATGATGAATGAGTCCTTAGTATCCCTTTGGTTGTGGCTGATTAACTTAAACCGACATGGAATATTATGATCTACCCATTGCTCACATCCACCCTAGCCTCACTAGCTATAAAATTGGTTGGTCATGGAGATGATCCTAGCTGATCAAGCTCCAGCTCCTGTTGCTAGTGCATAAGCCATCTAATCATCAGATTATCATCCTAAACAAAAGCATCCGACATCAGATCTGTGTACTTTAGCTAAACTCTTCCTGAATGCATTTTAGCCTTAACTTTAAATTGTAGCGAATATATACCAGGTCATTCATGCATCTCTGTGTCAGATGGTTTCTCTGCTTGCTATGGATGAAGGTAAGGTAGACTAACTGTGCTCACAGCCACTCGAGAAGATCATCTGGAAGAGGATCTAAATGACAAGCCGCTTAAGATTCCTTGTTGACAAACCAAATGTGGGTCTAGGACACAATGTGCATGTGCATCAACTTTCATAAACGAACAACAAATTTAGGGTGAGAGTAGCTTGCATGCCCCTAAACAACATTCTAATTTTACACTTATTTTAAATTTATTTTTAATAATTTTTAACTAAAATATATTTTAATTTAAATTATATATTTAGTGAAACTTAATAATTTTAGCATCATTATATAAATCATCCATAGCAACATAAAATCATACCAAATTCAAAAATTTTGGCATGATCTCTTATTTTTCTAATTTTGGGAATATGCGACATTGAAAAAAAAAGAGGAATGGAGATATAGGAGAGGCACCTGACCTTGAATCCGCCTTTAATCATCGATTTTTCGCTTTTTTTTGCTTGAGGGGAGAATTTGAGAAAAAATAGTGAAAGAATGCCCTTACGAGGCTTCTCAAGCCTTCTCAGGCCTTTCCATCACTTTTATTGGAGTGATGGGTCTAAACTACCTCGAATCAGGCCGAACCACTCAACTCAGCCTAGTACTGCTCTGAACCCCCCCCCCCCCCACGTTCAGAGTGGTTCCACTTAAGTTCGAAAAAAAAAGTCAAACTAACCCCGTCTTGTGCTGATATGGCTTGGCATGAGGTGAACCGGGCGGTTCGACCCGATTCGATATATCATGATCAAAATCATACATATACTCATCATAGTTGTTGGGTCTCGCAATCTATCATGGCCATCATTGAAACCAACCTTTGATATATGTTGCATCATTAATTCCTACCCATTGTAGTCTTTCCCTTCCTCCTCTCCACTCAATTCAAACATCATGATTACCCACATTGCAACTTCAAGGATTGGAGAATAGAAGAAATGGAACTACAAAAAAGGTCTCCTAGTTATAACTAGAAAGGTCCCTCCAACCAAGAGTTTCATTATTGATGGAAGCAATTCTTCTAAATCCATAAACAACTCTAATATTCACTTCACAATTCTAACAAACAAACGAAAGGCCATAAAGATTTAATTATGCACAAAATTTAAGATAATTAGGTCCACCTTTATCATGGTTAGGCCAAGATTTACTTAAAGCTGACACGTCATGTGCCAAACTCTCATCAACTCGAGCTCGAGGCATAAAGAATTACCTCTCTTGAAGGAAAAGTGATTAAGAACCTATGAAATTCATATGTTCTTGTTCTCCAAAAGAAATGTCTTGATTCGTAGCATATTTGGAAAAACCTTATCCTCCCCCACATGAAGAGATGATCCATACTAAGGTATACGATATTGGACATAACTATGCAGCAGAGTTGATACTATACCATGAATGAAGATTGCTCATGGTCTTTGATAGAAGGGATAAATTTGCTATATTACTTGATGCCCAAATATGTTACAGGATGCCTCCTTATATACACAAGAGGTAAACCAAGTCTGGCAAGTGCCAACCTATGCCTACTCATATACAACTTATATACAACCCATGTACATCTCACCCAAATCTTACTAAGGAAAGCTAGCTAGGTGTATCTTGACAACTAACACACAGCTGTCTAACATTCCCCTGCAAGCTGAGCATCCAGTGGACGGATGTGAAGATTGGTGCAAAGAGTATGAAAGCGCGATGTAGATAGTGGTTTAGTGAAGATATCAGCCAATTGCTTGTCAGAGAAAATATGAAATACAGACAGCTCGCCACACTGTAATTTCTCCTGAAGAAATGATGATCAAGTTCAACGTGTTTAGTGCGAGCATGGAGAACAGGGTTGGCGACAAGGTAGGCTACACTGAGGTTGTCACAATATAACTGGATTGGAGGTGACAAGAAGCATCTCAAATCATGAAGACGACGGATCCAAACTGTTTCAGCAAGTGCCAAAGCCATGGTACGATATTCGACCTTAGAACTGGATCTGGAAATAGTGGATTGTTCTTGGCAGACCAAGAAATGAGATTGGGCCCGAGAAAGAGGCAAAATCCAATAATGGAACGCTAAGTATCAGGACACCTAGCCCGATCGGCATCTGAATAAGCAATAAGCGATGGATTTTGACACCTAGAGAAATGTAATCCATAGCTGAGTGTACCGCAAACGTAACGGAGGATCTGCTTCATAGTCTGAAGATGTGGTTCATATGGCGCATGAAGAACTGAGCTATCAGATTCACAGCATAAGATAAGTCAGCCGGGTGAAGGTAAGGTACTATAAGGCCCCAACAATTTGACGATATTCATACAGGTCTAAGAGAGGCTGTTCTTCATCGATGGATAGATATGTGCTACAAGAGAGTGGTGTGCTGACAAATTTGCAATCCTTCATACCATGGCGAGAAAGTAACTCTATAGCATACTAGCTTCATGAGAAATGAAGACCTGAGGAACTAGACTTAACCTCAATTCCTAAGTAGTGAAGTGACCCAAGTCCTTCATAGCAAACTCAGATTGAAGAGTAGCAATGAGAGAGTCCAAAAGAGGGCCAGAACTGCCTGTGACTATAATATCATCCACATACATGAGCAGTACTAAAGTGCCATGAGTACTGAAATGAACAAACAGAGATGCATCTGCAGCACTAGAATGAAAGCCAAGCTCAGCAAAAAATGAGGTAAACCTCTGAAACCAGGCATGAAGAGCCTGCTTGAGACCATATAAGGCTTTCTTGAGTCTACAAAGGTAATGCGGATTAACAGCATCAAGAAATCCTGGAGGCTGTCTCATATAGACCTCCTCCTGAAGAACACCATGAAGGCATTCTTGACATCAAGTTGTCGAAGGGCCAACCTTGTGATAACGCCGCAGAGAGAACTGTACGAACCAAGGTTTCCTGTACCGGTACCGGTGGCCGGATCGGCTAGCCGG
>KE504980.1:191004-219069 GCA_000441515.1 Elaeis oleifera | reverse complement strand
GCCTTTATTGTTTAAAGAGTCAATACATAAATTTGGAAGATTACAAGGAAAACCCATCAAAATACAAATTTCGATTGGCTTGTAGGGCATATTCCTTTCACAGATTTCTCTAATGAACCCCACTCGATTGGAAACCTCCATGGGGTCGAAGAGGACATAAAGAAGATGGACTCTTCCACTCATGAATAAAAGAAGAGCCAGAAGGAAAGTTGGTAATACCTTTCCTAGGGGAAGCGCACCACCAACTTTTGCTCCGAGGATGCGTCTTCACTTGGAAAAATGATTGGAATATCCTCGCACAGAGAGATATTTCCCGAAGCATAAGAAAGCAAAATAACCCAACTATCATCCACCAAGCATTGGGGATGAGTTGGGCAGGACAGAGCTGATACCACCTCAGCAATTCGGCGAGAATTTCAGAAATCGGAATTACAAGAATTTTGAGAAGTATACACCAACTATCCTACCACACATCTTTCAGCCACACTTTATTATGAAATGTTTGTTCAGCTTTCCTTGTCAAATAAAACAACTTGACACAGTGCTTGATAATGAAAAACTAATAACATGCAGCTAAACTTACCAAGGGAGTTTCTGGATCCTTTATTAAATTAAAGAACCAAATTAGATTTCTGAATTCATATGCAAATACGAGAATTTGGAAACCAAGCATCCCACCACTACAATATTACTCAAAACACATTATGAAATGTTTTTGGGACTCCGGTTTCCACTAAAGACTTAATAAAGGCATTAACAGTGAGAGACTTATAAATGTTAATATGGCAGTGTGGAACAAAAACTGCATTGCAAAAAGCATCGTAGATGAGGTATAAAGAATTTATATAACATCAGTAATCGTCACATGTAGTCAGTTCCATTTTATGACTATAATGACATTCTCAGGAAAGAAAATGGATCTTACTTGTATGGGTACTTTGAACATCTGTCTCGGAATTAGTTCTTTCAGTTTCTGAGTCAGAGCCCTCCCTACTGCATATGCCTGGAAACATACCATCATGGCACAGTTTGTTGAGACATGAAGATTTAGTAGAAAATAGAGCCACATGTCACTGTACCAACAGAAATGGAGTGCAATATTTTTATTAGAAAATAAATCAGAGTAGAACTTAAAAGAATATTTGTAATATCCCCAAGTTTTGTAACATATTATGTATAACTATTTGTATAAGCGAGCTAGATATGTTATTGAATATAACAACCTGTGTGAGCATGTGATTCATTTAGAAGCAAAGAATTTATGTGGGGTTTTTGCAGGGAATACCTAAGAGACATTAAGGATTAAACAGAAATTGTTTATGAGCCATTAAGTATAAATTGAACAAGTGCAAGGATTAGATTGTAATTCTCTAATAGTGAGTTGCCATCTTGCACTTGTTAATAAATTGCCACCATGTGCTTGTTGAGATCTCCCACCATTCAGGCCAGTTGGGGCGGTACTAATACCATTGTACAATCATCCAGTAAGCTGATAACAAATAGTTGGGACAAGGCTTGACTATTATGGCTATATTATATAAACAATTATAACGAACTTTTTGATCTTCCATAAAAAATATTAGACTGCACATATGTGTAAGTCTTTAAATACAATGTCAATTATGAACATGAAGCAAATAAGTAAATCACCTTATCCTTGTGGACGATTGTTGCTAATGGTTCAACAGGCTCACCATTGATATGGATGTCAAGCTTCACCAATTCACTTTCCCTGTAACTGTCCGTTGAACAAAAGTTGAAATTAGTCACACAGAAACTGTCCAGGCAGGTCCAATATATAACAAAATCAGTTGATAAACTTCAGTTCGTTCTCTACTTTTAGCAGAATAAAGCATTCATATTTTCACAATCTATCAACTACTGTGATTGGTGAAATGTTTTGCAAAACACTATGCTTATCATCAAAACTTCCCACAGAAAAATGTTGCACATCATAACATCATTAGTGCAGTTTGGACCAAAGACATAAAATGACTGCTACAAAGACCATTATATAATATGCTAATAAGGAACACAATACTATTGCTTAATCTCCCATTCTAATGGCAAACAAAAGTAACAAATGAGATAGCATGAAGAGATTAACAAGAAATATGAATATGTAGATTCCTAAGAATCAAACGTTGTGAACCATGGTTCGCCAAAGCAGGCCAAACCACCTAGTTCGAACTGTACTGAGCCGAACCAACACGGAATCGGATCGGTTCAGCCTTATTTTTGGAACCGGTCCGAACCAATGTGAACCGGCCCAAACCAAGTGGTTTGATATGGTACTCGGTTCGACCCAATTCGAGACTTTAAATAAGGGAATAAGGAAAAGAAGTCTTCTGAGACTTCTATTCCTCTTCTTCGAAAAGAAAAAACCTCCCCCTTCTCCATAGTAAAAAGAAAAGCTCTTCTCTCCCACCGCCTTTTCTCCCCAACCCCACTTTTTTTTGGGAATTTTAAAATTTGTAGAAATTGGAAAAACAATGGGAGATTATGCCAAATTTTTATTTCATATTATTTAATTATATATTGTAGATCTATGAATGATCTACACAATGACACTAAAATCATTAATTTCGTTAAATATATAATTTAAATTAAAATATATTTTAAATAAAATTATTAAAAATAAAATCAAAAATAACTGTAAAATTAACATATTATTTAGGGCCGTACAAGCTATTTTAAAATAATTTAGTGTCTGTTTATCAAAATTTTCACGCATCATGTACATTGTAGCCTAAGCCTAAATTTGAATGAATTAAAAAATAAGTAATATTTCATGCATATCCGCTGCCTTAGCAAAATATATGTAGCATTTATAGTAGGATTCTACATGGATCTAAAGTCAAATTAATTTTTATATTTTTAAATTTATAATATTTAATTTAAAAATATAAAAATAAATTAATTCATAAAATAGAAAAAATTAGGATGACAAAATCTTACTATTTTATAATTATTGAACTGATGTGCTTGTTCAACCTTCAAGAATGGATCCATCGAGTAAGAAGGATCTACAGCGTGATATTGGTTAGGCCACGGGCACCATTGAAAATGCAACCGATACAATAATTCAAAAAAAATGGATAACTAAGTTGAAGCAACACTTGGCTGGCAGTATACCAATGTAGCTATGCACAAAAAGTACCCATAAGAGGTCCATCAACTGATGAGGAAGCACTTCGCTAATTTCAAAGCTGCAAAGGAGAGGACTTCGAAGAATAAGATAGAGATAAACCGTCAAGCCACGGAGCCACTTCCCTAACACTGTAGGGAGTCAAAGGAAGCATCCACTCCAGATGATGAGGTAGATCCAAGCTGCCATTCGGACAAGCTTGCATATTCAGTGGTAACTTGAGGTGGCCAAGCATAGGGCTCAATTTGGACCGTCAACTTATGAGTTAGGGTTAGGCTCTACCAACACTACAGCACAGTCAAAGTTTAGGAGGGCCTTAAAGAGCCCGTCAGTAGAGCCACGAGCTGTATTGCATCAATGTTGAGAACCTTTGGCAACAAAAAAAATCCTCAAGAGAGATTCCACCAAGAGCCACTATCCATGACTTGGATCCACATGCCTTCCTCAACAAGGATTCCAAACAACAAAAGATTAATAATCTACTAAAGAAGAACAAGAAGAAGGATATATGGCGAGCTACTGAATCCTGATTTCATTTCATCCACAACTCAACATATGTGGCAAGCAACACATATTATCGCTCTCGCTGCATCCATACAGACTACCGGTCCAAATATAGATCCTCTAGGACCGAAGGACATCTGTGGTGAGCTTCTTAACAACAATGAGTTACAGAAATGATTGCATCATATCAAAATAAGTTTCTGATGTATAGACCGACGGTGATGTGTCATCTTGAATTGGTCCTATCAGATAGAGCATAATCAACTTCCTAACATATTGTGATGGAAAATATTTTTTCAAGAATCCATTAATGCTTTAGATCAGATCCATGATGCCATGTACATCCTCAAATTGATAGAGGAGGTGATCGATCAAGTAGGAGAGCAAGCAAAATATTGTGTAGATTATCCCCAACAATTAGCCACAGTATAAACCGCAAGGGAGATTCTGATAGAGCAGTCCCATATGCTGCACATTATATCAACCTTATATGGATGGATATTAGGAAGGTTAGTATGGTGCAGAAATAGTAGACAGCATAAACTATTACTAAATTCATCTACAGCCAAACATGGGTCTTATCATTGACGCGGAGGTATACAAGGGGACAGATATTGAGACCAGATGTCACATGGCTCATTATAAATTATATAGTACTTGATAGTCTTGTTGATAAAAAAGTACATCTATGTCAAATATTTGTCAGTCTCGAATGACAAGAGAATAGATATGCTAGGACAGGCATGGAGAGAGCAATATGGAGAACTTAGTAATAAGATCGACATTCTGGTAGCAAATCGAGAAGATAGTGAAGGTTATCAAGCCTTTATATGAGGTGTTTTCAACCGCAGATAGTGAAAGATATCCCTAGATGGACTTCTTATATCATATGATAAAAGAGCAAAGGATCAAATCAGGCAGATTCGAAACATGTCCATAAGCACATCCAAATCATTGAGCCACAGTAGGATTATCAGATCGGTAGGAACTTGCATCTAGTTGGTAAGTAGTAAATCAAGAATACTCTGAAAATTTGACTGCTCTTGTATTCGTACAAATATACTTAAGCAATTCTAAAATTTATCTACAACTTATTATCTGAACCCAAAGTTCCACTACTTCAAACCTGAGATGGGCATGGATGAGGAGCTTCTGACCGTCCTACAAAATATGATACACAAGATAGAGTCCGATCCAAAAATCATGCCTATGGCCTAGAACAAGTTAGGTTGATTGGTTTTATTAACTTAGCTGTATCTTCAACCAGTAACATATTATAACAAATATATTTTTGCAAATGAAAATATTTAGGGAGGGTACTGAAATCTTTGGAGACAATGCAGCGATCATAAGCCAAAAAAGATGAATCCAAATAGATTAGATATCGATAGTGATAAATCTTATTTGACATTACGTAGCTAATAATAAGCTAATATGATACCATCTTATTTTAGTTTATTTAATTTCAATGCTTTTGCAGCTGAATGGTGGACTCATTTGGGTTCGGCGATAGAAAATCTGAAGCGACTTGCCATCCAGATCCTCTCCCAGACTGTCTCAAGTGGCTATGAGTGCAATTGGCCGACCTTCGTCCTTATCCACAGTAAACAGAGGAACCATCTGACACAAAAATGCCTCAACGATCATGTTGTTAGGTTCTGGTTGCGCAGCGGAATATGATTTCAAATTTTTATCAAGTTTTAACACTTAAATATGCTAATCGAAACACAAACCCTGGGAATACCTTGTAGATTTCAATCAAACAAATCAAGCGTGCATATTAGGTAGAAATTATACCTTCTCGAAGACGATGATCCGGTGATAAGAAGATCCCCCAAGACACCAAAGTAGATATCCTCCAACAGTGATCTACATAGGAATGATCAAGATCCTTCCGAATTTGATGTAGTGCTGCAGCCTTCTTCACAAGTGCACTGCCAACTTTTTTTTTCAAGAACGGATTGCACCACCACTTGAATGCCTTCAATCCTCCACTAGGGCCACACCAAAACCTTTTCTCAAAAGATCTCACCACCTCAAACTGATTTAGAAATCCAACTATTGGAAAACTAAACCCTAGGATTAGCAACCGTTACCTTTTCTTTCTCCCTTGTCTTTTCTTTATATTTTCCCTCACTTTCCTTGTCTTTTCTTTCCTTTCTTTCTAATTTTTTTCTTCTTATCCTCACAAGATCCCACGCCTAACATCCAGCAAATGGCACGCACATAACCAAGTTGAGCGCCCCCTTTAAATAGGAAAGGAAAGGGCACATGAGACCACCCTTGGCGCTTCACTTTCTTCACATGGGGAAATAAATCCCAACACGTGAAACTAATGGGCGTCAAGGAATTTTAAGAGTAGAAGGGCTCTCCTTCTGCGTCCAAAATCCTAGGCGCCATCATATGGCACGTCCCATAAGAGATGGCATGGGAATTAAGTGGGAATTTAAGGAAAGTTGTTACGAGGAGTAGTCCAAAAAGACTCTTCCTTCTGGGCGCCATTTATTTAGGCGTTGATTATTTATGGCATGTGGTTTGGCATGGAGAAAGATGGATCAACATGAAACACTTCCATGTTAATAAGTTAAGTCCCTTAGGAGTCTTAAGATTTGAACCTAATCTAATTAGGTCAAGGCTTCAGGCTCAAGGTTAGCTCAAACATCTTTGAACTAAACCGAATTAGGAACTTGGGTTAATCCATATGCTAGCAAATAAATTTAACCCATAGGATTTACAATAAATCCAAATAGATTAGATCAAAATCAAATTTCAGAGTGTGTGATCCATTGGATTCCATATCTAACCAGCAGTGGACTCAGGCTCATAACCTAAACCAATCTGATTAGATTAGGTCAGTCCAAATGCATCAATTAATCAGAACACTTTCTAATTAATTTTTGAATTAAACACTTTTAATTCTTGTGAGTCCACAAGTCAAGATTGATGTCTAGCAACATGTCATAACTATCCAGAAAACATGAAATTTGATAGAAATACCAAAAACACTCTTTAATGACAAGTTATCGTGTAATTCAATCTTTCGATCATACAACATCCCAGATGAGCTATGGGCATGGAATCATGTCATACCTAAATACTTATCTATATGTATCTCGATCAGAAGATGATGATTCGTTGATGATACATTAGAAACTCTTTCTAATTACTATCCTGCTTTGGTCAAAGACTTTTTGAATTATCAACTTATGAGATCACATAGGATGTTCGCTCCCTTTATAAGGAGTGACCGATTCCTTGTTGACCACTCACAATCTCCATGCACACTGCACCATGTTCAGAATACCCCCACAAGACTTAAAGATCCAAGCCAGGAAACGAACCAAAATATAGATTCATATATACAAGGCACCATAGTGATCTCAGGTGTAAGGATAACTTGCACTACTCCCACTAGAGAACAATCAGTTGATAAGCATATAAGACTCTATCAGATATTCTCTCGATAGGTCAATTCAGTGAACTCATGCTCTAATGAACATCCACATTCTCATATTAGTGTCACCACATAAGTGATTGTAAGATCAACCACCCTCTCCATCCAGCACACATAAGATGTGCCAATTTTACCGATATCATTGATCTCCGACTCAATGATCCTACGACTAGAGATATTTTAGATCGAACTATCAAAGATTTAGGTCTCACTGGCATGATCTCATCATGGCCTTAAATTATTGCCCTAATGTATGGGATTCATTATAATCTAAAATAAGTATTAAGATGCAGCATATAATGAAACAAAATGCCTAATATTATTAATAATTAATGTCAAATACATGAGTTTGAAAGATAAAATACAGAAAAATACCCCATCGCATCACACATGCGATTAGCTTGTAGGACATTATTCTTTCAATCTTCCACTTGCACAAAAGTCAATTGCCCCTACACTTGATGCCCATACAATCTAGATGGCGATCAAACTGCTACTGTGACAAGACCTTAGTGAACAGATCCATTATATTATTCTTAGTGTCAACTCGCTCTACGATCACATCTTGTCTTTCAACAATCTTTCGAATGAGATGGAACCGTCTTAGAATATGCTTGAATTTATAACGAGACCTTGGTGCCTTCGCTTGAGCAATAGCTCCGATGTTGTCACAGTAAAGTGGCACAGGGTATTCAATCTCAGGAACCACACTCAACTCTGAGATAAACTTCTTCATCCAGATAGCTTTCTTAGCAACCTTACTAGCAGTAATGTACTCCACCTTAATAATTGAGTCAGCTACAGTTTGTTGTTTGAAACTATTTCAACTCACTGCACTATCATATAGAGTAAATACATACCGTGATATGGATTTGTCATCATCCGGATCAGATTGAAACTACAATCTGTAAAGCCTTCTAGTTTCAGATCAGATCCATCATAAATGAGAAAAGAATCTCTAGTCCTTCTCAAATACTTATGAATATTTTTCACAGCTTTCCAATGATCCTCTATTGGATCTGCCTGAAATCTGCTTACAATACCTAAAACATAAGCCACATCAGGCCTAAAACATAGCATACATATATAATCGATCCTACAGTCAAAGCATAAGAAATAGATTTCATTCTCTCTCTTCAGGTGTCTTAGGAGACATCTTCTTTGAGATATGTATGCCATGACTCATGGGTATGTCACATTTTTACTTCCCTCTATGTTGAACCTCTTCAACACAAGATCTATGTACCTAGACTGGGACAAGCAAGTATGCTCTTTGATCTATCCCTATAGATCTTTATACTAAGCATATAGGATGCTTCACCGAACTCTTTCATGAAAAATTTATGTGACAACCAAGTTTTTACCGATTGCAACATATGATATCATTTCCAATGAGAAGTATGTCATCTACATACAAACTAAAAGACAATGACACTCCCACTAATCTTCTTATACACACATGGTTCATCCATATTTTTGATTAAGCCAAACGATTTGACTGTCTCATCAAAATGGATGTTCCAACTCCTCAATGCCTGTTTTAATCTATAAATTGATTTTTTAACTTGCATACTTGATTTGCCACCCCACTGGAGATAAATCCCTCTGGCTGAGTCATATAAACTTCTTTCTCAAAGTTTTTATTGGGAAAGGCAGTCTTGACATCTATTTGCCAGATCTCATAGTCATGATATGTAGCTATAGCAAGCATAATCTGAATAGACTTGAGCATGGCTACAGGTAAAAAGTTTTGATAGTCAACACCTTGTCTTTGTCTAAAACCTTTTGTCATTAGCCTGACCTTATAGGTCTCTACCTGACCATCTGCTCCAATCTTCTTGAAGACCTATTTGCAATCTATTGGAGTCACACCCTCAGGCGCATCAACCAGAGCCCAAACTTAGTTGGTATACATGAAATCCATTTCGGATTTCATGGCTTCAAGCCATTTATCAGAGTCACTACTTATGACTGCTTCTAAATAGGTCGTGGGATCATCATTCTCAATGATGTATAGTATATTGTCATTCTCAATGACAAACCCATACCTGAGTGGTACATTACGCACTCTATTTGACCTTCAGAGAGGAGGTGTGTGTAGTGGTTGTGCCTCAATAATAGACACTTCAAGTTGAGCATCAACTTGTGGACTCTCCACATGTTGCTTCTAGATAGACTGTAGGTCTTGAACTTCCTCAAGTTCAACTATCCTCCCATTACCCCCTTCTTGGATAAACTTTTTTTTCAAAAAGATGGCATGCCTACTAACAAACACCTTTTATTGAGTAGGATGGTAGTAGTATCCTATACTCTCCTTAGGATAATCTATAAATCTGTACTTATCTGATCTAGCACCAAGGTTATGTCCTTCAATATTCTTGACATAAGCAGGGCAGCCCATATTTTTAGATGTTTAAGACTAGACTTCTTCCTTTCCATATCTCATATGAAGTGCTAGAAACAGACTTAATTAGTGCTTTGTTTAAAATATACACTGCGGTCTCAAGAGTTTCTCTAAAAGGAGATCGAAAGATCTGTGAAGCACATCATGAACCGCACCATATCTAATAGGGTGCGATTCCTTCTTTCCACAATACTATTTAATTGTGGAGTGTAAGGAAGTGTCCATTCTGAGAAATTTTATTATCTTTTAAATAATTAAAAACTCACTAGTTAAGTATTCTCCTCCTCGATCTGATCAAAGAGCTTTAATACTTTTGTCAGTTTGTTTCTCAACCATTCTTTAATACTCCTTAAACATATCAAAGGCTTCAGATTTGTATTTCATTAAATACACATATCCAAAACTTGATAAATCATCAGTAAATATGATGTAGGAGTATCTACCTCTAGCCTAAGTTGTCATTAGGCCACAAACATCAGTATGTACTGGGCCTAATAAATCACTCGCCCTTTCTCCATGTCCAGTAAATGGAGTCTTGATCATCTTACCCATGAGATAAGATTTACAAGTTCCATATGATTCAAAATCACAAAGATCAAAGAACTTTTTTTTGTATAACTTATTAATCCTTAACTCATTGATATGACTAAGTCGGCAGTATCAGAGATATGTGACATTCACATCTTTTTTTCTTTCTTCATTTGATCAACATGAAGAATATTATCATTAAGTGACAAGAATAAATGACCATTATCTATAAAAGCATTACCATAAAATTCATTAGAAAAATAAATAGAACAACTATTGTCCTTTCCTTTTATTTCAAAATCATGTTCTAAGAACATAGGTATAGAAATAATATTTCTAATAATACTAGGCATATAGTAACAATCTTTTAATTCTAAAATTTTGTCCGAAGGCAACTTCAACAGCATAGTTCCTACGGCTTCGGCCCTGATGGACTCTCCACTAGCACCGAACAGCACGAAATCACCTTCATTCAATTTTCTTATTCCCTGCAGACCCTGCAACGATTTGCATAAGTGTGAACCACAGGCGGTATCTAATGCCCAAGATTTGAAATTGAAATACTTAATGATAAATGTGTTTGTATCATATACAAACCTTTAGTAACGTTTGCTTCTTTTTGCTTCAAACTTGCAAAGTAATGCTTGCAGTTCCTCTTCCAGTGCCAATTCTTTCCACAGTGGAACAAGTACCCTTGGCGGAGACATTCTTCACCTTCTTTTTGGAGATGCTAGCCTTAGGATTCATCTTTCTCTTTGAACCCTTTTTGCCTTTCTTCTTGGAGATCTTATCCACAAGAAGAACTGGTGCCTTTTCACCCTTGAAATGGCTTGTTGCTGTCCTTAACATATTCAGCAGTTCAGGCAAGCTTATATTTAGTTGTTCATATGAAAGTTAATGACAAATTGTGAGAAAGATTCAGGAAGTGATTGCAGGATCAAATCTTGATTAAGCTCACCATCCATAGCAAAACCCAATTGACCTAACCGAGTGATCAAGTCGATCATCTTAAAGATATGGGTCTGTACAGATGTGCCTTCACTCATCCTAACAAGGAATAACTGCTTAAATATCTCATATCTAGCTATTCGACTTTGTTCTCCATACAACTCCTTTAAGTTGAGAAGTATGGACTAAACATCCATGCTTTCATGTTGCCTCTAAAGCTCATTGCTCATAGAGACTAGCATGATGCATTTGACCGTCATACTATCATCTTGCCATATCTTATATATGGTCCTGTCCTCCTCAGTAGCATCTTTCCGATTGAATCGGATGCAGGGGTATCTAGAATATAGGAGACTTTCTCCTGTGTGAGAACAATTCTCAAGTTCCTCAATCAGTCCAAATAATTTGATCCGGTCAACTTGTTAGCATCAAGAATGCCATGCAGTGAATGTGAGGATGCTATTATATAGTTTAATCTATAAGTACAAAACAAATTATAAGCAGACAATTCATGATGACATGCACAACTAGATTAGGTCTTTTGTCTAATTGTGTCTCCCACTTTTTTAACAAATGTTATCACCCTCAAGTATAAAACGAGAAACATAATCTTGTTTCTAAGTAGGGTTGAGATCCCTATTCCTCACAAACACCTTATGAATAGCACAATAAGCATTCATGAGTTCAAGGATAGATAATTCTTACCAATTGTATCTCATACAATTCCCAACAATTCTCTTGCCTCTAGAACACCTATAGTCTTGTGGATAGCACAACAAACTAAAGTGTTCTAGTTAAGATCAACTCTTCATTCTTATATAATCATATTTGAATAATGCTACTCTTGCGGATAGCACAATAAGACAATACTATTCGAATATACCATAAACATCAAAATGTACTTAGTCAACATCATATCAATTTTTATAGCAAGTCTTGTAGATAGCACAACAAACTTACTACAGATTTTGACATACCCTATTGACTTAGCATGAAAAAAGGCATATGCAGTGTCTTCAACACTAAGCAATTCAAATTCGAAACTCAATTGACCAAATTGGCTAGATAAATAGATGGAAGGTTCTCCATTGCTTTCCTTAAACACCAACAAGTTAACCAGATAAGCAAACGGTGCTAATTAAATAACCACCTTTGGCACTTGCCTGAGACACGAATTGTTCAACGAATTCGAAATTCGGTCAGTAAGTGATTCCCGACACTACGACTTAATATAATTTTTAATTGAAGATCTTAGAATGGTCTTATGCACATCCTAACATTTAACATCACATGAAATATGCATATCATAAGAATTGAGCACTTAAACAATATATCATATTATTCAAATTGTAATACCATTCATATGCCTATGCCAAAATCATAATTACAAGGATCATGTAGGGTGTATATATGACTTTGGTTCAACTATTGAGCCAATGTCATTTGACTATGATTTGGATTCAACACTTGGTCCAATTCACATGTCAAATTTGACTTATGCCAACTTTTGAATCATAATCCAATTTGGACTACAACTTATTCAAACCCTAATCCAATTAGGCTTGACCAGGTCAACAACTGACTAGGGTTCAATACATCCTAATTAAATCGATTAAAACATCAATCCATCATGAATCATAAAATTTCAGATTATGATAAATCTTAAATTTAGCAACTGAAATTTAAAGTCTTAACTACGATCATGGTCAAAATAATTTAATTTAAAGATTGATGCAAATAATCGATTAAAACAACATAGCATCATATGAATTAGATCTAATCTATATTACGACAAAAACATCTGCTTGATTGAATCTAACAAGAGTGGCTCTGATACTACTGTTGGGTTCCGGTTGCGCAGTGAAATATGATTTTCAAAATTTTTATCAAGTTTTAACACTTAAAACATGCTAATCGAAACACACCCTAGGAACACCTTGTAGATTTCAATCAAACAAATCAAGCATGCATATCAAGTAGAAATTATATCTGCTCGAAGACGATGATCCGGTGATAAGATCTCCACAAGACACCAAAGTAGATGTCCTCCAACGGTGATCCACACAGGAATGATCAAGGTCCTTCTCAATTTGATGTAGTGCTGCAGCCTTCTTCACAAGTGCACTGCCAACTTTTCTTTTCAAGAATGGATCGCACCACCATCTGAATGCCTTCAATCCTCCATTAGGGCCACACCAGAAACTTTTTCTCAAAAGATCTCACCACCTCAAACTGATTCAGAAATCCAACTATTGGAAAAGCTAAATCCTAGGATTAGCAACCCTTGCCTTTCCTTCTCTCTCGTCTTTCTTTCTATTTTCCCTCACTTTTCCTTGTCATTTTCTTTCCTTTCTTTTCCAATTTTTTCTTCTTATCCTCACAAGATCCCATGCCTAAGACCCAGCAAATGGCATGCATATAACCAAGTGGAGCGCCCCCTTTAAATAGGAAGGAAGGGCACATGAAACCACCCTTGGTGCTTCACTTTCTTCACGCAGGGAATAAATCCCAATGCATGAACTAATGGGCGTGGAGGAATTTTAAAGTAGGACTCTCCTTATCCAGAATCCTAGGCGCCATCATATGGCGCATCCCATAAGAGATGGAATGGGAATTAAGTGGGAATTTAAGGAAAGTTGTTAACAGGAGTAGCCCAAGACTTCCTTTTAGGCGCCATTTATTTTAGGGATTGATTATTTATGGCGTGTGTTTTGGCATGGAGAAAGATGGATCAACATGAAACACTTCCATGTTAATAAGTTAAGCCCCTTGGGAGTATTAAGGTTTGAACATAATCTAATTAGGTCAAGGCTTCATGCTCAAAGTTAGCTCAAACAACTTTGAACTAAACCTAATCAGGAACTTGGGTTAATCCATATCTGGCAAGTAAAGTTAACCCATGATTTACAATAAATCCAATTAGATCAGACCAAGATCAAATCCCAAAGTGTATGACCTATTGGATTCCATATCTAGCCAGCGGTGGACTCAGGCTCATGACCTAAACCAATCCGATTAGATTAGGTCAGCCCAAATGCATCAATTAATCAGAACATTTTCTAATTAATTTTTGAATTAAACACTTTTAATTCTTGCGAGTCCACAAATCAAGATTGATGTCCAACAAAATGTCAAACTATCCAGAAGATATGAAATTTGATGGAAATACTAAAAATATCCTTCAGTAACGAGTTATCATGCAATTCAATCCTTCGATCATACAACATCCCAGATGAGCTATAGACATAGAATCATGTCATGCCCAAATACTTATCTATATATATCTCGATCAGAAGATAATGATTCAGTTAATGATACATTGGAAACTCTTTCTAATTACCATCCTGCTTTGGCCAAAGATTTCTTGAATCATCAACCTATGAGATCACATAGAATATTCGCTCCTTTTATAAGGAGTGATCGATACCTTGTTGACCACTCACAACCTCCATGCACACTGTACCATATCCAGAACACCCCATACAAGGTTCAAAGAACCAAGCTAGGGAATGAACCAAAACATAAATTCGTATACACAAAGCACCATGGTGATCTTAGGTCTAAAGATCACTTGCAATACTCCCACTAGAGAACAATAAGCTGACAAGCATATAAGATTCCATCAAATGTTCTCTCAATAGGTCAATTCAATGAACCCATTCTTTAATAAGCACCACATCTTTGTATTAATATCACCACACAAGTGATTCTGAGATCAACTACCCTCTCCGTCGAGCATACATAGGATGTGCCAGTCTTATCGATATCATTGATCCCTGACTCAATGATCTTACGACTGAAAATATTTTAGATAAGGGCTATCAAGGATTTAGATCTCATTGATATGATTTCATCATGGCCCTAAACTATTGCCCTAATCTATGGAGTTTATTATAATCTTAAACAAGTATTAAGATGCCGCATATAATGAAACAAAATACCTAATATTATTAATAATTAATGTCAAATACATAAGTTTGAAAGATAAAATACAGAAAACATCCCATCACATCACACATGTGATTGGCATATGGGGCATTATTTTTTCACATGTATATATTCACTAAAATCTGAGGTTGAGGCTCAAATGCATTTAAGAGAAAGTTGAGCTGAAATACTCGGATCCATCTGCGAATGACTTTGTTAATAATGATGAATATTCAATGAGCAGACGGCTTGTAGGCCAGCAACAGAAGCTAAAGCTTGATAAGCCAAGATCGCCTCCAAGATCAGCCAATTTCGTAGCTAGCAATGTTGGGGTAGATGCTAAACGATGGACAAGCAGCAATATTTCATGCAGGCTTTCAACTGATCAGCCATAACATGCGTCCTCACAGCATAAGCAGCTAAAATAAGGTACTACGAGAAGGCAAACAGCTGCTCAGTGCAGAGATAAAGGAAAGAAAGACAGTTGCAACCTCGATGGAGGGTTGTAGTCAGTTCACTCGATTCAGTGACCAGACAGAAAAATGATGGTAGTTCTTCTGATGATTATGAATCTAGTGGTTAGGGAGGGAGCAGAATATAGAAGACCACCGTTTATGAGATATAGCCATAAGGTGGTCTTCGATTTAGTAGTGAGTCCTAATTGATGCATGTTACACAAGATAGGGACCTAGTGCATGAGCTAGTAGAGCCCGTGAGGATATGATTGCATATAAATGACAAACTCCTCGAGATCGTTCAGGATACGATGCAGCTAAAGATGACCTCGCATGTGGATGAAAATCCATGAACGTATCAGGTTCATTGTACTTTAGATTCTCTTATCCGCAACAACAGGCAACTTATGATCCATACAGATATGGATATGGTGCGTCCAAGGTATCGTTTTCCAATGACTACTATCCAATGTAATTCGGAGCATCTTACAGATCAGATTGAAATCCTAATCTAAGCAAGATTGAAATCCAAGTCCAACTTAGATAATTAAACCCAAGTTGCCTTAAATTAAGTCAAGCCCAATTAAATTAAATCTAATTTAAATTAATTAGGACTTGATCCATAATTTAATTAGGCCCAATTACATTGCAACACTTACAATTAAGTCCTTTATGCTAACAATTAGCAGTTACTAAATTTGTAACTTTTACAAATTGATCCAAATCATCAATCCAATTGATAATTTGATTATGATCCAAACCATTGATCAGATCAAGCTCCTTTTGCCTGTGATCCCTCAGATTTTATTCTGTCTAATAGTGAGACATACCATAATCTCCATCATAGTATCATCGAAACTCCTTTCAATGGGCTGAAATGATTCCAACTCAACCCAACAAGGATCGTTGATCTGAAAACAATCCTAATGAGTTCTCACAATCCACTAGTGATGCCTAGCAGCATGTAGTGGCAATCCAGCAGAACAGAAAATCTGAACCCCTAGGTGTAGTTACCGTGTGATCAAGTTCTTCTATCAAGAGTCCCGATAGGATGCAGATCATCAAAACTCATCAAATCCTAAGCATCCGTCATATGCTAGACTTAATTAGCTTGAGTCCGATTATGAATTCCATGGAAACTCCTTCCTATTATCATGTTACTGTGGCCACAGACTTAAGAACTCAAGTTCTTAGGTCACATAGGACTACTCAACTACTAAGACCGATAAATCCCCTATAAATGCACACCTTACTCCTACAGCGAACCTACTGCAGCCAACGAACACCGCAAAGCTCCGAATGACTAGGCATTATGTTTATGTGTTGTCAAACTACAGCAACCCAACTGTGAGCAGCCGAAACACCGCAAATCAAAGAATTACTCACATAACTACAGCATCGAGATAGTCACTGATGAGTGAGTAGACATCCAAGTGACTTCTCATTCTTGATCACGCTCAGTATCATTGTTCTCTAACAACCACTTGTACTCTCGTTCCAGTGTCCCCACACTGTAGACTCGAGACTCGTTTATCCGAAAGAAAAGCGATCTATGCACCGATCTTGATGGATCAATCACCGTCCCGTAATGATTCAACAATCGAGAGTAATTCAGAAGTTAATCTATAATGACACATGTCTCAAATTCTCAACTCTTGAAAATGTGTCATTGTCTATTAACTCCTTAGACGATTCACAGATACATTACACATGAATGAATTAAAAAATCTATTTTATTAATTTCAATAAATCAAGTACAAAATATCCTAGAATAATACAATGCGTCAGTCAACAATTGGCTTCCAGGTCATTCATCTAACAAGGGGCACCGACCCGATGGCTAGCATCCGGTCCGGTTCCGAGTCAGTGAACTTTGGTTGTAAACTTGTAATGTTATACGAGTTATATATAAATGTATGGTTCTAGGAAACATTTTATGCACCAACACGCACCAGCTGGTATAGGGAGTACTGCACAAATCCAGTATGACCCTGATATCATATGATTGCTTGGTACACCCACATACCTAAACATGGTAGAAGAATTGTGCCAATGACAACAACAAAGCATGTGTAGATGGAGACATACTGTATCACACCACATTATGCAAGTAAGTTACTGGTATGGACTCCAATACCTATTGCTTCAAAGAATTATTGGCATATTTACAAGTTATAAACAACAATTCCTGTCATAGAACATCAACTGATATTTAACAATCCTACCTGGCAGTAGAGGATAATATATTTATGACCTAAAAAATAAGAAATATGGTAGTACCCCACAAAAGTGTATTCCATGCTAGCGTATCCTTTGCTTCTAGACTTCAGCTGATCAAAGAAATCCCCAACCATCTGCATATTAACCCAAGTAACATTGAATACAACTGATGTATCTGATGATACAACATGAAAACAATTACTACGACATCAAAGGAGACAACTGCAAACTAGTTCCTGGAGGAAAGCATGCATTTAACAATTCAACCTTCTTCCTAAGTTGGCAGCCTAAATTGTTAAGCCTAACATCCATCAACCAGGGTGACCAGCATCTGGTAATATCTAAGTTCAGACAAGGTCCAGTAAATATCATGGGCCAGACTGCAATGAATAGGATTACAGAGAATTCATATGAAAGTGAACTTAGTCAGAAATTTAGAGGGACATATTAAAGTAGCTTTGTTTAATAACGGAGTTAGATAGGAATCTTGGAGATCAATCCATAAATCCAGACATGTATTGAATCCTTTATTATTATTACTATGATTGCAATGTTAGGAACAAATACAATCTTTCCATCAGGAATACCTCTGCGAGCGGTAACTCATAAATAATTGAGGCTCTATTCTCTGTGATAAAGTTCATTTCTTTAAATTCACCTCTTCTTTCTTGACCAAGCTCCATTAGAGAACCTATATATTCCTTTGGTGTGAGCATTTCGATCTGCATCAACAACACACCCAGACAATCCCTTATGAAATACAGAGAAATTCAAATTCACAACAAATAAATAGAAATTGTAAGAATGTGATACCTTAACATATGGTTCTTCAATTTGCCTTCTCTTTCCAGGCTCTGGCAGTAAAGTTGGATTTGAGCAGTCAATCTACATCAAACAAAATTAATATGTTCATATATATCACTAATTAAAAAATTGATCAAGTTCAGCTGACTCAGCTTCATTGATATCAATTATGAAATTATTCATCACACAACATTATCAGATGGAAAATTCTGGACAATCTATCAAACAAAAATGTGCAATTTCAGTTCACCTTAAAATTTTCATATTAATTTTATCAGAATGCTAATTTACTATGAAAATCAATATTTACAGGGTTTGCTCAGTTATTTTAGTAATTGGCATTTCTTCCCTAATAACCAAAGTACTGCTTATTCATAAATTAATTCCAGCAACCAATAATGTTATTTGTCAGTTGTCACACATAAATGGCCATCCTAGAATGTTCATGAACTGGAACATGCAGAGTAGCATGTTAAGCATTTTCCCATAATCCTTCCCGACATCAACTATGTCTTCCATAGTTTCACTTACTTCTCAAGCATTTTTTGAAATTTTGAACTTGGGCCCAACCAATATCTCTTTATCCGCCTATTATTATGGTTTAAACAACTTGCTCTGTACTCCAGATGTTGTCCAAATATGGTATTGAAGTCTATTATAACCACTCTTCCTTCATGTAACTAATAATGGGTCTCATGTCTGTAGAGATTACAGAAAGGCCTTGCATTATGTTTGTCTGAATACCATCACATTGATCAACTATACATGAAGCCAGTATACGGTATCATTATGTTTTACTTTGCATGTCACTGATATAGAGACATATATGTTCAAGATATGCTACAGAAAATGTTGAAGAACAAAAGGTCTGCAGATCAGTGATGCATGAGCCAATAATGTATTGGATGACATGTAACGGAAAGTTTGGGTTGAGTTTTGATGAAGGCAACTGCAACTGAATACTGCCATCACTTATCCCTACTCTTGTTTCATGCTTTTGATGATCTCAATACAATGATTTAGATGACCATTCTTCCATCTTAAGCACCAAATTACTTCACCTAATCATAGAGTTTCTTCAACTCGATAATACGAACATAAGGTCAAGCATCTATGCTTAAGCATTGGTGGAGGCAACACAACAGGATACCGCATGGTACTAATCATTTCTATGTTCTTAAAGATCTTGATAGATTAACTAAATTCACCATTCGTCCTTCTCAAGCACCAAATTATCTTTCATCTTGCTCCAGTGAAGACTTCAAGTCTTCAACTAAACAAGAACACCGTTCCAGCTCTTGTTCTCTCCTTGTTTATGTGAATAAATCTGTTATATGGCAAGTTGAGTTTCATCAGTATCTAACTGCTAGATCTATGCTGCCTTTATAAACCATTGCAAGGTGTTGCTACTTTTACTTTGCATAAACCGTGGAAATGAACTTGAGGCTTTGTTAATAATTTACTATTAGTTAAACCAAAATAAGTTAAGCAATGACAAGTATTTGCAACCAATAACCCAGTATATCGACTGACACACCCGATTAAAGTTGACCTATGAGACAATAAGTAAAGCTTTTCCTTTGGAAATTAGGATACAGAATGTTCTAACATACTTCATGTTTGTACAGAGTATCCCACATTGTCCACACAACGTTTGTAGCAAAAAGCAAACATATCAGAAAGCATGATGTACACTTAACCAACAAAGGCTGAAGGAACACGAAGAATTTACAGTATCACCGTTTATACAATTGACTCGGTAAACTACACTTGGTGCAGTTGTTATCAATGTCAAGTTGTACTCTCTCTCAAGCCTTTCCTGAAAAAATGGATATTACAATTAGAATAATTTAGAGAATTTAAAATCATCACCTATATTGCACAAGGACTACTCGAACCTGAACAATTTCCAAATGGAGAAGACCTAAAAACCCACATCGAAAACCAAAACCCATAGCACTAGAAGTTTCAGGCTCAAACTGCAAAATAAATAAATAAATGGGCATGAAAATTCTGAAGAATCTTTCAATTGGTTATTATAGTACTGTTAGAAAAATCACAGTTCTACTACAAGATCAACAGAAGTGCAGTAGGCTGATGCCATTGATGTAAGATAGGTTACTACAATAGATTCACAAAATTTTGCAACGGAATCACCAAATTGGAAGATGACATGAAAAACTTAAAGAGCAGAAACAGAAGAAACAAATTTTAGAAACATAAAGTTTGATGTAAGGAGACCGAACATCTCAGCCAGGGTTTGCTAAATGGGACAGAACCGTCTGGTTCAGGGCGTGGTGAAACATACCACTAGTGGATCGAGATGGTGACAGCCTTCAAAATGAGACACCGGAGAGAAAAGGGGGAGGGAGAAGGAAGGAGAGGAATAGAGAGGGATAGGGGGAGGAAGGAGAGGAGAAGGCCGGGAGGCCGCCGGAAGGCAGCTGAGGCCATCAAAGGACAGTCTCTTTCGGACCAAAATAGGAGCAATTGCCTCTGTTCCATATTTTCTTTTTATTTGTCAACTCACAATGAAGTTAACGATGCCCTAGTTTCAATCCAGAGGAGGGCAGAGCCACTCCTCTAGTCATTTGGGGCCCCCGTGGCCCTCCGACGGCCACCACCAGCATCATCACTATCTCCCCTCCTTCCCTCCCTCTCCCCCCTCTCCTTTCCTCTCTCCAGTTCTCCCTCTTCCCCACTCTCTCTGCTATGTTGATTTGGGCCTGACACAGGGGCACACCGAACCGTGCCGCCAGCCAACTCATACAGGCCTCGATACTAGTACAGCTAGCCTTGGTCTCAACTCTTAACATCTTTAAGAAAAAGGTTTAACTTGTGCTCCATGTAATATTTAAATTTGAAAGCTGAAGTAAAACACACTTTCTATATTGGGAAAGAAAGCATCTCTTAAAAAAACTCTTAGTGCACTTTCCATGAGTTGTCAGATCTTTATGTGCCAATGCATGTGCATAAAATTAGCAGTTTAGCACAATGGTGTATGTTTTGGAAGTGATAAAATGGGATTTTGCATGATACTTCAAACAAGGCTTTCATCATGTAGCTGCACTTAATCTTCTAAAGTCCAATGGATAATGTAGCAACCAATCACAACCCAAATCGCATGTTCTAGCAGCTGGGAACTTCCAAATGATCGAGTTCACAATGCAGCATAAGCACCTAAAAAAAACGTCCAACTACTGTTCTGGAGGATGACAAGGATGGAAAAACTATAAGGGAAAGAAATTTTAAAGGGACGAGAGAACACAAGGCATGTGCAGTTAGGCATTAATCTTTAAACTGAGATAAGTACGAGTTGCTCTGACAAGAAGATTTGCAGCACTTCTGCAGATCTGCCAACAACCAATGGATTTCATGTTGTTGACACACATTACAAAAATGTTTGATTAAAAGGTGACATAAAATGCCAAGAAGGCAAGAACTACCTAAGGTGCTGAAACCTTCCAACCCTCGTATAGGGACAAACTAGGGATGACCATGCCTTGTCATTTTTGGAAATCTAATCCAAGCAATTCATACACCATGACATCTTCATGGGCTCTAAAGATAACCTCATGTGGAGGAAATAGACAATTAGACAAGGTTCAAACCAAGGTCCACCATGCTGGATCAGGACCCATGCCAGTTGGCTGGCGGTATGGCTCGGTACACCCTTCTACTGTTCCAGACTAGGCCCAAACTAACACAGCAAAGAAGAACCAAACCGAGAGAGGAAAGCGGGGAGAGAGGGAGAGGGCAAAGGAGAGAGACAAAGGGAAGGAGAAGGAGAGAGCAGGGATGCCGGTAGAGGCTGATGGTGGCCGACGGAGGGTTGCAGAGCTTTGGATCCATCTCCCCACCTCTGCCGATTAACATAGGAGCAATTGCTCCACTTTCAATCGCGAATCCTTAATTTTTTCTACCATCTAACAATGAAGTCCACAAACCTGTTGCTGCCTTCACTCAAGTAAAGTTGGCAACATTACCAAGTTCATTATGGTCAGCAAAATGAAAAAAAAAGAGTTATTAGGTGAAGTCGGCAACAGGGCAACACCATTGCCAACTTCACCTGATATCCCTCCAAAAAAAAAGAAAAAAATGAATCAAGGGCTTTGCCCATTCGATCGACCTCCATCTTCCTCGGCGAGCCTCTGATGGCCTCTAGTGGGCCTCCGGAGGATCTCCTTCCCTCTCCCTTCTCCTTCCTCTCCGCCTCTCTCTCTCTTTTCCTTCTCTTCCTTCTCCCACGTATCCTTGTTGCCGGCCTTCCAATGGGTGCAGAGGCCCTCCGACGACCTCCAGAGGGTCTCTCTCCCTCTCCATCTCCTTCCCTTCTCCCTCTCTCTCTTTTCCTCTCTTTCCTTCTCCCTACTACCGGCATTGCGAATTTGATAATGGAACCATCCCGATCTGCCACCCAGTTCGAGATGGTTCTGCCTTCCATGGTCAGGATGGTACTTACTGTACCATGTGCCTTACCTATAAAGGTTATCAACTAGTATGCTTAAAGAGGAGAAGAAAGAGAGAAGAGAGAAAGGAAGGAAAGAAAAGACCAGCAGTGGCCCTCCGAAGGGCCACCGAGGCCTCCGAGGCTCGTAATCCTCCACGAGATGCGAGGAGAGAGAGAGATGAGAGAGAGGGGAAGAGAGATAAGTGGAGGGAGCAAAAGGCAGTGGGGAGGCCACCAGAGGACCGTCGGGTGACCGAACCCTTGTTTCAAACCTATGGCAGCCACGGGGCTATTTCGAGCCATCCAGTGGCCATGACGGCCCTCTAACGGCTTCCCACTGCCTTCCGCTTTCTCCTCTTCTCTCCTTCCCCTCTTATCTCTCTCTTCTTGGATTTTCTCTCATAGAGGACTGCAAAGCCCAAGAAGCCTCCACGGCCCTCCGATGGCCACCACCGGCATCTCCACTAGCCTCCATTTCTTCCTCCCCTCGCTCTCTCTCTTTATTCCTCCCTGATTTATCCCTTGATTCCGTGTTGGTTCGCATCCGGTACAGTCCGATAGGCGTACCAACTCGTATCGCCGGCCAGCTGGCACCAGATCCAGTTTCAAGTCGAAGATCCTTGCATGGGAGACTTATACTATTTCATTGTTAAAGCCATAAAAAATGAAAAAGAAGATGAAAACTTAGAGACACAATAAATAGGAGGCACAGAAAAGATTTATAAGCAGACAAAAGACTTATGTACATATATATGTATGTACATATGTATATGTATATACTAACAAAAACTCCTCTATAGCAGATAAAGGATAAGATACTTATGATCCTTGGGGATGTTGTAGAACTCTCCCCATTCATGTCACATCCCAATGTTGGGATTTATGATAGAGCTATTGAAGCCTTGCATTTCTGAAGATGCAAAACATGAAAAGAAGATGAAAACTTCGAGATACAAAACATAGGAAGCAAAGAAAAGATTCATATACATATATATATGTACATAACAAAGTATACGTATATACTAATAAAAACTTCTTCATAGGAGACAGACCAATAAATCTTCTCTCACACACTACAAAGGTTTTAATATCGTTACTGAACCCATGCTGTTTTTCCAAAATGCTACAATTCCACTCGGTTCAACTCGTTTCAGACCAGCATTTGTCAATTCCAAGCTAATAATTGAATGGGGGAGGAAAAGGCCTCCCAACCACTTTCTCCTCTTCTTTTGAACTTCAAAAGGCTTGAAAGCGTTGGGAAGTAAGGAAAGAAGGGATTTGTAGGCCAGATCTTCAGATTAAAGAAGAGAAAGGTAAATCTTCTTCCCACTCTTCTCTCCTTTCCTTAGCTTGAAGCCTAAAATATGTTGAAAACTGCTGAAACAAGATGAGATCATGCCGAGCTATTTATGTTGGTAAATTTCATGATATGCTATAGATCTAAGGATGATCGACACATACAAGAAGAAGTCATGATTTTTTGTTGATCATAGAATTTCTAGACTAAATTATATTTTGGATTAAAAAATAATTATTATTATTCTAAATTAAAAATGGTAGCATGTGTATGTTACATGCATCTTTTATTGGCAGCAATTTGTCTAAATTTAGGCATGGTTGTGCCTACCCGAATATAAGCCCAAATTTAAATAAATTTTAAAAATAAGTAGTGATTAAGAGATACCCATGAGCTGAAATAAAAAATATGTAGTACTTATTCTAAACCTAAAACTTGGTAGGCTCTAAGTTAATCCAAATCATTTTCTGGTATTTTTAATTAAATATAAAGTTTTAACTAAAAACTAACTAAAAATATTTAAACTAGTATTCTATAATATATAAAATAGAAGTATTTTCTGAAGTAACTCAACCATTTTTTGCACCACAGTGTAAATTATCAAATTTTTAAGGGTTTAATAACTTAAAAATTATTAATTCAACTAAAAATAATCAAAAATATAGCAACATGTATTCGAAATTGGGACATTTTCGGATAACATGCCTAGGTATGACATTATTAAGTGAAATTAAATTACAAAAGTCACTAATATGTGTAAAAATATATAACATTTTTATTTTTAAAAGGTATAGATTTATGGTAATGAATGAGGTGGTTTATGATGTGTTATTGTCATACTTGTAGAAATTGATTCAAGAAGAAGGATAAGAATGCTAACACTATTTGGAAACATGGTGTCATGATCTCAAGATGGCACCATTGAAGGTGCAAGTGGTGCGATGCAAAGTGGAGACGGGTACAATAATGAAATTAAAGCAGCATTTAGTTGGTGGTTGCCCAAAGTAATTGCATGCACAAATGCCCAAAAGAGATTGGACAACTAATGAAAAAGCACTTGCATGGCTTTAAAAAAGGCAAGAAAAAAGTGAACAGGAGCATGTAGAAATTGATCATCGGGCCAAGGAATCTGAGGGACTATGAGGTGTCAAATGCAGATGACATAGAAGATACCTAGATTCAGGCGGTCAAACAGGATACTTTGAATAATCAGTGGCAAAGGGAGTAAGTTGCCAAGCAAAGGGCATAATTTGGCCCCTCAAAGTACAAGGTTCTGATTCTGGATCCATTAGGGCATATCTAGGCTATAATGTCTAGTCAGTGAGAGTTTGTTGGCAAGGGTGGCAGCCAAATAGCACCTATCTTTGAAACTTTTATAGGCAAGAAAGGAATGAAGCCCGAAGAAACACCAATAGGGGCCATCATTCATGACTTAGATCCAATGCCTTCTATACTAAAGACTCAAAGCAATAAAAGATTGATTCTATGCTTGTTAAGAATAAGAAAAAGGGGCATTTAGAGAGCTATTGCTTCTTGGTTCCTCTATAATCATATCCTTGGAAATGCCGCAGACAACACCTACTAAAACTTTGCTATCAACTCCATAAAGAAAGCCAACCAGACTGTCGATCCCCTAGACCGAGGGATATATACGGTGAATTGCTTGATATATAGGCCCAAGTTGATATCATGACTATTTAGGCCTAGGTATTACATCCCCCCCCCCGACAAAAAAAAAAAAAAACGAAATTTCGTCCTTGAAATTTTTTTTCTAGCCCGTCTTCAAATTTAGGGTTAATTTACCTCAAGTAATCATCATCCCCTAATTCCTGATCAAGTGTTTCACCATAACATCAATTTATTGTTATAATCAATTTAAAATAATTTAGACTGCTATGCTTCCGCTGCGCACTCTGATTTAAATCCATCTACGCAATTATGTCAAATATAAGTTTCTAAGGCATATTACAATCAACAAAAATTATTGTCTCAATGTCCTTAATGTCTACCCAACTACATTCATCTTATATCTAATTTTGTGTCATAATTTATCTACTTATACTCTAATACCATATGAATTGTCATGCCCCAAAGTCAAGATCACGAGCCAAGGGGTCATGCCAACCATTGTATACTCATGGAAAACTCTTTCCGCAAGTATACAAGGCATTACAAATATGATATCAATGCATCACAATGGAATTAAATTAAGTAACTAAAAGTCAAAATTTAATTAACAAATCCAACTAATAAATATATTTGAAAGTCTTTACATCAAATAAACGTCATGAATCTCATATATAGCCTACCTTTATAGTCCCATTCCCATATGCTCCCTACAAGATTTGGCTTTTTGTAAACTTATATATGCACTGACATCAAATGCTTAAGTGCACCACAGGCTTGGATTCACCATTTCAATCGATGGAAGTTATAGAGCATGTACACTAGGCCTATTAGAGTAATTATGCCTTGTTCACTCATCAAGGGCAAGGGCTTGAGTCTTTGAGTCTTAGTTTATGTTTTATCAGGTTTGAAGATTAAGAGCAGGAGATGTGAGTGCCACCCCCTCTCCTTGAAGTTAGGATGGCAGGAAGGCTATCCCCACATAGAAGGGGATATCATTTCCCTTCTAAGCATTAAATAAGGCACCAATATTCCAGCAAGCGATTCTCCAACATCCCTTTCTTCTCCTAATTTTTAGGGGTCTGGCTGGAGATCGCCTCATAGTTTTGTAACAAAATCCCTCTCTAACTCTCTATCCCTCACACTCTACTCTCTTTCCTTCCCTTGCTCCCTAAAGCAAGTCAAGTTTTGGATAAACCCTAGCTATGCCTTTCTAGTGAAAGAAGCAATTATGAGTGACAACGAAATGTGTGTACCAGTATTGGAAGCCATGCATTTAAATGTCTCCATCCAATCACACCTATCAAGCTTATCTAACTGCTTAACATCCTAAACATCACATGCTTGATTTCTTGAGAAAATATTAGCATGCCACTATGCACTGTTAATCCCTAGGCACCTGCATCTTTTTTCTGCATACTGCCCTCATGCTACACCTTCCTCCACCTGCTTAGCTCAAAAGCAAATTAGTCAGATGTTTGAGGAAGAAAATGGTGACAAAGAGGTGGAGCTGAAATCTTTGGGAAGTTTGTCTTTGTGAGCTGCATATTCTTTGTTAAGTGCTATGAATGGTAATCTGACAAAGACAGGAGAAATTTTGAAGTAGCAGAAATAATTTTGAGCCATTCAAAATAAATCATAAGATTCTAGCCAGCTAACATGCAATTGCTTAAGTTGATAGTTTAGGTGATGATGAACTTCTTGATTCTTATGAAATTCAAACTCATGATTAGAGTGACCAAAAAGCATAAAGGCATCAACATAACAGCTATCAAAAGATCTGAAATCTTTATTATCAAAAGCAAGGAAAGAAAGACTTAAGATTCAAAGAAAGGAGGAAAAAAATCACAGGCTTGCTGGTGGACAGATCCAAAGGATGACTAAACACAATCCCACCTTCAGAGCAGCATCATTGAGTTGAAGCTTTTCCAATGCATCACGCAACTCAGGAAATCTATTACGAATAACAGAAGAAAAAATAACATGCAGATATTGTAAATTAGCTAGGTAGTTGCTAGAACAATGAAATCAAAGGTAGTAAGAGGCCAATACTGATCAGCATCAACAGGGAATAGACCGCAAAACACCATGGGTCGGGCCTCCTCATATCCTGGCAAAGAGCTCTCTGCCCTTCTACCAAAGTGAGTAATTGTGTCACCAACCCTAGCATCTGCAACTGATCTTATTGAAGCTGAAAGATAGCCCACCTGAAAAGTTGGTGATTAGCAAGGCCAACCAACACAATAAATTAATTAATTAATTAGAAAGTGCAAGATATAGAACATAGACAGTATAGACCC
>KE504980.1:180534-190614 GCA_000441515.1 Elaeis oleifera | reverse complement strand
CCAGCAAGAATACTATTTCTACGTAAATACCATTTATGGGTATTTCAATCAAAATACCAAAACAGGGCATTAGTTCTTTATCTCGTTCTTGGTCATATTGTAATAGGATAATGAATCTATTTCTTCGTTTTTTCGCCAATAAATCAGAATTTTCTTGGAGAATAGAAGGATATATGAAATTCCAATGACCATTGAAGTCGATCCGAGGCAAGTGTTCGGGAGTGGAATACGAGTAAGGTTTTGAGGTAATTGAAAAAAGCGAGAAAGTAGTAGCGAGTCACCATCCCATAGGACCTAACCCTCGGTTTGGAAACGCTATTTAGATCAAAGAGTTGATTTAGCTTCAAAAGGAAGGTATCATATTCAAGTTAGGGATGAAAGAGTATCAATCACTCATGTTATGATCTTCTACATCCTAGGTCTCCCTGTTCCGTCATCTGGCTTATGTCACCTATTGATTCTAACAACTGATTGCAGAGTTGATCATTCGGACCTTTCAATTCATAGATGTGGATCTCGGACCTATGAATGCACAGAATCTCAGAGGTCATTTTCAAAAAGAGAATAAACAAAAGGAATTGTCCAGATATTAAAATTTAATTATAGCCATGGTGAATATCAGGAGATCTGGTTAGATGCCAATAAACTATCTCATCAAGAAATGACTGAAGGAATTGAGTAAATAGCACACACCATGAAACAAGAACTTGCTAAACTGTTGATATCATTTATAGATACCTAAACTCTAATCTGCAGAAACACATGAACTAGTAGCAGGCAGAGAGAAACTTGTGAAGTAGCCATAAGACTAGAATTATAATAATCGAACGAAATCAGATTATTAGTTGCATTTTTAAATACTCAAGTATACCTCACCAGCATAAAGCTCATCTACTGGCAGTTGATTGGGTGACAAGACGCCAATTTCATCAGCAATGTAATCCTGATTATGTTGCAAAAGCAAAATTAATGTAGCACAGTGACCTTGTAATATTGTTGCAGTTTATATTGAGAAAAATAAACTGAGGGACATTTTTTGTAGAGTTAAAAGTGATCACTTATCAGTTTAGGAAAAAAAAAGAAAAAAGCTCCCCAGTAAAAAACTTACAGTAATAGACAATGTACTTAAATAACCAATATGCACTGATGGAGTACTTTCACAAATGTAATACAATTGGCTTTAAAAATCCAAATCCAACTAGCATTAAGAAAGAATATTAATATCTATTGAATATCCATATCATCCTGTTCAGCAATTACTATTCAACAGTATCTTCAAAATTATACAGCATTTCTCAACACTAAGGAATCTAAGGATAGTGTATTACCATCACTCATGCATTATAGCCTCATGATTTCTATTCTGAATTCTATTAAAAAAATCATACTCTGTATATAGTGCCATTTTGATGGATATTCCTGATGTCCCAGAACTCAAGTTTATATACTTCACCATTTTACATGTTTTAGCTGATTTTTTCATCTAAGCAAAACAGATTTCTGTAATTTGACAATATAAATATATCTAAGATGGTTAGCTATTAAACATGCTACGTAGGTGCTTGACTCAAGTGCCAAACATCCAGCATCCTTAAGTGGTTGAACTTCAGTATCCAAGAAAGCCAGATAGGATGACATATGCATAGGAAGCAAATATAAACTTCTCCCTTGTTAAAATACAAAGGCACGTTTACTACTAAATAGGGACCCTATACCAACGACCCCAGAACCAGAACCAGAACCGGAACCGAAGCCCGTGCCAGCCAGTCAGCAGTACGGTTCGGTATGGATCCATACCGTTCCGTGCCAGGCAGAACAGACAGGGCAGAGAAGGGGAGAGGGAGAAGAAGAGAGGAAGAGAGGGGGGAGAGAAGAAGAGGGAGAGAAAGAGAGGGCCTCCGGCAACCGAGGTTGGAGGAGGGCCTCCACCCTCCTCCCGTGTGAAATAGGGGTTCGCCCCTATTTTTCAATTTTTTTGGCTTTTATCGTGCAACTGGGTTGCCGGCTTCGCCCTTTTTGTTTTTTTTTATAATTTCAGTTGAAGTCGGCAACAATCGAAATTATAAAAACAAAAAAAGGCAAAGTCGGCAACCCAGTTGCCAACTTCCCGCATAAAAGCCAAAAAAAATAGAGAAACAGGGGCAAACCATGGTTTCACATGAGAGGAGGGCGAAGGCCCTCCTCCAGCCTCAGCAGTCCTCAGGTCCCTTGGCATGGGCTCGCCGGCCATTGGAGATGCACGGCAGCAGCGCCATTCGTCCAGAGGCCTCTAACAGCCTCCGAACACCTGGTAAGGCTCTCCTCCTCTCTCCTTCCCTCCCTCCGCCCATACCAAGCTCGGCAAGTGCTCGAATGACCTTCAGTGGCCATCGAAAGCCCTCTCTTCCTCTCCCCCTCCTCTCTCCCCTCTCTCTTCTTTCTTCTCCCTCCCTCTGAGATGGCCACTGTGCCGTTTTATATGTCAAAACTGGATCGATTTCCCGCCAATATGGTTCGGCGCACCGGAACTATCTGGTTCGAGATGATTTCGAGAACAATGCCCTATACCATGTAATGGTTTTGCATGGTGAGCAATGACCCTATCATATTTTAGGAGATCACTCCCACACATTCTCCTAAATTTTGAATGTAGAGCTTTGAAAAATTGAGATGTATCATGTAACAATATGGGATGGGTACATTACACACACTGTCAAGGATCTTGCCTACAAAGAGTATCAATAGGCACTAATCTTGGAAACAGGCCTGGACTACAGCCCAACACCCATTGGCCTAGGCTGAATTCTAGCTAGGCATAGCACCAGGCTTTAGGCCGGGTTTCTATAGGCTCAGGTCAAGCTTGCACCTGAAATTTAAGACCCGAAAAGATCCAGGCCACATTCCAGCAATTATTGGCCCAAAGCCCAAACCACATTTTTATTTTTATATTATATTTTTTATATTTAAATCCAGGTCATCCATTTTGAATAGATGGATGCGATCTAATATCCCAAAGAGAAATCCTCACCCACTTTGTTTCCAAACCTCATCTCATAGTTAAGGTACCTGTTGCCGTCGAAATCTGAAACTCGATCGAAAGACTGGAGCGGTGGCGCATCCTGCCGAAAAGAATCCTGCAAAGCAAGCTCTAGTCGGAGTTGGCTCCAACGGGAACCCTCCGATGCTCAAATCAGAAATCAAAAAAAATAGATGAGTATAGTGGACTACTCATGCGCATACCTTAGGGGTCCCCTGGAGGTCTTTCTGTAAGCAAAGGTTGGAAAACAATTTTAGGTAGGTTATGTGGCCGATTTAGACACGATATAGTGGGACTTTCGGCCGAAATTTCCGAGATTGGATGGTGGTTACACCTGCCTTATCAGTTTCGAAACCATCATGGGCATCCTTGAAATTGAAATAAGGACGCGAATTGGGTTGGATCGGCTTCTTTCGTTGAGACTTCGGCATGATCCGATGGAGACAGATGCCGAAAGAAAGAAGCGACTGGAGTCAACTGCGTTCAGCAAGATAAGACTGGTGAAGGCTGAAATGTGTCTGCAGCTAAAGTAGAAGGTCGGCCAATTTAGATGTCCAGTTGTCTGCAGATATTGGACAGATATCAAAAGTCGGTTGCCATGAAAGCTGGGACAGGCTTGATACCGAAGTCGGGATGAGACCGAACTTAGGACCGACTGATCCCGAGTGTTCTGCTTTGAGGGGTCTTTGGGAGTTAAGGATCGTCAAGGGCCGAAGCTAGGATCGGGGGTCCCAAGTTGTACATTGGATGACTTCAGATGCTTCTTATATGGTGCAGGGGAAATATATTCCTTCAGGATCACACACTTCCATTCCTGATTGCGCCGTAACATCGACCTTGTATATCATATCATCTGCCCTTCTGTTAATTCATGTTTTCGGCCTAAGTGATAAATTTCCTCCCAACATATGCCCCTTACTCCCGAATTCGGTGCGGATGGAGTACATGAGCTCAGATTTGTCGAAGACATGCTGTCCTTCCAATGAAACGGCGCTTGTGGTTCTTGGTGTTGGGTTTCCTAGTGATTAGCATGCAAATTTTTTATCTCATGAAAACACGCAGCGGAAAGGTAAATTAAACAAGTTTAATTTATTCATGCTCGGGTCTAATCCTACAATCACCTACGGATCGTTTAACATACTACGAAACAAATATTTCAGATCTAAAGATTAAAACAGAGAAGGAAGAATGATTACCTTAATCGCTATCCTTTCTTCCTACTCAAATCGGATCCAATGGATGTTCGGGGTTTCTGTCATAGCCACGCAAGCATTCGGCCTCTACTGGTATCCACACGGAGATGGTCTGATCGAAACACCAAGGCCACCGGAGTGCTAGTACCTTGCAGGCCTCGCTCCTTGACTTGGATCTGAATCTCTTTTAGTTCTTGAAGAGGACAAAGGCTACGTGAACCCTTATGCGCAGATCTGACAAGATCTGAATAAGATGCCAAGAAGAACCCTTCTTCTTCTCCTCTCTCTAATCTTTCTCTCTCTTAGACCATATCTATGGAGAAGAGGTGGGGCGTTGGGATGAAGAAGGAAAAAAGGATGGCGTTGAGAGATGTCTTGCGGCTAGGAAGAGATCAGTGCACGCACACCCAAAAAATCCTTACGCTACCTTATTTTTGTCGTACAAAAATAATACTTCAATGCCCCATTCAGATCAGATTTGATTCCCTTCCATATTTGAATCGAATTCAAATAGGAAGTAGAGTCAAAAAGATAAAGAAAGTCCCAGAAAGGTGGGGCGCCAATAGTTGGTGCTCCTTTAGCCTTCATGCACGCAAGGGAGACAAGGGGGCGCATCTTCACGAGCCCCTCCTTTCTGACGTGAAATAAGAGAGAGAAGCCCAGTAACTTTGGGCTTAGGCACGGTTTCAATCTGATTTCAAATTGAGTTTAATTCAAATCCAATTCGAATCTGATTCGAATGAAATTCGAAAAGATTGTCAATTCTAATCTAATCAGGATTGAAATCCAAGTCCAATTTGGATAATTAAACCCAATTAACCTTAAATTAAGTCAAGTCCAATCAAATTAAATCTGATTTAAATTAATTAGAACTTGATCCATAATTTAATTAAGCCCAATTACAATGTAACACTTGTAATTAAATTTCTTATGCTAACAATTATCAGTTACTAAATATGTAACCCTTACATAATTAACAGTTTCTTAATTCAAACCATCAATCCAATTGATAATTTGATTATGATCCAAGCCATTGATCAGGTAAAGCTCCTTTTGTTTGTGACCCCTCAAGTTCTATTCTGTTTGCTAGTGAGACATACCATGATCTCCATCACTGTATCACCAAATCTCCTTTCGATGGACAAGAATGATTCCAACTCAACCCAACAAGGATCGTTGATCCGAAAACCACCCTAGTGAGTTCTCACAATCCACCAGTGACGTCTAGCAGCATATAATGGCAACCCAGTAGAACAAAAAAATCTGAAATCCTTGGTGTAGTTACCGTATGATCAAGTTCTTTTATCGAGAGTCCCGATAGGATGCAGATCATAAAAACTCGTCAAACCCTAAGGATCCATCATATGCCAGACTTAATTAACTTGAGTTCAATCGTGAATTCTATGGAAACTCCTTTTCATTATCACGTTGCTGTGGCCACAAACTTAAGGACTCAGCCTCTATAAGTGCACTCCTACTCCTACAGCAAAGTTACTGTAGCCAACGAACACCACAAGACCCCAAATGGCTAAGGACCATATTTATGTGTTGTCAAACTACAGCAACCCCACTGTGAGCAGTCGAGGCACCGCAGGTTAAAGAACTACTCACACAACTACAGCATTGAGATAGTCACTGACGAGTAAGTAGATATTTAAATGACTTTTCATTCTTGGGCACGCTCAGTATCGTTGTTCCCTAACAACCACGTGCACTCTTGCTCCAATGTTCCCATAATGTAGACTCAAGACCCATCTACCCAAAGGGAAGCAATCCGTATACTAATCTTGTCAGATCAATCATCGTCCCCATGATGATCATCGATTGGGAGCAGTTTAGGAATTAATCTATAATGACACGTCTTAAATTCTTAATTCTTAAGAATATGTCATTGACCATTAACTCTTAGGACGATTCTAAGACACATTACTCTAGAATAAAAATAATTACCCATTTTACTAATTTCTAAGATCAAGTACAAAAAATATATCCTGAAATTAATACAATATGTCAGCCAACAATTGGCTTTCCAGATCATACATCCAACAATCTCCAACTTGACCTAAAGCCGATTGCCTGCAAACCTAAGTCCCATCTTCTCAAGATGGACTTCAGTCTTCAACTGGTTAAATGGCTTAATCAGTGGATCCACCACATTATCCATGGGGTTTACTCTCTTCACCTTGACATCTTCCATGTCGAGGTAGTCGCGTATTATTTGAAGCCACCTTTATATGTACTTGGTATTCTGGTGAGACCCAGGTTCCACTAGCTAAGGGCTATGATGCCGATATTGTCACTATGATGACATCTCATGACATCAAATTGCGACAAATTACTTGGACCAGAAGACCCTACCTAGCACTTTTGGAAACGGTGACTAACTCAGCTTCCATAGGACCTGCAATGATTGGTTATTTGAAACTCTTCCAATCTATTAATTTTCACATTGCACACATCCTGATATAGACTCTCTACCATCAATGTCAGATGCTAAATCTGAATCTGTATCCTTAAACCCCATTACACAAACCCTCTTCTAAAAATCAAGAACAAATTCTTAGTGCTTCTCAAGTACTTAAGGATGTTCTTCACAACTATCTAATGTCGTACATCTGGATTCGACTGATATCTGCTCATGACACTCACAGCAAGATTATATCAAGTCGAGTATATAGCATCGCATTCATGAGGCTTCCGAAACATAGGGGATCTAGTTCATAAGCTAAATCTCCTCAGATGTGTTTAGACATCTTCTTGGAGAAACACATGCCTTGCCTAAGGGGTAAAATCCCTTTTGAAGTTTTCATACTGAACCTCTTCAGCACCTCCTTTATGTACATTTTCTGTAATAGGCTTAGCATCCTTTTAGATCTATCTCTATACACCTTTATCCCAAGGATATAAGATGCTTCCCAAGATTTTTATGGAAAATTTCTTAGACAACCATATTTTAACCAAAATCAGTATGGAAACATCTTTCCTGATCAGAAGAATCTCATCCTCCCACTGACCCTCACATGGCTCTTTTATTCTTGATAAAATCAAACAATTTGATCACATCGAATAAACCAACTCTGAGATGCTTGTTTCAGTCTATTGCAGCTTTCTTATCTTATGATCTCCATCACTAAAAGTGAAACCCAAAAGACTGCCCCTTATAGATATCTTCCTCAAGATATTCATTCAGAGAGGCAATTTTCACATCCATTATCTGATTCATAATCATGGTATGCTGCAAAATCAAGCAATATTCGGATGGATTTTAGCATGGCTACAGACAAAAAATCTCCAGATAGTCAATGCTTTCTCATTGATTATAATTTTTCACCATAAGCCTCGCTTATAGATCTCTACCCATCCATCCGAACCTATCTTCCTTTTGTAGATCCTTAAGCATCCAATAGGTACTATACCTTTTGATGGATCTACTAAGGTCAGACTTAGTTGGAATGCATCAATCAACCTTTGACTTTATTGCTTCCATCCATTTCTCGGAATCAATGTCTAACATCACCTCATTATAGATTTTTGGGATCATCCCCATGTTCTCTATTTTTCATGAGGAGCATTTCCTCTACTTCCTTTGTCAGAATACCTTAAGTATCTTTCAAGAGGATGAAAAATCCTGCTCAATCTATGAGGTGGAAAAGGTCCTACACTAACTGGCTCAGATTGAATGGGTTCAGTCAGATCTTCAGCTCGTTGTTCTTCAGAGACTTTCTCTTCGAGCTCAATTTTCTCTTACATCTTGGACAAACTATTTTCCAAAAACATAGTATGATGGGTCACAATCACATTGTGATCCACTAGGAAGTACATTTAGAACCCTAACAACTCTTTAGGATATCTTATAAAATGAGCCTTTACAAACCTAGCCTCTGACTTGTTTGCCTGTTGTCTTTCGACATGGGCTGACAATTCCAAATCTTGAGATGATCAAGATTCGGTTTCTTACCATGCTACATCTCATATGATGTGGTAGGAATGGATTTAGAGAGAACCCCATTCAATAGATTAAAGTATGTCCCTAAAGAAATAAGAGTTAGTGAGTAAACCTCATAATAGTCCGAACCATATCCAATAGGATCCTTTTCCCCCTCTTCGATACCCCATTAAGGTGTACTAAGAAGAGTCCATTATGAATCTATGCCATTTTTCTTGAGATATATTAGAAACTCCTATTAAGGCATACAACTCTTCAATCTCATCGAAGAACCTTAAGGATTTTTTAATTTCTTCTTTACCTTGTACCTGAATTTTTTGAACTTTTCAATACTTCAAAACTTATGTCTCACACATATACCCATACCATGAGAAATCAACAGTAAAGGCGATGAAGTAAAGAAATCATCCCTGGCCAGCTCATCAAATGGGCTGCTTACATCTGAATGTATTAGGGGAAGTATTTTAGTGGTCCTCTCCCCTATATCCCACAAAGGATAGTTTGGTCATTTTTCTTAAAGACAAGATGCACAAACTGGGTATGACTCAGAACTCAATGAGTCAGAGATCCCATCCTTTTTCAGTTTGTATATCCTGTCCTCTCCAAAATGACCTAACCTGAGGTACCACCTATACTCATGATTTATCTCATCCTTAGATCTCTCATATCCTACGGCATTCACTATTTGCTCGAATGCATCAGTATGCAAACAGATCTGACATACCTTCACAAGGTGTGTCACCCTTCTTCTTGAAGCTATCTAGGTAAAAGGATAATTCCTCTCCGAGTGGCCGTCAGCACTGCAGTGGAAACACTTTCCCTTGCATGACTCCTCGAGAAGATCCTTCTTTGGCTCATTCTCCCGTAGACCTCTTGTTCCAACAAACTCTCTCTTGCAACTAGATGCCATTCTACAGCAAGAACATAGCCTCTTGAACTTTTCAAGGTCCTCTAAGTAATCACCAACATGTTCAGCAATTTCTGTAATGTGCTATCAATCTTGTTCATATGGTAGTTTACAATAAACTGACCAAATGAACTACCAAGGGACCGTTGCATCAAATACACTTGCAGCTCCTTACGCATGGTCATCTCGAGTTTCTCAAACTCTTTCAGATCCTTAATCATTGACAATAATGATCATGAACGGACTGCCCAAGAGTAGTCTGACTCTGCTCACCATACAACTCTTGCAGGTGAGTTATCATAGCCCTAAAGTTTTGATATCCTCATGCTAGGCCTTGAGGCCAAGATATAGCACCTAATCAAATTGCCATCATCCGTCCATTTATCAAGCACTGAATGTTTCAACGATTGGATGGTTTGGTAATATAGGGAAACCTGGTCTAGAACATACCCTAACCTTTTCTGAATTCAGAACTATTCTGAAGTTCCTAAGCCAGTCGATTGTAGTTCATCCCAGTTAATCGATTGAACCCTATAATTCGGACTAAGGGGTTTGAAGCTAAGTTATGAACTGAAGAAACAAGAGGATTTTAATTAGATGTTTGTACTTAATCACTATATGTTCTAGGGACTTTAAGAAATAAATTAGACTCCCACTATTATCATGGATCTCTCACACTCCCCGTGGAGATGCGGAAACCCCTACGCAACTAGGGTTACTAGTGGGTACTGCGGTCCCACCAATATGCATGCATCTCACCGTGCTCGATTATTGGGCTATGCTATACGATGAGTGAACAACTATTGTCCAATGCTTCTCAAGTATGATGCAGCGATTGGTCTCTAAGTCATGGAGCCTCAATGTGCCCGTTTATTGGCCCAATCCTTAGTTAAGTCAGACCCACCATTCAATGCATAGGTAAAGCCAGGGTTTGCCATACCGGACCGAACCGTCCGGTATGGGCGTGCCGAACCGTCCCGGCGGGAACCAAGACGGTTCCGGCATGCAAACGGTTCCG
>KE504980.1:87152-110282 GCA_000441515.1 Elaeis oleifera | reverse complement strand
TTATGTAAGTATTTAATTAATACATGTATTTATAATTATTATTAATAATGAATTATATAAATAACTAATTAATTTATAATTATTTAATAGTTAATTAATATTATACAGATAGTTAATTAAAATAGTAAATATAAATTGAGAAATAGAAGATAATCTAATTATTTAATTATAATTATGAAAATTATATACTAAAATTAAATAATGACTAATTAAATTTAATAGTATATGATTAATAGTGTATATAAAACATATATAAATAATATGAATGAAAAAGTGAAGAAGTATTATAGTTTTATCAAAAAAAATTAATGAGAGATAAATTTGTCAATGCAAAAATCCATCCTTCAATACTCCATCCATCCTTCATCCTCCCAATTTGGGAGGTTGCAAATTGGTGGGCCAGGGTGCATAACAATCCTCTCTTTTTTATCCATCATTTCTGTAACTTTTTGAACCAAACGGTGGATGGAGGCCATCCATCCTTCCAATCCCATCCATTCATCCTCTCATGACCCAACCAAATAAGATTAATCCAATTGAGAAAGGGCTGCTAGGAGTGGAAGTCCAGTTCTCTTGATCATGAAAGAGGAAAGGGCCTTTCGGAATACTTGATTGGCTTATGTTTTAAGAATTGTGGGCCTCCAACTTGTTGTAGTCTACTCTAGGCTGTTAGGCATTGGGAGGCACGTGAAATCATGTGAGGTTGGGTGAGAACCCTTTTTCCTTGTTCAAGAAAGTGGGAGCTGGTCCCACATGTGTCTCCCACTCTCCCTGCCTCTTTTGAGATATCACGAGTTTGATTTCCATCAAGCAATCACCCCTACTGCCAGAAACCAAGAGAAAGAACAAGGGGAAGAGAGAGATGGAGAGGAAGATAAAGAAACAAGAAAGCAACGAAGGAAGATAGGAAAGAATGAAAGAAGAAGACGAAAAGAAAGGGAAGGAAAGACGGAAGAAAGGAAGGAAAGAAGGAAGAAATGAAAGAATGAAAAAAAATAAAGAAAGGAAGGAAAGGAAGGAAGAAGAAAAAGAAAGGACACAAAAAAGGAAGAAAGGAAACACAGAAAGGAAGGAAAGAACAAAGGAAGGCATGAAGGAAGAAGAAAAGAAACGAAAGAAGAAAGAGATAAAATTCAAAAGTCTCCTATTTGGATAGGTTCGAGTCCCACCCTCACTGATTTTTGGCCAGGGTTCCTCCCATCCAAGTTATCAAAAAAAAAAGTTCACAATAAGGATGAAAGATAAAACAAGAAGATGGGTAGAACATGAGCAACGAGGAATCTTGACTTAAAAATGGCTGACACGATTCAATGAACACATACAGCTTTTGTTTCTTGTAATTATATAACCATTAATGACTAGTACACAACAAGATAGATGCAGCCATAGTTGGAGCATACAAATCAGAAACATAATAGCAGTTGAGTCAACAGAAGCACGACATGGATTAAAATAGTTTATTCTTTATAAAGAAATTAAGTTCTTCATTCTAGAGGAAATATATGTACACGTATATAAATATGTGTGTGTACCCATATAGTTCCTAACTTCCTATTTCTCGTAAATATCGAAACATTAATGGCTAGAAGTACAGGATACCAAAAAACATGGTTGGAGTATATAAATCAGAAACATACCAGGTGTGTGTGTGTGTGTGCATGCATGTGTGTCTATCTATTTGTGTGTGCATGTATGAACGTACCCATGCAGTTCCCCTTTCTTACAAATATCTAATCACTAGTTACTAGCACAATAACAACATTACCAAAACCATTATTGGAGAATATAAATCAGAAACATACAGTTGAGTCCACAAAAGCACCAAATGGATTAAACATAATTTGTTGTTCATAAGAAAATTAAGTTCCTCATTCCACAATGTGAATATGTAATGTATGTATGTATGTATGTTATTTTCTGTTTGTTTTTTAGGTTCTAAAGATCCACAATTTAGAAGTGGGTAGTCCTCACTGAACTGTGATTTGTCTGCATTTCAAGTAAAAAATTAGTGGAGGTATCATGGTTTGCCGTACCGGCCCATACCATACTGTACCATGTACGACATTGTAACAGCATGGTATGGTCCGATATTGAGATGGCAAACCTTGGTAGGTATTTTACAAGAAGCCAAAACATCTTACCAAGTTTTTGATTTAATTCTTCTGTAGATAATTTTCAAGTTAGTTCCATTCACATATTGTTGTATAAAATTTCAAAAGTTTATTTCCTCAAGCATTTTCACAGAATATATGGTGTCACATTTTTTTTTATGAGCTAGAGATAATAATTTATTTCTGGAAACTAAAGAACAGTCGAAGAACTCAGATAATAGCATCTTTAGCAAGCAATCAAGCATGTAATACAATGACAAAAAGAATAAAAACAAATCACAAGAATGCATGGAAATGTTTGTGAAGAGGAGGAGGAATATGCATTAAGAGGCCTCAGAATTTTGCAAGGTACCTATCAAATATAAGAGCTCTAAGAGGATTTCCAGCAGCATCCTTGGGGGAGGAATCCTTGTGATTATAGCATTAAGAATGTCAGATATACCTATTCCCTCCTATAATAGAGGAAAAACAACAAGGAATGAATCTCTCACCAAATTTCCATTTTAAAAAGAATGGTTCACATATTGTGTCCGACATAAATTTCATATGCTCAAAGAAACAAGATACCAAGAAACTAACCTTAGCTGAACAATGAATTGCATCACTGCAATCTAATCCAATAATCTGCACAAAATAACATAATCAGGTCCTCAAAAGATTAAACAGTAGGTAATTAAAAATATATAGTTACATAAAGCAAATTTGAAAATTCATGGCATCTATTATGCCTCAAGTTCATCAAAATCATTTAAGTGGACTCTGCAAGAAGGCATGCTAATTGGCGTCAAGGCCACCAGCCCCACAAGAATTCTAAAGATCTCCAATGGTTATACCTTGAAATCTGCTGTGGTACCCTTTCAAGTAGGACAGCCTGCCCCTGGCCCCTCACTCCCTCCTCTTGAGACTAGCCATCTCTCTTTTTTGGGAAGCATGCAATAAGAAGTTCATTATGGGACTGAGAACTGACATATTGGCATTTCAACATTGCAACACTTTCTTAAGTCAGTTGTTTGTAATTCTCCATTAGACTCCTTAGCTCAATTTTTAACCTAGTCAAATATAAACATCGTTTGACAACTAGATTTGAAATTTACAACTCTCAATGAATTCTTTCTTTCTTCTCAATATTTTCTGCTTCCTAGCCATTCCTCTTGTAATATACTGGATTTCTTTGGTAAGCTGAAAAAAAAATTAACTAAATTGTGCTTTTGCTAATAGTTTTTGTTGGGTTGATTTGATTGTATTAAAGTTTCTAGACAATCATTGAGAGTTTTGGATTTCTAGTTTTACTAACAATTTTAAAAAGAAATTGTCCTAAAATGCAAAAGTTAATCTAGTGTTTCCCAATTGAGTTTTTAAATCCAGTGGGATGGAGGAATCCTAATTTCCTAGAATGGGATGCCCGGCATCATGCCCCAACCCATCCCTATCCATAAAAAAGGCAAGCTGTTGTTAGTATCAATGGGCCCAACCCCCAGTTCAAAGGAGGCTAAGACATGTCAAAAAAAGAAACAGAAAGCAAAAGGAACCAAATCAAGTGGGGACCAAGGGATACAGTTTCACAAACCGAGTGGCAAGAATTATTGTTCGAAAATGTTATGGAATTAATATAAGTGGTTAATTAGAGATTTCATAAATTATTTACTTTAAAGAGTATTGTTGATTGATATCCCTATATCCCTTTATCCCTTGATTTGTGTCTGCAAATCAGGGATTGTAATTTATTTCCATATCTAGAGTAGGAGATATTTGTCATTGATTTGTTCCTATTGTCACCATGTAACCTCATCCATATAACCTCATGTATAAATACAAGGTGCTTAGGAGACTTCTCCTTAAGCAATTCTGATTATCAATAGTCTTAAGTTGGTATCAGAGCCTTTGTCAAAATCCGGTGGACCCACTATCCTCCATGAAAAAGCTTCTAGTCAGCCGGTTCTCCTTGCCATGTATCTTTCTGACAAGTCCCGGCAACACTATCTCTGTCCCCTCCTTATATTTCTGCCCCTATTTTAGTTTTCGCCATTCTGCCCCTATTTTTGGTCATCATCTCGTCATCAGATCTGTTCAATAAAATCATTCTCTCATGGCTTCCGCATCAAACTCGAAGAAAGGCTTTGTTTCCTTCGCTTTCTTTGACACTCCTACCATAACGTCAGAGAAACTCAATGGTAAAAATTTTCTGGATTGGTATGCTGCTGTTGATGCATAGTTTTTAGGTCAAGGACTCTCCGAGCATCTAACCAAGAGGACAGAAGATATCGATGCTGATGAGAGGGACAATGGAAGAAGGCTGATTATCAGTTGGCGTCCTTGTTATGGCAGTCCATTGATCCAATGCTATTAGTGCACTTCCGCTCATATAAAATATGCTATGACATATAGAAGAAAGCTCGGAGCATCTATTTCAATGATATACAACATCTGTATGATTTTGTCCATAACCTGGCAACACTCAAAATGATGGATTATGACCTACCCTCATATCTAAACAAAGCTCAATCCACCATTGAAGAAATCAAGTTGATACTGACCAATGATAACCTTCAGAGGATGCTGCACAAGCTTGACAACATGTATCTAGTGTTCGTTCTCCACGGTCTTCATAAAGATTTTGACTCTGTTCGGAATCAAGTTCTGACAAATCCTAATATTCCTACGATGGAGGATCTCATTGATCATTTGCTGTGAGTTCCTCCTCTAGAAACAGCATCTGGAGTTGGCTTCCAAATAGTCTCAGAATCTTCAGCCTTTGTCTCTAATACAGCTGACCATGGAGGCCGAGGCCGTGGTCATGGTGGTGGTAGAGGTGGCTGTGGATCTGGTAATCACCTCAATGTTCTTTTGTAATCGCTCGGGCCATACTCGAGACCGGTGCTATTCTTTGCATGGTTTCTCAAAGAAATCAGCTAATGTGATATCATCTCAGGCACCGGATATTGGAAGTGACAATCAGAATATTTTATCAAATAGTAAATACAAGGAGTATCTTCAGTTTAAAACAGCCCAACAAACTTCATCTTCAGCTACTGTAGCCCATACTAATAATTCTATGATTTATCTCTCTCATTCTTCGTCTGGTGGATCTTGGATTTTGATGCTTCTGATCATATAGCTGGTAATCCTTCTCTTTTCTCAAAATTATCATCTCCCAAGACACCACATTACATCACCCTCGTCGATGGCTCTAAAGCTAAAGTCACTAGCATTGGTCAAGCTACACCTCTCCCTTCCTTATCCTTAAATTCTGTTTTTTATACCAAGTTGCCCCTTTAATTTAATTTCTATTAGTCAACTTACTCACACTCTTGACTGCTCTATAATCTTTACTGCTGATTCTTTCTTATACAAGATCGGAGCATGGGACAGACGATTGGTGTAGGATCTGAATCACAAGAACTTTATTATCTCCAGCCTCCATCCTCTACCATATGTGCTGTCACAGAGTCTCCTAATCTCCTTCACCATCGTTTGGGTCATCCGAGTCTAAATAAACTGAGAAAGATGATCTCTCATCTCTCTCATTTGCAGTCTTTAGAGTGTGAGTTGTGTCAGCTTGGAAAACATGTTCGGAGGTCCTTTCCAAGCAAGATAAATAATCGAGCAGAGTCTCCTTTGACATTGTTCATTCTGATGTTTGGGGTCCTAGTCGTGTTAGTTTTATCTTAGGATATAGGTACTTTGTTACTTTCATTGATGATTTTCAAGATGTACTTGGATATTCTTAATGTAAGATCGTTCCGAGTTGTTTACTATTTTTCAAAATTTTTGCAATAAAATTCAAACTCAGTTTGAGCATCCTATTCGTATTTTGCATAGTAATAATGCAAAAGAGTATTTTTCTACTCCCTTCAATTCTTTCATGACATGATTCATCAGTCCATCTGTCCACATACTCCACAGCAAAATGGCATAGCAGAAGAAAACATCATCATATTATTGAGACAACTCGTACTCTTTTGTTACATGCTAATGCACCCTTAAAATTTTGGGATAATGCTGTCCTCACTGCTGGTTACTTGATAAATCGAATGCCATCATCTATTTTAAATAACCAAGTACCTCATTCTCTTTTATTTCCTAAGGATCCTTTTTACATTGTTCCCCTCGTATTTTAGGTTCTACCTGTTTTATGCATGATCCTTCTCCAGATCTTGATAAACTGTCTGCCCGTGCTATTAAATGCATTTTTATTGATTACTCTCGGGTTCAGAAGGGATATCGGTGTTATTCTCCTTCCACACATCAATTTTACACGTCTACAGATGTCACCTTCTTTGAGGACACATCTTATTCAGCTCACTTGTGGAACCTGAATCCATCTCTCAGCTCTTATCGATTTCCTACCTTGATCTGCCAGTCTCTGTTTCTCCAGCTTCATATGTGCCTGAACCTCCTGCTCCGTCTGCTCAGCCAATACATTCCTCACCACGCCCACTTATCACTTATCAGCGTCGAGCACAACATGAGATTTTGGAGACTGTTTCCACTCAAGATTCAAGTGATTCATTTCTTGCTCCAGCATCTCCACCTGCCCCGAGCCTACCTGAGCATTCCACTGACTGGCTAGCTCTCCGTAAAAGTATATGCTCTACCCATAATCCTCATCCTATTTATAATTTCTTGAGCTATCATCATTTATCTTTTTCCCATTATGTCTTTGTTTCTGTCTTGTCTTCCATTTCTATTCCTAAAACTATCCATGAAGCACTTTCCCATCCAGGATGGCGTCAGGCGATGATTGATGAAATGGCAGTCTTGGAATCCAATAACACATGGACTCTTGTTCCTTCCCCTCCTGGAAAATCTACAGTTGGTTGTCAATGGGTTTTACTATTAAAATGGGCCCTGATGGACAGGTGGATCGTTTGAAAGCACGTCTTGTGACTAAGGGCTATACTCAAATCTTTGATCTTGATTATGGAGACACATTCTCCCCTGTTGCTAAGATGGCGTCTGTCCGACTCTTCTTATCAATGGCTGCCATGAACCATTGGCCTCTATATCAGCTGGACATCAAAAATGCCTTTCTACATGGTGACTTGGAGGAAGTTTATATGGAGCAACCACCTAGGTTTGTTGCTCAGAGGGAGACGAGTCTTGTTTGCAGGTTACACAAATCGCTATATGGCCTTAAACAATCTCCTCGGGCATGGTTTGGAAGATTTAGTAAAGTCATACAGCAATTTGGCAGGGTCCGTAGTGAGGCAGATCACTCTGTGTTTTATAAACATTCGTCCTCTAATCTATGCATCTACCTTACAGTCTATGTGGATGATATTGTCATTACAGATAATGATCATGATGATATCAAAGGCCTAAAGCAGCACTTGTTTCAACACTTCCAAACTAAGAATTTGGGCTGATTGCGGTACTTCTTGGGATTGAAAGCCCAATCAAAGAAAGTATGCCCTTGACATTCTGGAAGAGACTGGGATGCTAGATTGTAACCAATCAATACTCCTATGGATCCAAATGTGAAACTTCTACCAGATCAGGGGGAGCCCTATTCAGACCCAGGCAGGTATCGAAGACTGGTGGAAAAATTAAATTATCTCACCATGATCAGACCAAACATATCCTTCGCCGTTAGTATTGTAAGTCAGTTTCTTAACTCTCCTTGTGACAGTCATTGGGATGCAGTAGTTTGGATCTTGAGAGATATTAAGGGTTCTCCCGCAAAATGATTGATTTATGAAAATAGAGGCCACACAAACATTGTTGCAAATACAAATGCAGACTGGGCAGGATCTCCTGATGATAGAAGATCAACTTTTGAGTACTGTGTTCTTATTGGGGCAAACTCATCTTATGGAAAAGCAAAAAGCAGAATGTAGTTGCCAGATCAAGTGCAGAATATCGAGCTATGGCCCTTACTACATGTGAACTTATATGGTTGAGACAACTGCTTCAAGAATTGAAGTTTTGCAAGGTAGGCTCTATGAAACTCATTTGTGATAATCGAGCAGCCTTGCCCATTGCTTCCAATCCAATCTTCCATGAGTGGAGATTGACTGCCATTTCATCCAAAAAAGATCATCTCTGGAAAAATCACTACCTCGTTTGTGAATTCTAACGATCAACTAGCAGATATCTTCATCAAATCACTTCGGGGTCCGAGGGTAACATACATATATAACAAGCTTGATGCATATGACATATACGCACCAGCTTGAGGGGGAGTGTTGATTGATATCCTATATCCCTTGATTTGTATCTGCAAATCAGGGATTATAATTTATTTCCATATCTAGAGTAGGAGATATTTGTCATTGATTTGTTTCCTGTTGTAATTGATTCATTTCCTATTGTCACCATGTAACCTCATGTATAAATACAAGGTGCTTAGGAGACTTCTCCTTGAGCAATTCTGATTATCAACAGTCTTAAGTAGTATAATAGGTAGATTGTTCTGTTTAGCTTATGGTTGGAGAAAACTATTGGTTTTGTTAAGTAACAGATTTTGATCTTGCTCTTTCTTCCAAGAATTTTGGATAGCCATGCACCTAAATTCCAAAAGCGAGTTAGGTCATGACATGTCTTCCTTAAAATCTATGCCCTTCTCAAGACCTTTCGTTTATATTCTAGCACTTAATTTGAAAACAATGCATCCAAGATATTATTTTTAGATGGCCTTTGTTTTTTATCATTAGTGTTCTGTTGTTAGAATATTTAATAGATCCTGCACGAACTTTGCACTAGTTGCTTATATTCTATTATTATTTTGAAACATGGCATCCATGGTATATTTCACTACTATAATGTTAAGTGAAAAGTAGAAAGAACTAATAGGACAATAATAATTTGGTCCTCTACATTCTACAAACAACAGAAACAAGGATGCAGGTTAACTAGAGGAGTGAGAAATAAATTTCCTGTAGACGCAGATTCTGTACAATGCATTTATAAATCTAGCAAATCCCCTATGGTTTTGTGCAAGAAGATAACATGCACTTTAAAACTGCTCTGTCTGGTTCTTCAGCTAGCAGATACTTTTCTCCCGACCACTTTCCCCTGAGTTCGGATAACATACTGATCCAACACCTCAAATGTGGGCACACTTATTAGTTAGAGCATGCAAGTTTATGTGACATAAAATTGTCAACATAAAAAGGATTACATGGTATCATAAATGGTTGTTTTGAGCATATCTCCTTGATCTCTTCGATAGAGGAGGTATAAATCCCCTTAAATTGTCAATGATATACTAAGATAGATCAAAAATGATATTTTTATACAACTGAACTTCTTGGCACCTAGGAGTAATTTTGTTTTACCAAAGCTCTCGTCCAGGATTTCAAGTAAATGGGAGGCAATTTTTCCACAAACCTCTTCGATCTCTTGGGAAACACGATCTGGTTCAGCACCTGGCAGATCTATTTATTCAAAACCTACATCAGAACAGATTCTTGTTAATAAATTTCATCATCGATGTACATTAAGATATAAAGCTTAAGCTAAAAGTTGAGTACTTAAGAAAGACCAATTCATCAGTGGACTCAAATTGCAAGTAAAAAGTTGAGCAGTTTTAAGGACCTAAGTGCTTGGCCACATCTTTCTTCCAATAACCATGCATGTTGTTGCTAAAGATATTCATGCCTCACTATCATGGTTGTAAGCAAGGTTCACCGATGTAGTACTGGTACTTGTACCGGTCAGCAACCAGTTCGGTATGCTACTGTACCAACACATGGTACAGTTAGACATGCCGGTTCCAAATCGGCACACCATTTTTTTTTTTCAATTCTTTTTGATTTTTAAGATCTATAATCAATTTTTTTAGTTCTTGAATGATTTTAAGCCCAAATTGATGTTGGTCGATATTATTTAATGTTTCATCACTCCAGTACACCATTAATTGCACGTGATGCGGATCTGAATCTAAAGTGATGCTTTTTGAAAAAACCTCACAAGGACTAGGTATTGTTGAATCCTAATATACTCAAATGAATTAATAAGTTATAAAACATGATACAATCAATTGTATATATTTAAAGTATACATACCGAGATCTAGAATCTTGTCGAGTGTTGGTGTCGGTTATAAATACCCAAGTCAATTGCATAATCAAGAGGAATATCAATCTATCCTTCTAATCAAGCAGCATTATAGTCTTGCATGCTTATCCCATAAGGTATGCACACTAAATTTTAACAGGTCTCAAATCTCTCGCTGAAGCTTTGGCACTGAAAGGTGTTCTTGGGCTGATAGTACAAGTATGGAGAGGCCATCCAAATACACTAGCAGCAAAATCCAACCTATAAGATGCTTCGGACTGCATAAGATAGTAGCCACTAGAAGATGATGCCTCGAATGCACTATACCCATATCCATATGAATCATAAGCTGTCCATGGATCCTACTCCATGTATGAGGTCATCTACAACTACATCATATTTTAAACGACCTCGAGGAGCCCATGCCTATATGCAATCGTATCCTCACGAGCTATACTAGCTCGTGCACCATGATACCTATCCAGTGTGGCATACATAAACTAAGATTCACCAGTAAATCAAAGACCATCCTATAGCTGCATCAAATGGTAGTCTCCTATCCTTCACTCCCTTCCTAGCCACTAGATTCATGACCATCTGAACTATCATCGCTGCTCTCTCTAGTCTCTAAATCTAAATGAACTAACTCCGCTCTCTCCATTGAGACATGCAACTGGCTTCCTTTTCCATTGACTTTGTGCTGAGTAGCTACCTAACCCCCTCATGCCCCACTCTAGCTGGCTATGCTGGGAGGATGGATGTCGTCGTGCTGTTTGAGATGACTTGGTACCATGCTAATCTCGTCTAGATATCTCTTGATCAGATCTCTAGAAGAATATCTCGAACATGAAGTCACGTGATGAATCTCCCAAGCGACCCTTTTGGCACTAAAAGATTAGCTAGAAGCTTGCATGTAATGTTGCTCTCTGCCCATCGCTCAGCATTCATCCTGTTAAGGAATCTTAGTCTAATTAGGAATATAGTCATGAAAAGTTTCTAATTACTAAAAATCCTCTAATTATTAGGAATCCTAGTGAGTGATTTGTAGAGGGATTTATGGCTAAATTGCCTATGTATTAATCTCTGCAATTAGTATAAATATCATAGGACACCACCACATTGTAGTGTCCAATTCTCCTGAATTTCCTCTCCCTCTTCTCTCTTTAGCCTCTATTTTCTAACATGGTATCAGAGCAGGTTTTCAAACCCCATTGAGCCACCAACCACCTAGCCTCAGGAGCCATCGCCGCCGGTGATTGGAATACGCATGCGAGGCAGGCACCAGCGCATGAGAGCATTTTCGATGGCGTTTCTGGCACGACCTCTACAAACATGGTCGCCTCCCTTATCTGAACATAGCCCAATGGCAGTTTGGCTGAAATCTCAAGTTGTACAGTGATTTTTCCCATCTACAGTGTTCAACTAATATTCATCCGGTGAGGTGCTGTTCATCCACGATGCCAAGATTCTAGAGGTGTTACTGGGATCTAATTTTTGCTTGTATTCAGACCCAAATTAGTGTGTGAAACCTCTATTCTTTTACCTAGAGCTTATCATTCATGAGAGAGCCTACAGACGATAAGCCGGTAGTTTCGACCATGCTACCGCCTCAAATCACAACTCAGAAGTTGAATGGTCAGAATTATCTTCAGTGGTCGAAGACAGCTAAGGTTTATCTAACCGGCCAAGGTAAGCACAAACACTTGACCGAACATCCTCCCACTGATCAGACTAAACTTGATATGTAGATTCAGAAAGATGCTCAACTGGTGTCTCTTTTATGAAATTCAATGGAACCGAATGTTGTTGATATGTGTACACATTTAGATACTTGTAAGGAGATTTGGGATTATGTTAAATTATTATATGCTAGTGATTTGACCCAGATGTATGATTTGTCAATGGAGTATTTTCAGCTACAGAAAGAGGACAAAATAGTCAATGAATACTTTGCTGAGTTGAAGTGGATCTATGAAGAGTTGAATGTGATTCAGCCCATTTCAGCGGATATCCAGAAGATGCAAAAGTAGAGAGAACAGATAGTAGTCTTAAATTTTTAGCAGGCTTGCCATCGGAGTTTGAACTTGTAAAGGAACAAATATTGGGAGGGTCTGAACTTCCATCCTTTGCCATCTTCCAAGAAAAATGTGGCCAGTGATCCAATCTCTGATCAATCAGCTCTTGTTTCTACGGTTGATTTTAAGGGGAACAAGGTAGAAGAGGAAAGAAACCTCAAGTGTAATTACTGTGGTAGATGCGGTCATATGAGGGATCAGTGTTACAAGTTGAATCCTCAGTTGAGGCCAAGAGTGGCAAACATAGCAACAGCTGACTCCTTTGTGGCTATTGCTACTAGGTCAGTTTCAATTTCTGATGCTTAGGAAATGGTGACAATATCTCGAAAAGATTATGCTAAATTTCTTCAGTATCAGAATGCTTAACATGCATCTATTCCTCTTGCATCAAAACCAATTGCTTCCTTTGCATAGTTAGGTAAATCCACTGCTTGCTTTAACTTCTCGATCCTCTACTCCCACCCTTGGTTAATAGACTCTGCAGCCTCTAATCATATCACAAGTACATCTAGTCTTTTACTTCCTTCCATTCCATAAATAACTCTCATCATGTTACTCTCGCTAATGGATCCACTGCACCTATGAGTGCGATTGGCACAGTTAGTCCTAGTCACTCCTTTTCCTTACCATCTACTTTACATATCTCTAATTCTCCATCAACTTGACGTCCCTTAGTAAATTAACCAAACACTTGAATTGCTCAGTTCTTTTTCTTCCTGGCTCTGTTGTTATTCAGGATTTGAAGATGACGATTGGTAGAGGGCATGAATTTTTGGGGTTTGTTACTTTCCACCACTACCATCCAATGTTGCTTGCTCAACCACAGCCACTCCTTTTGAAATTCATTGCCGTTTGGATCACCCTTTCTTGCAGAAGTTGAAACAATCAATTCCATACTTGAGTCATTTATCCACTGTAGAATTTCAATCATGTCAACTTGGGAAGCATCACCCTGTTTCTTATGCTCCTAGAGTAGAAAAGTGTGTCGATCGTCCTTTTTTGTTAGTGCATTCAGACGTCTGGAGTCCAAATCGTGTTACTTCCAATTTAAGGTTTCGTTATTTTGTAACCTTTGTTGATGACCATTCTCGAATGACTTGGATTTATCTAATAAAGGACCGTTCTGAGTTATTTTCCATATTCCATGATTTTTTGTGCTAAAATTCATACTTAATTTAATACTTCTGTTAATATTCTTCGAAGTGATAATGCACAGGAGTATTTTTCTAATAAATACAAAATGTTCATGCGAGAATCTGGAATGATCCATGAATCTTCATGTATTAGTACACCACAACAAAATGATGTGGTCGAAAGAAAAATAGACACATAATGAAAACTATCCGCACATTGATGCTTCAGATGAACATTCCTAGATCATTTTGGAATGATGCAGTTCTTACTGCTTGCCATCTTATCAATCGTATGCCATCCTCTGTTCTCAATGGCAAGGCACCTTATAATGTTCTCTTTCCTTCTCGACCCTTTTTTTCTTTGCCTCAGATCTTTGGTTCTACAGCCTTTGTTCATAACCATAGTCCAAGTCATGATAAATTGCATCCTAGATCATTCAAATATATTTTTCTTGATTATTCTCGCTCTCATAAAGGGTATCGGTGTTATTGTCCCTCTTCGAATCGTTTCTTTGTTAGTGTAGATGTCACATTCTTTAAGTCTACACCATATTATCCAGAAAAACATAATCCTTCAGATTTGGAATTGTGTTTACCATCACCTAGTCATGTTACTTCACCTAACACCTTGCCTCTGAGTTCTTCGAGTAGTTTGTCATCCTAACTTGCAGGTTTACACTCGTAGGTCCTGTCAAGTGGTTCATCAACCCTCTAATTCAAATGCTCCATCAACCACCTCTCCACAATCTTCAGATCCGACACCTAGTTCCTCTACTCTTGGTGACTTGGATCTACCTATTGCTCACCGAAAAGGTAAAAGGAGCTATACTATGCATCTTATCTCTCAATTTGTTTCCTATGACCGTTTATCCCCTTCCTATTCTGCATGTTTCTTCTTTGTCTACTATGTCTCTTCCTAAGTTTGTTTTAGAAGCTCTTTCTCATCCCGGTTGGAAAAGTGCTATGGAGGAAGAGATGCATGCTTCGTAGAAAAATGATACTTGGGAGCTCATACAGTTGCCTCCAGATAAGTCTGCCGTTGGGTGCCGAAGAGTTTACACTGTGAAAGTGCATCCTGATGGTTCTATTGATAGGCTAAAAGCTCGATTAGTGGCAAAGGGATACACACAGGTGTATGGTTAGGACTATTCTGAGACTCTCTCTTCCACTGCCAAGATTACCTCTATCCGAGTTTTATTTCTCTTGCTGCTACGTTCTTTGGCCTTTGCACCAATTTAATATCAAGAACGCTTTTCTTCATGGCGATCTTCAGGAGGAGGTGTATATGGAGCAACCTCCTGAGTTTGTTGCTCAGGAGGAGTCAAGGCTAGTTTGCAAATTGACGAAGTCCTTGTATGGCCTCAAAAATCTTCAACGGCCTGGTTTGGACGTTTCAGTGATGTGGTTATAGAGTTTAGACTTAAAAGGTGTGGAGTTGATCATTCTATTTTCTATCAGCATTCTAGTACTAAAAGAATTTTATTAATTGTATATGTTGATGACATTATCATTACTGATGATGACACCAAAGGAATACAAGACCTGAAGGGCTTTCTACAGTCCAAGTTTCAAACTAAGACTTGGGGCTACTAAAATACTTCTTGGGCATTGAAGTTGCCCGTTCCCACTTTAGCATCTCTCTCTTAAAGAAAATATGCCCTAGACTTGCTGAGTGAGTCTGCGATGTTGGGCTCTAAACCTGTTGGCAGTTCTATGGAGACTAATAGTAAGCTTCTTGCAGATCATCAAGGAGAATTATTAGATGATTATGGTCAATACAGAAGATTGGTTGGAAAATTAAACTATCTGATTGATAATGACTCGACCAGATATCTCTTTTGCTACTAGTATAGTCAGCCAATTCATGGATTCTCCATGAACGAGTCACTAGGATGCTGTGATAAGAATTTTGAGATACCTCAAAGGTACACCAGGAAAAGGGTTGCTCTATTAGAATAATGGGCATACCCTGGTTAAGGGATATATAGATGCTGATTGGGCTGGATCTCCATGTGATAGAAGATCCACTACTGGCTATTATGTCTTTTCAGGAGAAAATCTGGTGTCTTGGAAAGTAAGAAGCAAACCACAGTGGCAAAGTCTAGTGCAGAATCTGAGTACAAAGCAATGGCCTATACCACTTGTGAGTTAATTTGGTTAAAGCACCTTTTAGAGGAGCTTGGGTTCCCACATTCAGAGCCTATGGAGTTTATTTGTGATAATCAAGCAGCAGTTCACATTGTTTTCAATCCAGTGTTTCATGAGCGAACCAAGCATATTGTTGTTTTGTCAGGAAAAAGCTATTACAGAATATTATCAAGACCTCTCACATGAAATCTGAAGATCAGCTTGTTGATCTGTTCACTAAGTCTTTAGGTGGCTTTCAGGTTAAATATATTTGTAAAAGCTGGAAACTTATAATATATATGCTCCAGCTTGAGGGGTAGTATTAAGGAATCCTAGTCTAATTAGGAATATAGTTATAAAAGTTTCTAATTATTAGGAATCTTCTAATTATTAAGAATCCTAGTGAGTGATTTATGAAGGGATTTATGGCTAAATTGCCTATGTATTAATCTCTGTAATTAGTATAAATATCATAGGACACCACCACATTATAGTGTCCAATTCTCCCGAATTCCCTCTCCCTCTTCTGTCTTTAGCCTCTATTTTCTAACACATCCTAACATTGCTAGCTATAAAACTAACCGGTCGTGAAGACGATCCTAGCTCATCAAGCTCTGACTCTTACTGCTGGCTCACAAGCTATCCAACCATCGGATCTCGTCATCATGAACAAAAGCATCCGTCGTCGGCTCTGAGTACTTTAACTCAACTTCTTCCTAAATGCATTTCAATCCTTACCTCATATTATAGTGAACATATATAAGACTGTTAAGATGTTTCTGCATCAAAGGATTCCTCGGCTTGCTGTGGATGAGGTGAAAGTCAACCAATTGCCCTCACAGCCACTCAAGAAGACCATTTAGGAGAGGATCCAGATAGCAACTCATTTCAAATTTTTTATCAATAAACCAAAATGTATTCACTATTCAGTTGCAAAAGCATCTAACAAAATTATGTATAAACTTGAAGTTGTAATGTATTAATAGCTATATAACATCAAGTAAGAGTTGTCGTTATTCATATCTAATCTGCCTAGATTTATCTTTTCTTTGCTTGTGACAGCTGTCAAGACTCCAAAGCTTTCAATGCCCTCCTTAAACATTTTCGTCTATAAAAATATACTTGTTATAATATGTTATCGGTTGAAGATATAATTAACTTAACAAAACACACCACGAACGTCTTCTAGATACATAGCTGCGATCTCTAGATGAGGCTCGATCTTGTATATCACATTATATAGGGAGGTCAGAGGCTCCTCGTACATGTCTATCCTAGGTATGGTGTACTGAAATCTCGAATTCAAATAATAAGCTGCAGATAGCTTTCATAATTATTAAGTTGTACAATAGTAGTCAAATTTTCAATGTTCTTAATTTCTTGGTTATCTGCTAGATGCAAATTCTTGCCCATCTGGTCGTCCCACCATCGCCCAATGATATCGATGTACTCCTTGGCATGTTTCGGATTTGCCTTCCTAATTTGATGCTTTGCCCTCTCCATCATGCAATATAAAAGCCATCTGAGCGTATCTCTCACTGTCCATAGCCCAAAGCATCTCATCTAAAGGCTTAATAGCCTTCACTATCTTCTCAGCCCCTGCTAAATGTCTATCTCATCACTAAATTCTCGACCGTACTCTCCTTAGTGCCGGCTCTCGCATATCCTTCTACCATTCAACACTAGCAAATATCTGACCCAAATATACTTTCTTGTCAAGAAGGCTATCAAGTGCTATGGAATTCATAGCAAACCATATGACACTCAATTTCAGGATCTCCCTATGTATCTCCGCATCAATGACAAGACCTATGTATGGTTATTGATGAATCTAGTGATAGTCTGTGCTAGCTCCACTACCTGCTGCACCCTACGAAGCTTCTCAATATCCATCAACATAAGATCAATATAATATGTAACACATGGGATCCAAAAAATATCTGTCCCATCAGGATCTCCCCTATGGCCCCATATGTGGCCCAATGATAACCTACATGACATTTTGCTCTCCTATCTAGGCAATCACCTTCTTGATCAATCAAGGATGTACATGATGTCATGCACCAGATCCAAAGCATAAATTGACTTCTGAAAAATGTTTTCCATCATACTATGTAAGGAAGTTGGTGATGTTTTGCCCAATAAGACTAGTCGAACCATCATATATCATCATCAATCCACATATAAGCCACTTGCATTGATGGATGTGATCCATTTCTGTAGCTCCTTATTGTTGTCAAGAAACCATAGATGATCTTCGGTCCTTAAAGATCTACACCCAAACCGGCAACCTACATGGATGCAATGGCAAAACGATAATATATGCTGCTTACTGCATTTGCTATGATGCGGCTAAAGTGAAACCAGAATCCAATAGGTCACCACATATCCTTCTTGTCCTTCAGCATATTGTCAATTCTTTGTTGCTTTGAAACTTTTCTGAAAAAAGCATATAAATCCAAGTCGTGGACAATGGCTCCTAATGGAATCTCTCTAGAGATCTTGCTGCCAAAAGCCCCCAGTATAGATGCAATATAGCCACCACCTCCAATGACGGCCTCCTAACTGATATTCTCCTAAACTCTGACTCTCCTTCGACAATCGTAGAGACCGACCTTGGCTCGTATTGTGACGGCCCAAATCCAGCCCTATCCCTGGCCATACCACAAATCATCTAAGCTCGTCTGCATGACAGCCTGGATCTGTATCTTGTCATCTAGACAGAGGCCTGCTCTAACTCCTTGAAGTGATACAAAGGTGGCTCTATGGCTCGACAATCCATCTCTGCCTTCTTTGCAACCCTCTCATTCACTAATCTGAAATCAGCAAAGTGCTTCTTCATCAGCCGTCAGATCTCCTCTGAGCATTTTCGGTATGCTACATCAAGATAACCATCAGCCAAGTACTGTTTCACTCTAGTTACTCCTTGAACTGTAGTGCACCAGTAAAATTTTCAATAGTGCCAATTCAAGAACATTTGCCCATAGTCCCAATCAATATCACACTCTGGATCCTTCTTTCTTGATTTGATCCATTGCTATAGGTTTTAATAAGTACTTCAGTTTAGTAATTATATAAAAATAATAAAATTTGTTCTAAAAAATATGTTTCTACTTCAGAAAATACTTCTTAATTATGTAGTGCATAATTGTAAATTTTCATAATTAGTCCCAAATCTTAATAATTTCTCAATTAAAAAAATACTTTAAATACCATAAATTCAAAAAATATATTTATACTTCAAAAAATACCTCTAAATTATCTAATATGTAGCGCTAATTTTTCATTTTTTTGAATTAACTATAATTTTATTAATTATTTAAATTTAAAATATTTTTAAATTGTAAAAATTCAAAAAACATAATTTGAGCTCAAATCCATGTAGACTCCTACCACGGATGTTATATAAATTTTTCTAAGTCTTTGGGCATACATGAAAAACTATTTATTTCTCCATTTTAATCAAATTTAGGCCCAGGCCACTATGTACATCATGCATCAAAAATTTCATAAACGGACATCAAATTTACATCAAAAGTTGCTTGCATGGCCCCAAACAATATTCTAATTTACAAATATTATTCAAATTTATTTTTCATCAAAAGATGTATTTTAATTAAAATTTCATACATAACAAAATTAATGATTTTAGCATCATTATGTAAATCATACATAGATCTATAGCATATAATAAAATGATGCCATAATTGAAAATTTGGGCATGATCTCCTATATTTTCTAATTTTGAGAATATTCGAGCTTGGAAAATAAAAACCGAAGGTCAGGGAGAAGTTTGCATACCCAAGCCTTCTTAAGCCTCTTCCCATCACTCAAATAATTGAGCGATGGGCCGAACCACTCCAAATTGGGCTGAACCCTAGGCCGGTTCGGAACGCTTCAGGTGAGTTTTCCAAAAAAAGGGCCTAACCTACCTAGCCCCGCATTAGTTCAGCTCAATACAGGGTGAACTGGGCGGTCCGACCCAGTCCAACATACCATGCTTGTAACATTAAGAGACACAAGGAAAAGCAGCTATCTCAAATAAAAAGCTAAACGAAATGCTGGAGGGTTCTAGACCATCTCTATAATAAGACTGTCCAATCTACTACATATTATGCCAGTCTATTCTGATTCAAATATTAATAAAGGACCAGAATGGTACAACATGTGCATCTCAATGCTGTAAACAACTGAGAAATTTATAGCAAAGATCCAACCACATACCACCTTTATGGTAAACCTTGTTTTAAGGACTCAACAAAAAAAAAAGGCTGCAGATAACAGGGGCAGAAACACTTTCTTTGAAGGAAAAACCACATAAATTGCCTTAAACTGGCTAGCCACAGGGCCTCTTTATAGCTTTTCCATGACTTACTTTACAGATACACAAGCGCTCTTAAGAACAAGCAGCCCATCTCCATATGGACACCCAAATCTTTTCTAAAATGCAAAAGCCAGAATCCAACTTACAAGTACAAAAATTACTCCCTAGCAACTGTAATGACTCATCTAATAAGCTCAAATCTTTTATGAGGTTGTTGGGTTTTCATCTTGAAATTGTAATATTTATGTTCAATAATACCTTGAGTAGCTTTCTCAAGTTCTCAATAAGATAAATCACTCTTAAAAGAGACCATATGTACTGTAACAAGCTTCAAGAAATCTTATTCTTTATTTTGTATTTAAGTCCCTTTAGAGTTGCTTGAAATGTTATGTTGGATGTCATAACTAAAGACTGTTCTTTTCTCAACTTATTATCTTTATTATGCTTGATCTGCAATTTAATTCACCAAGACGATGTGCAATAGCACAAGACAATAAAAATCAAAGAACATACAATCGTAGCGACAGGTACTGCTATATCTACAATCATAGAAACAGGCACTACAACATGATATGGCAGCACACTTACGGATCTGATACAAAATTTGGGGAGAGAGATACAAGGTTAGGCTAGGTTGTGAGAGATGATGAGGCTAGCACATAAGCATAAAGTCATGGATCAAAACTTTTAACAATGCTAACACATAGAATGACTTAAATTTTCAAGTGGCTGCACCACAACGATGATAGGGATAAACTGAACAATGAGATCCCTTAAAGGTGAATAAGTTGATAGAACACCACAATGAAATGAGAAGTAACAAATCATCATGAAGAAGATGAGAGAGACCCTCACTGGTATAATCTCAAGGTTGTTTTCCAGAGCCAGATAAACATTAGCTAATGTCTGAGCTTCCACACCCTGAATCATTATAATTCAATAACAATAATTGGTCACTGCAATCCAAAAGGATTATCGCCATTTAAGAAATATGCAATGTAAGCAGAAATCTAATATCCATAGCATCTATTGATATCATTATCCCTGCAATATATAAGTTGTTTGCAGTCAATATTGAGTCAGATGGAAAACAACCACACCTGAGAAGCATCTACAACAAGAAGGGCACCTTCACAAGCCGCAAGAGAACGAGAAACCTAGCCCACCAAATAGAATAATTTTCATTTAACAAAGTAGGCTATTCTCGGCAAAAACAAATATATAAACAGCTGGTATAAGCAATCATAGAACAATTTGGTCCAAAGGCAACAACGCCGTTGAAAGGGCCCTTCTGTCTGGTAAGCCAGAAAACAATTTCTTCCGAATATCAACTTCCATCTATAATACATATGTAACCATTCAGTAATAACATTCCCCCTAGTTAAAATAATGGGTGCTTCCTCATTTAGACTAAATCAATTATGCTAGATATGTGATGCTATGTGAGGCTTAAAAAGCATGGAAAAAGGATCAAAGCTTTCAGTATTATACGTTACATATTGCAAAAATATTACAAGATGATGAAATGAAAAATTAATTTATTGTACCTCATATGAGAAGTCCACATGCCCTGGAGTATCAATTAAATTAAGGCAATAGGGTTCATTTTCCAAAATGTAACGCATCCTGGCTGCCTACAGTAAGGAATTAGGTATAAAGAAGAAAAGCAGTTCATGTATCAACTATCAAGTAAGATTATCAATAATCAAGAATTTATATAACTTTCAATATTGAATAGTAATATATAAGAGAGATGTCAAACCACATACTTGCATTCACTTATGTGGTTCAAAGATGAATTATGCACAACAAAATTTTATTTATGATAAAGTCACCGATATTGACAAAATAGACTACAAATAACAACACAACCAGCTCAGTTTCCAAATAGATTGAACAATACTGATTCAAGACTATCTGCTATTTATGTGCAGGCTATAGGAGTACCCGATCTAATCTCTAATGGACATAACAAATAATGGATCTAATATTGAATTTTATTTGATCATATGAAAGTGAAACACATCAAATTACTAATAAAATAGATCAGAATGGGTATTATGTGTTTACAAAATCACGCAATTCATTCGCATTGGTGCTAATAACAAATTTGGTCATAATACAGACCATTGATAAATAATCATTAGTTTCTCCTAATTAAATAAGAGAGGGAACAAAAATATCTCCTAATTATGGAATTGTTTAACCTAATTATCTAGATAACTCATATAATAAAAGATTTTATCATAATGCACATTATTAGTAAACAGTCATTAGGCTCTTTTCCAATGATTTAAATAATATATCATGAAATTTATCAGGTAAAATTTGTGATCTCCTTGCTTCTTGAAATTTACCCGACAAGTCGTGACAACTTAGGCTGCATTTGGCACTGTTGTCACTTTTCTTTTTTAAAAATCTAGAAATAGAAATACTGTTTCTAGTTTTTTCAAATTTTTGACAACAAAAAATATTTTTGGTTCACTCTTTTTTTTTCACAAGGACTAGCGATGTGGCCAGCAACAAGAGAGAGGAGGGGGGACGGCCCATTGATGTGATCGAGTACCAGGGAGAGCTTGACGTTGGGCGGAGAGACAATCGAGGGAGCAGCAGAGGAAGAGGAAGTTGGAATGGGGCTAGCGATGTGGCCGGGGACGAGGGATAGCTCGACATCGGTTTGGAGAGATAGCCCATGATGCCCGGGGAGCCACTGTGGTTGGGTGGCAATGATGAGGCAGAGGGTGAGATTAGGTGGAATAAGAGGGTTAGGAGAAGAAGGGTGAAATCCCACTTTAAAAAAAAAGGGCTAGAAGTGAATTTATTTTACTTTCGCTTTTTCCAGAAATAACAAAAGTTGTTTTCCTAAAACAGAAACAGAAACAAGCTAACCAAACATGCATTCTACCTTGGATTTCATGTTTCTGTTTTTAGACAAAGAAACAGGAAAAAAGTACCAAACAGACCCTTAGGTTATATTCAATTTTAGAAGTTCCGTGAATTAAAGACAACCAAACTCGGAGTTCCAATTTCTGACATAACAAAATTAGTCCATGATCCAATGCTCAAGAATCTTTAGAAAATGAAGAGTAGCTGAAAGCAATGAGAAGGCACTCACCAAGCAAAATACCTTTTATTTTAATGCTACTAAGAAATTTCAAAGTTTTATATGGAAATATAAATGTGAAATAGTTTTGTTGGAGTAATGATTGTTACGTAGTTGAGTTCTTGCTATTTGATTATTATGTCATGTCCTAGAATCTGGAGTTCTAGACCATTAGTGTTTTGGTATGGGGTCATCATAGATTGACAGTTGACAATTGGACCCAAGAATTCAAGTTCCGATGTTGATACCTGTTGCTGCAA
>KE504980.1:51994-65478 GCA_000441515.1 Elaeis oleifera | reverse complement strand
CCTCCTCTCTCTCTCCTAAGGTTCTAATTTCCACCCCTCACAGGTGCACCATCGCTAGATCTCATGATGAAGGCCCTCTCATCTCCCTTCCAGTCACCTTCTGTCATCGAAAAGCCACTTGCCACAAAGAAATAGAACCCACTCCTCCCATGATCACTACTCTCTTAGAAGCAGGATAGTACCGACCGTTCAACCTCTCTCCCCCTCCCTTCCTCCTCTCTCTCCTTCCCCCTCTCCCCCACACTCTCCCTCTCTCGATACACCCCGAGGCGGCATAGTATGGGCTCATATAATGTCAAACCAATCACCAGCCAATACGACTTCCAATACAAGTTCAACAAATCTTGGCTGAGACTAAGATTCACTATGCCGATACCGAAACCCGGACCAGTTGACCAGCAATGCAGTTCAATACATCCCATGCCATTCTATACTAGGCTCGAACCGATATAAAGAGGGCAAAGGGAGAACCGGAGAGAAGAAGAGAGAGGGGGGAGGGCAGGAAAGGGCGAGGAAGAAGGGCCTCTGGACATCATCGGAGGGTAACCAAGCTTGCCGCACCGCTTTGGAGCTCGATGGAATCTAGAGGAGGGCAAAGGGGGAAGGAGAAAGAGGCCTCCGAAGGGCCAACAAGGCTGCTAGGCCACTGCAAGGTGATTTCAAACCTACAGGAGGGCTCCAGCGCTTTGCCCTCCTCCCGATTGAATAGGAGCTTCATCCCTTATTCGTATTTTTTAATTTTATTGGATGTAGTCGGCAACATAGTTCTAGACTTCACGATTTCTTTGTAGACTTCACGATTTCTTTTTTTACGAATTCTGATTGAAATCAGCAACATTTTGGCAACTTCAACTGAAAATCAAAAAAAAATGGTGAAGTCAGCAATTATGTTGCCTACTTCGCTTGATCAAAGTAAAAAAAAATAAACAAGGGCTTCGGCTCCTGTTTTGATCGAGAGGTCAAAGCCTCTCCTTCAGCCTTCCACCATCCTTGACAGCAGCACGGCAGCCTCTCCGACCCTTTGGAGGCCTCCAGTGACCTCCTCTCCCTCTCCTTCCCTCCCTCTCCTTCCCTCCCTAAACTCTCCTCCGGCTTCCACCAAGCTCGACAGCAGCGCAGCGAGCTCGACTGCCCTCCGAAGGTCTTATCTCCCTCTCAATCCCTCCCCTCTCTCTCTTCCTATCTTTTCTTCCTTCTCTCCCCTCATCAGTTTCGCATTTCGAACACCAAAACTGGCAAATCCTAGTTGAGACAATGAAAGAGTAACAAATAGGAGTTATGCAAATTGCGTAGCTTTCTTATTTGACCCCACCATGGAATGCTATACTGGCCCAAACCATCCAGATCAAGGTGTACCGAGCTATACCGGGGGCGAACTAGTGCAATTAAGCTCCTTGGTTCCAGAAACCGGCAAGGGAGGGGAAAGGGAGGAGGAAGAGGAAGAGAGAGAGGGGGGAGGGAGTCAAAAGGAGGAAGACAGAGAGGGAGGCAGAGGGAGAGAGAGAGAGGCAAGTGCAATTAACTTCATTTTGTGATTTCCAAAAAAAAGACCCCAACCCCTGTTTCGTTCGAAACAAGCAATCGAGGGCTCCCGACGGCCCTTCCTCCGCCTCTGTTGGCCTCTCTCTTATGCCATCCCTCCGCCTCCCTCTCTCTCCCTCTTCCCCCCCTCCTCCTCTCTTTCCTTCTTCCTCTCCTCCCTCGCCGACTTTGCCATGTCAATATGGGCTCAAAACAGAATAGCACAGTGCCATACCATACTGCTGAGCAATCAATATAGGTCTTGGTACCAACACAACATATCTTGATCCCCACCAGCGAAACAGAGCAGAAATACTTGCACTGGTCAAGTGTAAGGGTGACCAAATGCATGCCTAACCCTTTCATGGATAGAATCCCAGTTAAGGCTGAGCATGGATCGGGTTCGATCGGGTTGAGAGAAAAATTTCATCTGATCGAACCCAATCGGATTGAAGAAAAATTTCATCCGACCGTTTATCATGTATAAACCGTTTGAAACCGAAGTGAACAGTTTGTAGCGGGTTTGGATGAGTTGTGTCGGTTTGAACTTCAATGTTGACCCAATATCGATTTCAAGTCCAATGTTGGCCACTTAAGCTCTTTTTTTGTCAATTTAATGCAAAAAGATCTAAACCTTATAAGTTATAAATTTTGGACTTATTTTGAACATGTATAAATAAATAAAAAATAAAAGATTTACTCATCTGAAAGCAACACATCTGAAAGCTTTCACTTTAGAATTGTCTCAAATTGATGTACTTCCATCAACAATTCAACATTAATATTCCTATGAATCCAAATAAGTGATGCAATGTTTTTTAGAATGAAATATTAAAGTCTAAACGATGCCGTCCCAAAATGAAAGTGAGTTTGTGAAATACTACATCGGTTTGGTTCGATTTCATATGGTTTAAAAGTGTAGAAACCGAACTTGATCGTAAATAATCGATTTTTTACAAACCCCAACCCGATTCCACCCGATTTGTATCTTTCAACCGACTGAAACCGATGTTTATTGGGTCGAATTAGGTAGGTTTCTTCGGATTTTGGTATTTTGCTCAGCCCTAATCCCAGTGTTTGTTATTTTATAGCAATTGACCACATTTAAAAGAAAATGTGAAATGGATTTTGTGACATTCTTACGAACAAAAAATAACAATGGAGCTAGATATGCATGAGAGGGGCATGAGTTCTCTTTGGGGGCAACAAGATCATGGTGAGAAGTGAGAAAATAGAAAAAAAAGTATAAGACATCACATTGATTATGTAGGAAAAGAATAGATGGGACGGACCGATGGTCTTGTTTGGCTTACAAGTCTAGGAAGCCTATTCGAATGTGGTAGATGAGATATGATCAAAATGGTGCATGCTTCAAATTAGAAGTTTATGGGGCTAGCACTACTTAAATAGTTTACTCTCCATGGTGCGTGGTTTTGGGTATAACGTGGTCTTACATTCTTATGTTATTGATTTTCTAAGCACTCATAATTTCCTAATCCCAAACCAACCCCAGCTATAACATATATAATTCAGATTCCTATTTCACCTTATGATAGCAATACACCTAATAAACTTTCTAAACCTAAATACAAATGAATTTAGGTCTTCCCGAGCCCAAACCTAATACATAACCATTATGCACAAAACCTATTAAAAGGATGTTAAAAGTTAAAACCATGTTAAAATTACCTGAAGAAAAGATCCAATAATATAATTAAAAAATTAATTAAACAATTTTGGCTTAGCATTCAATTTTCTTCATTGTTGTGCCTAGTCTAAGCTTTTCATAATTTTTGATGCTTCAATGCAATGCATCACGCTCCTCAAAATTGGATATGAACTTGCATCATGATCTAAATTGATTCACATGATTTAAGTCATTAGCTTCATCCAAAAGCAAGTCAGAACAACATTTGAAGGAATGATGACCTTCATCTAATACTTAATGATGTGATGTCTAAGGCCGCGAAAAGATGTACCAGTACTCCAAAATCTAAGCATATGTAGTTTCATTGAGATAATTAAAAAAATATTATTATAAATAGAATTCATGGATTGCAATAGCATTCAATGATTTTGTGTAAGCAAGACCATGAACTAGGCATACCTGTAATTTGATTGTGATACCTCTTTCTCTTTCTAAATCCATGTTATCTAGGAATTGTTCTTTCATCTCCCTCTTCTGTACCGTACCAGTCAACTGCAATAATTTATCTGCTAAGGTTGACTTCCCATGGTCAATATGCGCAATGATGCAGAAGTTTCTAATATTTGATATGGGGACCTGATCAAAAGAACAAGAGGCATCCAGAAAAGTGAAAATTAAATTCGTACACAATGTTATAAATACACAGCAAGGATTAAGGTCATGCCCATTCTAATGCTGCACCATATTATACCTATCATACTGACTAGGGACCAGCACACATCACCTCTCAGGTTAGTTCCATCAGAAATTTGACCACATGCTGAACTACCTATGCCCTGAGCCAATGTACAGATCCCATGTCACTTAATCCAACCTTCTCTTTCCTTGTTCATTTGAAACCATCAGTCAGCCTGTGCTGCCCCTACACCTTGATTTTTTAAATCCTACGCATACCACTCTAGCATTGGCATGGTAAATACCATGAGGCGCAATGCAAAGACATGTCAATGTTGGGCATTATAATCACAGCAAAATGCCAAGTAGTGGCACATAGCCCAATTGTGCCAACCAGTAATGCACTAGCACATTACATATCATGTGCATAGTTTTGTACTGACCAGTAACCCATGGTATTGTTATATCTTCAAAGACAGCTTGATACTCATGATTCCTTCAACAGAAGCAACTCAAGCAAGGAAATATCATAGTTTTATGTTTTAAGAAACAAGAATACTGTTAGTCCTGCAAAAGAAGACAAACTAATATCATTTTTTTGCAAGGACAAGGAATAATGTATAACTTGCATATTTTCCATTAAAAATTATAATAACTGAAAAAAAATCTCTGGCTCCCATTTGAACAATTTCATCTCTGTCAGTTGTCGTTTGTGCTTGCAATAATCCATTTGGTTTTGTTCTTCCCATCTTTATCTCTTATTTTTATGCATAAAGCAGGTTGTACTGTTTCCATTTTTCAAATTTTGCATATTGTCTATGTAATCCAAATATAGAAACTAATAACTGCTGATAATAGTGCAAAATGAGCTCGAATCAGGTCAAATATGGCATTTAGGGTTTATTAGGCTTTGTTTTCAATAACTTAGGCAATAATATTTTGTCACCTATAAGGTTTGAAAATCTCAACTAACCATCATGAGTCCGTATCTCACGCTCATTGCAACTATATGGGATGTATGGTACCAACATTTGTCTCCTTTTCTTCCTACTTTCTTCTGTTATTTATGCTGCTTTTGTTTTACGATTGGTTGTTGAACCATTTCTGTACCTCTTCTGTTTCGTCCAAACTGAAAAGGTAGTTTTAGCTGGTGGAATGTTGGAAAATAAAATGCTCCCTTTTGAGCTTATGAGAACCCCTAAACTAGCAATGAAAACCACAAACTCTGGGCTAAATCAAGCAATTCTACCATACAGAACTCATATTCTTGAGGCACAGCATGATTAAGGTATGTATTCAAAATGTCTTCACCAAATGTCAAAGAAAGCAGTCACCAAATGTCAAAGCAAGCAGTGATATCATTCTCACTAATTTAAAGCATTTTCTGAAAATTATCCACTGATTTTTAGACTAGCTGCTTATCCTTCCTACTATATGAAAGTTTCAATATTTCTTCCATGTGCAAACATTCAATAACCAAAGATATCCCTATGCTGAGTTTGTCTCCAAAATATGCTTATAAAGTTCCATTTTGTTATAACCAAACAATACCTCAATTACCCTAGAAGATTTATCAATTGCCAACTTAATTTATTATGCCGACTTTATTCCCAAAATACACATACAGTTTTATTATATTGTGCCCCAAAAAGATAAATGAGTTCATGGAGAAATTAACATGATTGCATGGTGGTACTATATTATAATGGCCTTCAAAACACTCTCAATAAGAGTTAATGATAGACTACTTGGTATCCTTGTGAAGAACCTTTGTCTATGCCATTCTAGCAATTATTACATGAATTGCCAAATTTATTCACAGAATAAATTTCATTAATCAAACCCAAAATATATAAATGTGTTTCTAGAAAAGAATAGGTTTGCATCCCAAAATATGGCCATTGCAACCCCCAACTCAATTTATTACGCCAAGTTTATTCCTAGAATATGCATAAAATTTCATTTTCTTGTGCCCAAGATACACTAATGAGTTTCATGAGAATTTAACATGATCCCACTACTGTATTGTTGACTATGGGTCATAGGCTAAACTGAGCGGGATTCAAAATATTCTCGCACTTTTGTCTATACCACTCCTGATATCATTACATGTGGTACCACATGTCAATGACCCTCAATTACCAGAAACTAAACAACTCTTTTCCATTTTCCTAGTTCAGCCTATCTGAAGATTTATCTATTTATATTGCTAAAAGATGATTCTGTCAGGACTATTGACCATCATTATGTATAAATCTAAAAGAACCTAGATTGTCACATTCATTTAATTGTTATGATCACCCTGATCAGATTTTTCCAATTTGACAGAGTCAGCCAATATCCTTTTTCGTATAATTTAATTCATTCAGCAAGCAACTATTTAACTGTAATTCAAACATATTTCCTCAAGTACATACACTATCATCAGTTAACAACACATATAATTTGCAATTTATATTGGCTATGAGTCCTTATTAAGTTATTTTTATCTGTTGCACATGCTTAAGAGCATGTATCATTACAAGTTCTTGAATATATGCATATCAAATACTACATTTCAGGATAAGTGTGGGTCCATTGATAATGTAAACAAGTAAAGTGTTTGGCATTGACCCTCTGGTGGTCGTTCAAACAAGTTATTATCTTTTACCTCCTCATTTAAGGGATCCAAGTTCTTTATAAAATCAAGGAACAATATTCTCTGAACCACCACAATAAATTGTAATTATGAAGCTGGCTTCAATTTTTGGTCTTGGATGCATTTTTTCTCTTTCATTTTTTAGCATGCTTCAAATTATGTGTGACATCAGACTGCATGTCCTTTTTTCTATCCTTACCACCTGGCATAATATGGTCTGAACAGACTTCTTATAGCATCTTGTTGCATTATTCGCTCTCTATATGCATGACGTATTTCTTCCAGCAAATATCCAAAAAGATACCTATCTCATCAAACCAAAAAAAAGGAGCTACAGATCTAGATTTTTATTAAATTCCTTGTAGACACTATTTTATTTAGCACATACAAAATTCACGATTCCACTACTGAATATTTGGCATACAGCATAAACTTGGAAAAAACAAACTTTAGTGTGGATTAAATTCTGACATACTTTCCTCTTGAGATTATTCAAGATTTTATTTGATACATTATTTTCTCCCATGACAAAAAATCCTTATGGATTTGGATTTTGTAGTACATGGGACTCTTATTAGCACAGAATCATGGAAATCCCAACTTATTGGGAAACCTGGCCACTTTTGAGTAGTGCTAGTAGAATTAGGATTAGGATTAGGACAGAATTGTCATCAGTGCTTAACCAAGTATCCTCCCAAACAAAACTGTAGGGTGATACGAGAAGTTTCTCCCACCATCCATGCGTGCATATCAACCATTACATTACGAGGTTCTTTAGAATCGATAAGATGCGTACCTTCATGAGCCGGTCTTGGCCCGGATCAGTGGTGATTTCGGCGGCTCGACAGGAGACGCCGCGGCCTCGTGAGACAGCAGAAGGCCGGGCAATCCGCAGGCACCTGAAAGCCCACGGTTCCGAGGGACGGCCATCAGAGGGGAAAGGCCTGGGAGAGCAAGAACCCCGACAAGCTCCTCTGTGGTTCGTGGTGGGCTGAGGCCGCGGAAAGTTGGCGAGCCGGCAGAAGTCACTTGCCATAAGCATTCTCCGGGAGGACGAGCAGGAGGAGAGCCAAGTGATCGGAGAATGTGATCTATGCACCGCCGAAGCAGAATTTTTGGCCACAGAAAAAGGAGCGATATCCACCCCGAACCGGGAGCGATGGAGTATGGCTTGCACGGCGGACCCGGACCCGGACCCGGACCCGGACCGGGACCCGTATTGGAGAAACCTGGTTGTCGTGAGTCCCGAGGTAGCTGGTGGGCGGGATCGAGTTTGATTCGGACTCATCTGGGTTTGGGTTTTTTATCAGTTGCTCCTGATCTCCACGCCTGCGATCGGCTGCCGGAATGAAGATAGCCGAGAAAGAATAAGAGGAGAAGCTGGAGGCCGTCAAGGTCACCGCGGACGAAGCCTTTCAGTCTTCGGCCAAATTTCTGAACATCAAGATAAAGTACGGCTCGGCTTCGTATTTGTAGATTCAGCATCTTGAGAAGAGGATCAGGAATCATTTTCTGACCTCAATTTGAACCCTAGATTTGGATGGCCAGAAGGAAGTTGGCGAGGTCAGTGATAAGGGCTGCAGGTCGAGAAGCTCTTCAGCCCAACTTGCGAAGATCGGATGATCGAAGATATTATGTCAGTTTCAGCTCCAACCGTCATCATCCTCTCCGACTATGCTGAGATCGATGAATCAGATGTATTGACCCCACGATTGATTTTGATGATTGCCAAACTTTAAATATATCATATATCTAATCATATGTTTCAAGAATGTTTATAGGTCTTTCTAGGTGATTAAATTTGAAGAAATATTCATTGGAAAAGATCTCCACAAAATTCACCAAATCAAAATCTTCATGGAAGAAAATTCAAGCACATATTTTGTTAAATTTAATTTGATTAAATTTTTAAAATCCAATTCACCCTCCCTTTTGGATTGCTATCTCTGGACAACAAGTGACATCAGAGCAGGTGCTTTAATATTAGTTGTTGACCTAGCGGTCAAGAACTAAAGATCATGGCAACTCTAAATGGTTTATTATTTGCGGAAGGATAATCCACTTCTAGGCCACTACTTTTTGATGGATCAAATTATTTTTAAAAAAATTAAATATAAATTTTTATACAAGCTCTAGATTGTGATATGTGAAAAATCATAACTAGAAGATCTCACACATCCACTATTATTATAAATGGAGAGTCTCATCCCAAACCTGAAAAGGATTGGAATGAGAATGATAAGAAGATGGCTTAATTAAATGCAAAAGCTATCAATGTTCTCTATTATTCTCTCGATATGCATGAATTCAATAAATATTTACTTGTACATCAGTCAAAGAAATTGAGAAAGATTGAAAATAACTCATGAGGGAACATGCCAAGTTAAGGAGTCCAAAATTAATTTGCTTATTCATAAACATGAAATGTTTAAAATGAAAAAAAATGAGCCTATTTTTGATATGTTTTCTAAATTTACTGAAATTATTAATGTTTTAAATACTCTTGGAAAAACCTATACTAACCATGAGCTTATTTGCAAGATTTTGAGATCTTTGCCAAAAGAATGGGAAGCAAAGATAATAGTAATTCAGGAAGCTAAAGATCTTACTAAGCTGTTCCTAAATGAACTCATTGGTTCACTTATGACATATGAGTTGAACATGGCACAAAAAGAGGAAGAAAAAGAGCCTAAGAAAAAGATCATTGCTTTCAAGTCCACTGTTAATCTTGAAGGAAGCAATGAGTCGGAAGAAGATGAAGAAAAAAGAGTGAAGATGATGACGAAGACATAATTCTACTCTCAAGAAAATTCAAAAAATTCCTCATGAAGAAAGATTTGAAGAAGAAAGAAGATGAAAAAAGAAGATAAAAAAATATCACTTGCTATAATTGCAACAAGAGGGATCACTACAAGTCGGATTGTCTCTTAATCAAAAAGCATCCCAACAGGACCAAAAAGAGTGCATTACTAAAGATTTAGAGGGTAATGACATATCCAATTCAGATGAGGAAGAGGAAGATGCAAATCTCCACCTCATGGCCACAAGGATGAGGTAAATTATGAAAATTCTTTCAATTTTACTTTTGATGAACTATTTGATGCATTCAATGAATTAATGGATGAATTCAATAAATTAAGGCTAAAAACTAAGGAGCTCAAATGAAATGGCAAATGAATGTTTTAATTACAAAAATGGCAAATGAAATGCTTAATTATTGAAATCTCTTCAAAATTTGCATAATCTAGGTACTTGAAGATAAGAAACTCAATCATAAAACTCAAGTATTGTTATGTTAATTGTATTGCATCTTAGGTTGACCCTAAGGATTCAAAATTTTTCTAATTGAAACTAAACTCATAGAGTCTCTATCTAGATTCTCATTTATTTGAATATCTTTGATTTAATTGATTATCAAACTCCTAATTGATTAATTTTTGAACCTCCAAATTGACTTGAATATCTTTCTTGATCATCAATTTGATCTTAAAAGAGAATTTATCGATGAACATTGATACTTTATTTCGATTGATTGATTAATTTTAAAATTAAATTTGAAAAATGCTCTTCTTAATTTTTTTGAAATTGATATCAACAAAATATTTCAAGCAAACTATCATTTACCTTTAAAGCTAAATATTTAAGAAAAACTTCAGTTCTATTCAATTGATATCAGATAACTTACTGTTTACCTTGTATCACATTGATCTACTTCTTGACAAAAATGGAAGAATGTCTTTGTCTCAAATCTAATTTTGTAAAGCTATATTCTTGATAAGATATCATTTAAAATAAATTCAAAAATTAATACCTTTTCTAAAATTAATTGCTTAATACTTCTGATGAAAAGGATAAAACGGTCGTTTTTAATAATAACTAAAAATCTTCTAATTTGAATGATTTATTGATATTAATTAAATTGATTTATTATTCTAAATTTTCAAAATTATTTGATTTGGATCAATATATCTTTGTCACTTCACTAAAATGATTAGTATCATTTTTTTTTAGAAAGTTTCTATTTCAAAAAGGTCTTGTATCAAGCTTAATTTGAAATAAATTTTTAGACTTTGCTATGATTACCTTCAAAAAATATCTTTGAAATATGTTCTTTTTAAAATCTCTAATTAGTTTCGGACAATCTAATTTTGCTTTATACTCCATTGCTTCATCTCTTAGCAAAACAAAAAGAATGCCTTATATCAAGTCTATTTTACTTTGATACCATATTTTGCACTAATATTGCTTTAACACATTCATGATTCCCCTTCTGAATTTATTTGATTGATATTTATTAATAAAAAAAGAAAAAAGTGATGAATTTTGGAGATGAATTTTGAAATATATCTCATATGCTTAGCTTTGATACCCAAAATTCTTTGTTATAAAAAGCTTTATCCCTTTCGAATCTTTGAAGCTCAAAGCTTACTTGCATAAATGTTATTAAAAAGGGAGAGTTTAAAGATAAGTGAATCATTTAGTACTAACTATAAAAATAAGGGAGATAACATTATTAGAACTTAAAAAAAAAAAATTTGAATCTATATTATTCTAAAATTCAATCTGAAATTTGAAAAAGGGAAAAACTGTGAAATTTGAATGTAATTAATTTAATGATGTTCTTTAAATCTTACCTTACACTCTATTACATTATATTATTTTTTATAAAAAAATGAGTACTATGTCTCAAATTAATTTGTATTGATATATTCCTGATATAATTTTATTTAAGATGAAGTTGAAATATTTATATTCTTTTTTCTGAACTTAATAGATTGATGCTTGAAATATATTCTACGCTTGGCTATCATAATCAATTTTTTTTGAAATTTAAAATCTAAATTTAAAAATTTGGATAATTTGAATTTAAAAGTCAAATTTGGTATCAATTAAAGATGCTTAATTTGAAAAAAAAAGGATAGAAAATATCATGCAATAATTTTTTTGGTATTTTCTCTTAAATATAAGGAAGAGATATTGATTGAATTAACTCATTTGATTTAATTAGAAATACCAATAATTTTGAATATTGACTTTAAACTCTCAATGAATCGTTTTATAATTTTTCTAATTTAAGCTTTCATGTGTTTACTCCATCCGATTTACTTGATTTGATTGATAAATCATTTTTGACAACTAATTAAAAATAAAATAAATTTGAAATATATTCTTACTCCAAATAAATTGATTTTGACATAAATTTTCAATTTTGAAACTCATCATACAAAATTTTTCATGTGCTAATTTTATCATTCTTAACAATCAAGTGGAGTTAAATTGAATTGAAAACTCATTCTTACTCTAAGAATGAATTTCTAAATCCAATCTTGTAAATCATTTGAAAATATGAAGATATCACTAAAGTTTTGATGTACAATGAAAAATTTTTATAAAATTATTTTTGCATTAATACTATCTTTGATATATTTCCAATACATACCTTTTCAAAACTTGATTGACTGAAATTTACTAAGAAAAAAAAGAACAAATATTGATTTGTACTTTATATTTGTCTCTCGGCTCAAATTTTTTGAAAAGCTTTATCCCTTAATATCGATTTGAAAAATCTAAATTTGATACATTTCTCTAGTTGAAATTCGATTGATTTTGATGTCATTTCTTGATTCTTCCCATGAGCTTTTTGATGCTGTCAAAAGAAGAAGTATGTTAAGTATATGCCTAATGATTAATGCTTTAGAAACTTAATGAATTTCATGCTTGAACCCAATACTTATTGATTTGAATTGATGCACTATTTTGACATAAGTATATGAAATATATATATGCAATGAATTAATGGCTCATTAAGAATCTTTATGAAGTTTAATTCATTATTTATAATGTCTTGGTTCGTATTATCTATTTCTTTAGCATATACTTAAAGTTTTGCCATCATAAAAAGGGAGATATTGTGAACCCTATGATTGATTTTGATGATTATCAAATTTTGAGTATATCATATATCTAATCATATATTTCAAGAATGATTGTAGGTCTTTCTAGATAATTAAATTTGAAGAAATATTTATTAGAAAAGATCTCCACAAAATTCGCTAAGTCAAAATCTTCAAGGGAGAAAATTCAAGCACATATTTTATTAAATTCAATTTGGTTAAAATTTTAAGAATCCAATTCACCCTTCTCTTGGATTGCTATCTTTGGGCAACACGGTGCTCCTGAGAGAGCTTAAGTTTTTGTATTTCAGCTCGAGCATGTTTGGGCTTAGTCACGGATCGATCTTTTTTGTGAACCTCGGCATTTGCTGAGGTATTTTTGTACCGGACCGACAAATCTTGTAAAAATTTCTCTTTAGTGAATTTACACTTTTTCTTCATCACTATGTCAACAAGGCATGGAGGTCGGCCACTTTATTATAACTCAGTTTGGTGTCTGACCTATATCAAGTATTGCAGAGGCAGGTCATCACCTTTAGGTCATCTTCTTTGCAGCGAGGAGCGAAAATCAATCTTCAAGTGAACAATTGTCATAGCTCAGTAGGTAGGAGGTTGAGCTTAGAGATGCTTTGTCCTCAGTCATAGCTGAGGATTGTACGATGGAGATCAAATGGAGATGCTGTTGGATTTTGATGGTATAGTAGAAGGGCTGGATGTTAAAATTTTATTCAAAACACTTGACACATCGAAATACTAATATCCAGAAACTCTTGACTGTAATAATCAAAGCATAATTAAATTAAACTTGAATATGAAGAATATCTGTAGTGCTAATCCTAATTTTCATGAGGTATCCAAGTATTCACTCTCCAATGATGATTTACATGAAATTGGATCAAAGACAGCACTCCTCCTTCACCTTGCTTCAAGAGTTCTAGCCCTTAAAACTCGACTAGCCTTGTATCAGTCAGGTTTCTCTAAGAACCTGACTCGACCCTCTTAGAACCTCTTTTAGACTTTTAAATTTCTTCTTTAGGACCTTCTTCTCCCTTATCAAGACCTGATTAGCCTTTGTCTTAAATCCCAAAGCCTAGTCCTAAAACTAAGA
>KE504980.1:39974-51678 GCA_000441515.1 Elaeis oleifera | reverse complement strand
GCCACCTATTTATAGGTGTCAGGGGATAGCCAAAGAGAAGACACACTCTATTTCAATGCCCTATCTAATCTGCATATCAAGGATTTAAGAGTCTTCAGACAGAAGGACTCTTCAGCCTTGAAATGTCGATCTGAATTCTTGCCTGCGCGCGCATCCGAGGAGGGATGCTTTCGCATCCCATCGAAGATCAAAAAAATTCATAACTTACCATGTGGCAAGAGGATTAAATTTTGATTTCAAAACATCAGATAAGGAAAGGAGAGACACCTCCTTCAGAAGGATTTAAATTCACGTCCGTCCACCCTCTTTTCTTATCGCCTTACGCGCGCAAAGAATTTTAGATAATTATCTATATATAAGTGGATCAAATGAGGAATGTTATCTAATAGGAGGCATTTCATTTGGATTAAATTTGATCAGCAGAAGGACTCTCCAAATGCGAGGGGTCGCATGAGTCAATCTGCACGTGCGCCAAGCATTTAGATTTCTTTCCAACTTTCAACATCCCAAAATTTTAGAAAAATACATCTCATACTTTGAGATGTGTACCAGAGGATAGAGAATGATGTGGGCTACCACACGTGTTTGAATCCTAAGTCGGAAGGATTCCATTCTTCTGCTTATGCGAATACACATGCGCCTTCTTTCTTTTGTACACCAAGAGTCCAACCAAGCTTGGACTCTTGGTTAGGACTCCCCACAAGGCAATGTGGCTCCTTCCAAAGCAGCCACACCCTGATCCAAATCTAAATTAGCCTACAACTCTATTTGGTTTGATTAGAAAATAAGATTCGAACCGAATCTGAATTCAATTCAAGGAGTAAGGATTTTCACACATGCTAGCATGCTTGCCAAAAATCCAGATTGGATCCAAAATTTCAATCAATCTTATTAAAAGGGTCCTTGGCCAATTTTTTTATGTGTATAATCCATTGGGTTTCACATCCAGCAGTAGGTCCGGATGCAAGTTGATCTAATTTGATTAGACTTCAATCTAATTGATTTAGGTCTAATTGAGCTAACTCGAGTTCAACAATTAGAATCCTTTCTAATTGGTGATCAAATTAAACTCTTTAATTTGATCAAAATGACAAGTCAAGATTGACATCTAGCAATATATCATGATTATCTAAAAATATGAAACTTGATAGAAATACCAAATATACCTTTCAGTGGCAAATTACCGTGTAATCCAATCTTTCGATCATCCTTGCATCCCGAATATGTTCATGAGTATGGAATAATGTCAAACTTAAACACATATCCATATTAATTCTCTATCAATCAATGATGACTCTAATGATGAAGTATTAGAAACTCTTTCTAATCTCTATCCCACTTTTGTCCAAAAGATTTATTTTTTCGAGTCGTCTAGAGATGAGAATTCACATAATGCGATCTCCTCTTACTAGGAGTGATCGATTTCTTGTTGACCGACTCACAATCTTCATACATACTCTACCATATCCAGAACATCTTGTACATATCTTAATGCCATGCTTGGGTATGAACCAAAATATGGGTTCATGTGCATAAGATTCCATAGTGATCTCAGGTCTAAGGATTACTTGCACAACTCTCACTTAGAGAACCATCTTTTGACATGCAAATAAGACTTTCATAAGATATTCTCTGTTGGTAAGTCAATTCAGTGGACTCATTTTCAAATGAGTATCCACATCTTTGTATTAATATTCTCACATAAGTGGCTAGTGAGATCAGCTACCCTCTCTATTGAGTATACATAGCATGTGCCAGTCTTTCCGAAACATTGATCCCTGACTCAATGCTCCCATGATCAGGAATATTTAAGATTTAGATTTTAGGATTTTAGGTCTTACTGGCATGACCTATTCATATCTCCTAAAATCATTGTTCTAATTTTTGAGGTTCATCATAATCTTAGACATAATAAGATGCAGCTAAAATGATGAATCAAATGTCTCATTTCATTATTAAATGAAAGATATCATTACATGAGTTTGAAAGTTTACAAAAAAAAGTTCCATCGCATTACACATACGATTAGCTTGTAGAATACTCTTTTTTCAATCTTTCACTTGCACTAAAGTCAATCAGCTCTGTATTTCAATCTCATACAATCAAGATGGCGATCAAATAGCTACTGTGGTATGGCCTTTGTGAATGGGTCAGCTATATTGTTCTTAGTGTCTATTTGTTCAAGGACAACATCTTGTCTCTCTATAATTTCTTGAATGAGGTGGAAGCGTATGAGGATGTACCTAGATCTTTAATGAGATCTAAATTCTTTAACTTGAATAATGGCCTCGGTGTCATCACAATAGAGTGGCACCGATCTTTCAATCTTAGGGACGACTCCTAATTTCATGATAAACTTCTTCATCCAGACAGCTTCCTTAGCGGCTTCACTAGCAGCGATGTACTCTGCTTTAGTGGTTGAGTCAGCTCCTATTTGCTGCTTAGAACTCTTCCAACTCATTGCTCCACTATTTAAGGTAAATACATACCCTGATATTGACTTGCTAGCATTCGGATCAAAGTGAAAATTAGAATCTATATATCCATCTAGTTTCAACTCTGATCCTCCAAATATGAGAAAACATCTTTAGTCTTTCTTAGGTGCTTCAGAATATTTTTCATAGCTTTCCAATGATCCTCCCCTGGATCAGCTTGAAATCTGCTAGCTATGTCTAAAGCATAAGCTACATCAAGCCTGGTACGTAGCATGGTGTACATAATTGATCCTATAGCCGAAGTATAAGGAATTTCATTCATCCTCTTCTTCTCTTCTTGTGTCTTAGGACATATTTTCTTGGAGAGACGTATACCATGACTTATAGACAGGTAATCTCTCTTACTTGCCTTTATATTAAATCTCTTTAATACGAGATCTATGTGCCATGACTGGGATAAGCCTAGCATCCTCTTAGATCTATCTCTATAGATCTTTATATCCAGTATATAAGATGCTTTACGCAAGTCTTTCATGGAAAACTTATTCAATAGCCAAGTCTTGACCGATTGCATCATTGAGATATCATTTCTAATGAGCAGTATGTCATCGATATACAGAATCAAGAAGACAATAGCACTTCCACTTGTCTTCTTGTACACACATGATTCATTTTCATTTTTAACAAAACTAAACTCTTTGACTGTCATATCAAATCGGATGTTCCAACTCTTCGAAGCATGTTTAATTCATAGATGGATTTTTTTGCTTGTATATTTGATTTGCCCTCCCACTTGAGACAAATCTCTCTAGCTGAGTCATATAGATCTCTTCCTCAAGATTATCATTGAGGAAAGCGGTCTTGACATCCATCTATCAGATTTTATAGTTGTAGTATGTAGCTATAGCAAGCAAAATCTGGATAGACTTGAGCATAACCACTGGTAAGAAGGTTTTATCATAGTCAATTCCTTATCTTTGTTTGAAATCCTTCGTCACCAATCTAGCTTTGTAGGTTTCTACTTGGCCATCTGTTCCATTCTTCTTCTTGAAGACCCACTTGCATCCTATTGATGTTACACCCTCAGGCGCATCAACCAAGGTTCATACTTGATTGGTGTACATAGAGTCCATTTCGAATTTTATTGCTTCCAGCCACTTGTCTGAGTCTCTACTCATGATAGCTTCTGAATAGGTCAGTGGATCATCATTCTGAATGGTGTTGATCGAATTGTCACTCTTAATGATAAAATCATATCTCAGAGGTGCTTGACGTACTCTATCTGATCTTCGGAGAGGAGGTGTATATTCTAGATGTATCTCATCCTTGGGTACTTCTCATTGAGGATTTTTATGTGGTTCAACCACCGGTATTTTGGATTGGTTTGTAGATTCTGAACTTCCATAAGTTCAATATTCCTCCCACTATCTCCTTCTTGGATGAATTCATTTTTCAAGAAAGTGGCATGCCTACTAACAAATATTTTTATTCAGTAGGATGGTAGATGTAGTATCCATTAGTTTTTTAGGATATCCTACAAACCTACACTTGTCTAATCTAGCACTAAGCTTATATCCAAAAATATTTTTGACATAAGCAGGACAGTCCCAAATCTTAAAATATTTAAAATTAGGCTTCCTTTCTATATCTTATATGATGTATTAGTAACAGATTTTGAAGGCACCTTGTTCAATATGTATGTGGCAGTTTCTAGGCATATCCCTAAAATGATACTAAATGATCAGTGAAGCACATCATGGGCTGCACCATATCCATCAAAGTGCGATTCTTCCTTTCTGCTATACCATTTAGCTGTGGTGTATAAGGAGGAGTCCATTCAGAGAGAATACCTTTACTTTTAAGATGATCAAAAAATTTACTGAATAAGTATTTTTCTCCTCGATTAGATCGAAGAACCTTGATACTTTTTTAATTTATTTCTCGACTATACTTTGATACTCCTTCAACTTATCAAAGGCTTCAGATTTATGTTTTATAAGATACACATCTTCGAACCTTGATAGATCATCTGTAAGGATAATAAAATTGGAGTATCCTCCTCTGACCAGAGTTGTCATCGATCCCACATACATCTGAATGTACTAGGGCTAACAGCTTTTTTGTCCTTTCTCCATATTCGAACCTTGATAGATCATCTGTAAAAGTAATGAAATTAGAGTATCCTCCTCTGACCTGAGTTGTTATTGGCCCATACACATCTGAATATACTAGGGCTAATAGCTCCTTTGTCCTTTCTCCATATTCAGAGAATGGAGTCTTAGTCATTTTATCCATGAGGTAAGATTCACAAGTTTCCATTGATTGAAAATCATATGGGTCAAAGTATTTACCTTGTATAACTTATTTATCCTAGTCTCACTAATATGACCGGCAGTGCCAGAGATATGTGATATTCATACCTTCTCTCTTTCTTTCATAATATAAAAATATTTTAATTGAGTGCTAGAATTAAAAGATTGTTATCAATATAACCATTACGATAAAATTTATTAGAAAAAAATAGAGCATCCATTTCCTATTAGCCTTATTTATAACCTTGTTTTAATAATAAAGATATAGAAATAATATTTTTAATGACCTTAGGCATGTAATAACAGTCTTTTAATTCTAAAGTCTTATCCGAAGGTAATTAAATATGCAGGTTTCCATAGCCTCTGCACTAATGGACTCTCCACTTGCACCATAAAGCTCAAGGTCATCTCTTTTCAGACTTTTGATATTCTGCGGTCGCTGCAATGAATTGTAAATATGCGATCCATAGGTGGTATCCAATATCCAAGTATCAGAGTCTGAGCCACTCAATGAAAAATAGATTTATATTATGTACACACTTTTTGGTGCTATACTCGCACCCTACTTCAATCTTACAAGATAATTCTTGCAATTATTCTTTCAATATCCTAATTTGTCACAAAATGAACAGATAATGTCCGAGTAGACATCTTTTGCCTTCTTATTTTTGTAAACATTATCACTGATCGATCCAGGATCAGAAATATCCAAAACATCAAAATTTTTCTTCGGTGCGAACCTGATTTACAAGTTCCTTAACTAATCCACATAGTTTTGATCGATCAACTTATTATCATCTATGATGTTATGCAGTGAAAATAAAGAAGCCATAATGCAGAATGAAATCTACATAATATAAGTAGACTACTCATGTTTGACATGCATAACTAGATGAGGTCTTTTGACTAGTTATATCTTCTACTATTTTATCAGATACCATAGTCCTCTCTATGGTAGACGAGAAAATTCTAAATTAGTTTCTTAGTAGGGTTGAGACCCTAATCCCTTAATGAAGTCTTGTGGATATCACAATAAATCTTAATGAGTTCAAAAGTAGGAAAACCTATCCAATTACATCTCACGCAATTCTCAATATAATCTTTGTCTCTAAAATACTCATAGCCTTTTGGATATCACAATAAACTATAGTATTTTTTAGTTAAATCAGATCCTTCATTTGCATACAGTCATATCTAAAAAATGCTGCTCTTGTGGACATCACAACTAAGCAACATATCCAAATATGCCATAAAATATATAATATGCACCAAGACAACCCCACATCAATTCTTATAGCAAGCTTTGTGGATATCACAACAAACCTACTATGATCTTTGACAAGATATTGATTAGGCATGAAAGAAGGCACATGTAGTATTCAAAATATTGAGCAACCTTCATTCAAAATTCGAATTAATCTAATTGATCAGAAAATATTAAGATTGGTGGGGGTCCTCCTGTTGCTTTCTTTAGACACCAATAAATTGGCCAGATCAACGAACGGAACCAATTAAAGAACTACTTTACTTGAAACACTCCTTAGACACCAATTGATTAATCGATTCAAAAAATTGGTCAGCTACTGGTTCACAACACTATGACTTAATATAATTTTTAGGAGGGCTTTAATGGTCTCATGCACATCCTAATTTAAACCAATCATAACGATGCACTATTATAGTTGTATCTTCATAAACATAATAACTAATCATGACATCTAATCATATCTCTAAGATATAAAATCATAATCATACAAAATGATTATAACATAGCAACTTAAGTGTATCATATGCATGAAGTACTAATAGCATGCATCAATATAAAATATTCTTTTCATGGTTCTTCTTCTTAAGACATCACAGTGGCACCCCTACATGCCATAAGAGTACCCCATGGAATGGAAAGAGAGGGTCTTTAAACCCTACTTGTTCTTATGATCGGACGGTCTAGTGATGAATCCCAATTTGAGTACTAAGCTACTAAGAAAAAATTAATATCTACATATGCATATAGAATCCATACATCATGCCTCTGAACATAACGTTATGTATCGAAACATATCTTTAAGATATGCTAGGGTCTAGATGTTCAATTGGGTTCAATCATTGACCCGACTTGAACCAAACTCAAAATCCAAGCTTGATCTCAATCAAGATTATGTTCTAATCTTTGATTGCATAAATCAAGGTAGGCTCTGATACCGCTATTGGGTTCGGTGGTGCAGCAGAAGGGCTGGATGTTTAAATTTTATTCAAACACCGACACACCGAAACCTTAATACCCAGGAATCCTTGACTGTAACAATCAAAGTATAATTAAATTAAACTTGGAAAAGAAGAATACTTGTAGTGCTAATCCTAATTTCATGAGGTGTTCAAATGTCTGCTCTCCAATGGTGATCCACACAAAAATCAGACCAAGGACAGTGCTCCTCCTTCATCTTGCTTCAAGAGTTCTAGCTCCTAGAACTCGACTAGCCTTGTATCAGTCAGGTTTCTCCAAGAATCTGACTCGATCCTCTTAGAATCTCCTCTGAACTTCTGAATTTCTTCTTTAGAACCTTCTCCACCCTTGTCAGGATCTGATTAGGCTTTATCTTAAATCTCAAAGTTTTGTTCTAAAACTAAGATGGGTTGTAAGAAAGAAAGAAAAGCATCCGAGAAAAAAATAAAAAGCAGATTGAATGTCTGGAACATCCGACATGCCACCTATTTATAGGTGTCAGGGAGATGCCAAAAGAGAAGACACGCTCTATTTCAAACATCATATCTAAATTGCATATCAAGGATTTAAGAGTCTTCAGACAGGAAGACTCTTCAACCTTGATACGTCGATCTAAATTCTCACCTGCACGCATGTCCAAGAAGGAATGCTTTCGCATCCCATCAAAAATCAAAAAATTCAGAACTTACCACATGGTAAGAGGATTAAATTTTGATTTCAAAACATTAGATAAGGAAAGGGGAGATGCCTCCTTCAGAAGGATTTAAATTCACGTTCGTCCACCCTCTTTTCTTATCACCACGAGCGTGCGCGCAAAGGGTCGCTTTTGGCGTCCATTTGACCACGAGATATATCTGAATAAATTTCAAATAATTATCCATATATAAGGGGATCAAATGAGGAATGTTATCTGATAGAGAGCATTTCATTTGGATTAAATTTGATCAGTAGAAAGACTCTCCAAATGCAAGGAGTCGTGTGAGTCAATCTGCGTGTGCGCCAAGCATCTAGACTTCTTCCAACTTTCAACATCCCAAAATTCTAAACAAATATATCTTGTACTTTGAGATATGTACCAATAGATGGAGGGTGATGTGGGCTACTACATGTATCTGAATCCCAAGCCAGAAGGACTCCATTCTTCTGCTTACGTAAATACAAGCGCGCCCACTTTCTTTTGCGCACCAAGAGTCCAACCAAGCTTGGACTTTTGGTTAGGATGCCCCACAAGGCAATATGGCTCCTTCCAAAGCAGCCACACCCTGATCTAAATCTAAATTAGCGTATGGCTCAATTTGATTTGATCAGAAATAAGATTCTAACCAAATCTGAATCTGATTCAAGGAGCTACAGTTTTCACACGTGCTAGCATACTTACTGATGGTGCAAAATTCTGCTGGCGTCGGAGAAGCTGGAGTCGAGGGAGTCGCGGTCGCCGTCGGGACCTGCAAAAGAAGTCTAAACCGGAGTTGGGATTGCTCCGGCAAGATCCTCCGATGCTCAAGTCAGTACTCTGTCTCAACAAGAATGGAGTGCTCGAATGGAAATTTTAGCAGAGTTTTGAGATAGGGTTTAGAGCTTAGAGAAGAACGTATCTGGGGTTCTCCTTTTATAGATGAAGAGCGTAACTGATTGACAGCGACGTCTGCAACCGCCTGGTAGTGGGCTGCTCAGGGTCGCACGGAGTTTGTTACGGAGGGTAGGGGCGTCAGGGGCCGTTCAGAGCCACGTGGAATTCGTGGTGGAGAGTGGAGTGATGTCCATTATCGTGACTTGCCAGAGAGTGGTGGAGCTGCGTGGGATTCGTTACAGGAAGTGGAGCAGAGTCATGACCATCATCGTGGCTTGCCAGAGAGTGGCGGAGCCGCATGGAATCTGTTACAGGAAGTAGAGCAGAGTCGTGGCCATCATTGCAGCTTGCCAGAGAGTTCAGGCCTGTCAATTGGAGCTCGGTTGGGGCGTCTGAAGGAGTGGGACGGCTCTCTATCTGGGAGGAGCTCGGATGTTTTCAAGGTTGCAGACGCGCCTACTGTTGCTGGATGCCTTGGGTGCCAGTGCTGCAGGCAGAGGTCACCTACTGTAGAAGCTCGGATGGAGACTTTTCGTTGGTGAAGTTTGGCTTCATGAGGGTTCTGTAGAAGCTCGAGCGACGTTGGTGTGATCCGTCCGTTGGAGGAGTCCGGAGGATCCTGTGGAAATTCGGTTGGTGTTGTTGAAGTTCGGCTGACACTATTGAAGGTTGATGGCTGGAGAGGTACGGCAGACATCGGAGGTGGTTGGCCGTTGTGGAGATCTAGCTGCTGGAGCCCGTCCGTTGTGGAAGTTCGTCTGGGATCTGTTCGCTATGGAGGTTCAGATGAAGTTCGACTCTTGTAGAAGTCTCGATGGGGACCGTTTATTGAAGAAGCTCGGCTGAGGCCCGCCTGCAACAGAAGTCTGGAAGGAATTCGTTTACAATAGAAACTCGGATGGGGGCTTACAGTAGAGATCCGACGTGGACCGCTCGCAGTAGAAATTCGAAGTAGATCGTCGGTAGTAGAAGCTCGGAGTAGGCCGTTTGCAGTAGAAATTCGGGGCAGAGGTCTGGCTCCCGTAGGAGCTCGGAGTAGGCCGTTTGCAGTAGAATTCGAGGCAGAGGTCCAGCTCCCATAGGAGCTCGGAGTAGGCCATTGCAGTAGAAGCTCGGGGTAGAGGTCCGGCTCCCGTAGGGCTCGGAGTAGGCCGTTTGCAGTAGAAGCTCGGGCAGAGGTCCGGCTCCCGTAGGGCCTCGGAGTAGGCCGTTTGCCGTAGAAGCTCGGGGCAGAGGTCCGGCTCCCGTAGGGGCTCGGAGTAGGCCGTTAGCTGTGGAAATCTGTCCTTGGGGAAAGTTCGGCCGTTGACGAAGTCTGGAGGAAGTTCGAAAGTAGAAATCCGGCGTGTGCCGCTTGTAGTAGAAGTCCGAAGTAGACCGCTTGTGAGAGGAGTTCGAAGTAGAGATCTTGTTGGTAGGAGCCACCTGCAACAAAAGTTTGGGACAGAAACCCGGCTCTCTCAGGAGTTCGGGCGAGATCCAGAGGGCGGTCGGCTGCCGTAGGAACGTAGATGGAGTTCGGTTGCTGTAGGAATCTGCTATTGGAAAAGTTCGATCGTTGTAGAAATCTGCTGTCGAAGAAGTCTAAAGAAATTCGGAGACCAGTCAATCGCTGTGAAAGTTCGACTGATAATGAAGTCCAGAGAGCATTTGAAGCAGTCCGGTGGATGATTGAAGGAGTTCGCTGTTGGAGAAGTCTGGAAGATTTGGCAGGAGCTCGTCCGTCGAAGGAGTTCGATCGATATTGTGGAAATTCGGCTGTCGGAGGAGTCCGAAAAATATGCTGCGCAGAGTCGGAAGGATCCCTGGAGAGCTGGCCTCTTATGAACTTCGACTGGGGGTATTTTATACCCAACACCAGTCCCCTACTTTCGAGTTCGAGTTTCGAATGAAGGAAGTATAGAGAAATTTTCACAGCCGAAGTTGCTCTCTTGACTTCTGTGCGCAAGTGCCCTCAGATATTTTGGCATTTAATAAGCGCGTGTGCTGGAGTCTTTTGAATCGAGGTGATCTGGAGAGAATTTTCGGAATCCTCGCTGACGCGTTGTCCTAGGCAATCTGAAGACTTTTTGGAGACCTCCGCTGGAGCGCTGCCCTAGGCGATCCGAAGAGACTTCGGAATCCCCGCTGGAGCGCTGCCTTTTGCACCCCACAATAATGGCCCTGTCGGCAGTCAACCGCTCACCATGGTGAGCGAGACACGTGATGATCGATGGTTAGCCTAGGGATATCCGCCATCATTACTGCATCGGACCCTGTTGCCTATTTAAGCCCATACCTCTCCTCTGGGGACTTCACTTCACTTGAGAGTCCAGCTGGTGCTCTTCTTTTCCCTGGGAGCTCCACTCTTCTCCATCGTTCCTTTCGATCTGAGGTGTTCTTCGAGTCAACTTCCTCCGTCTTTGCCGCCTTCCTGCATCCCTCGGGCCAATCCAAGTTGGTCCCGAAACTTCTTCACTCCCTCATAATTTTGTTGTTCCTTCTTCTGCTTACTCCATTTTTTTTTAACCTCGCCCCCTTTGCCTCTCTGTTGCAGGCATGGATGCAGAAGTCGCACGAATGCTGGCCAGGGGTCTCAAGGCCCATAAAAGAAAAGGCGCCGCCACTACTGGGCCGACGAAGAAGGTCGGAGTGGGAGAGGTGAGCTCAGTCATACCCGCTCAGACTGCCCTTGCTGCTGACGTCCCTCCCGGGGATCTGGAAGCAGTTGAACCGGGCGACACCAATCGAGGGAGAGGAGTTGTCGCCACGTGCAATGGCGGACTTCTTGACGTCGTCGGGGGTGAGGGACCGGAGGTGGTCGACGTCGATGGTGGGATGGTAGGACTTGTTGCGGAGGTGGTGGAAGTAGCGCCTGCCGACCTTGTCGTAGTACCCGGGGGGGTGCTTATTGGAAGGATGCGGTGGTGGTGGATGCCTCTGTTGCTTCTGCGGCCACCGGGGTGCTCCCGATTCTTCTTGAAGCAGGTCGTCATCGCCACCGCCGCCGCCGTTGCCGCTCCCCAGGCTTTGTCATACATTCTCCCTCTCAAGGTTAGAATTTTGGAAATGAGCGGTATGGGGTGAAGGGCGAAAGTCGGCGGTTTCACCGGATGTACCGGAAGATGCTGCTAAGAAGATGGAGCTATAAGGTGAAGTCGAAGATTTGAAGCAGTCTCTAATA
>KE504979.1:668171-683513 GCA_000441515.1 Elaeis oleifera | reverse complement strand
TGATACTTGTGCTATTAATATAACAATATAAATATTCACATTATAATAAATTTGTTAATCTTCTACTATAATATTAATATTATTATAGCATTCCAAAATAATACAAATATAAATAATATAGAATATAATAAACAGTATAATTTCATATTTTAATAACTCTATTCATATATCAACTGACTCAACTTAATTAAGCCTTAATCTCGAACCAGTTGAGTCAGCTACATGAATCAGTCCAATCCTTCTTTACTATTTTATCCCATGTGAGTTTCAGTCTATCTCTAATCACTTTCATTTTGTAAGTATCAAATCATTCTCTCTACTAGATCTCTTGGTCTATATCGTCCCTGTCCAAACCATATTAATCATTCTTTTTTCAATTTATTTTTAGTTAGTGCTACCTTTACCTTTTCATCAATGACTTGCTTAACAATATTCATATAATATTACAAAAGATAATAATTAATATAATATTATTGTTATGATAATATAATTTAATAATGCAAGAACAATTCTAATAAATATAGTATATTAATATGTGATGGCAAGAATATTATTAATAAATGTTATCAAATATAATATTTTATTTTTAATATATAATAAAATATAGTTATAATGTAGTATCAATACAAATATAGTACATAAAATTATATTATCTAGTATGTAATATTATATACTTATGTATGTTAAGTATAAGTAAAATAATAATATAATTATAATAGCATAATAATAATATAATTTAATAATATAATAATTGTTGAATATATAATACAATATGACATGATATGACATCTCAAGTATAATATATAGCATGACTTTAATATATGTCATATTAGTACATAACACAAATTTATATAGTATTATATTACCAATGTATAAATATTCTATATCATATTTTTATGATATAACTAATATTAATACCTAAGCTCAGTGGTTATGGATTCTTCCTTTTGTAGGATTTCAACACCCATGAGAATTAGCATTTTCTACACCTAAATGAGTTGCAAAACATGTGAATGGACTAACACAACTAATAACCATTCCTAACTCCCAATTCTTGCCAACCAAACGTTGAATCAAACGACACTGATCCCTTTGTTATTGTGCATATGGTTCGTTTCACTCATTTTTGAAACAAACTTGACCTCCTATGAATTTATTTCATTGCTGCCTATTTGTATAAACATTTCGCTTGCATATCCAAAGATTGATTAAGGCTTTGAAATCGTAGTTATTTTTTTACCCAAACTCGCTTCTATATGTAAGAAAAGAGTGAAGTTAATTTGCATATCACCATATGTTTTCTCCTAATATGTCTACATTAATCATGTTAGAGCAACTTGTCATGGATCATAGCCAAAACCACAAGCTATTGAGAGGACCAATTCTCGATGATAAATACATGTAGCACCCCTTTATTAATCAATATAGGACTATGATATCCATGATGCCCTCATCACGATTGGCTCCTCCTTGAGGAGGGGGGCATCCACGACATAAAGCCTACTCAAACCTATCATTTCCTTCTTAACCCTGGTATCCCTAAGTAAGAGACTCACATGGCTAATAGAAATTATGATGCACGCTGGGCCTAGCTCTAATACCACTTGCCATGGACCCATGGCCCAAAAGCTAAAGCTATTAGGAGAATTGGACCAGATCAACAAACCCACAAGGCATTTCAGATTAATCAATATGGGACCACCACAGGTTGCTCCCTTCCTTTTTTCCCCCTTGGCCATTGGAAAAGCAGGTTTCTACAATCCACCCCAACACCCCCGCCAAAAACCAAACCACCAAAAACAAAACAATTATGCTATCCGCTTTCAGACCGCAGATAGTGCGGTATTTTTGTTATCAAATGTAAATGTTTAAATATTACAGTATCTAAAAAATGTTGGTCAACTGCTCATCATGGAGATGCATCACATTTATGCTTATGCAACTAGAAACACAATGAGATTAAAAGAAACTTTGTAGCTTGATGCTTTGCTTTTCCTTTCTGTAATTTATCAGTGTTTGAAGTCCAACTGAGAACGCTGCAGAATTGTAGCTTACTAAAATCTAATACCCGATGGAAACTTCTGAGGTACGCCGGTACTCACAACAGGCCAGGATGCTCCTAGGCGAAACTAAGATCATCCCATGCTTTAGAGGTTTTAGAGGACTGACGTGTTCTAATAAATTTATTCATATTCTACACCAAGGAACATCCGATCCATTTTCATATACGAATTAATCAGGATATAGATAAAAATTTGAGGATTCAATTAATATCCGTATCTATATCCATATCCATACAAAAAAAAAAAAAAAGAATATTGATATGGATAGACAACTATTCAATTTATATTTGAATATCCAAATCTATCTATAATTTATATAATTTATATAGTACTTACTAATTTAAAAAAATATACAACTATATAAATATACTATTAACTTGATTTATCTTTACCTAATAATATCTTAGATTCTGTAGATATAAATTTAATTATTCAACTTATATCCATAATTATATCAGTATCCGAATTGTATCTACATCTGTTTAGAATGAATATGGATATGAATTTTTACATCCGAATAATATCCATATCCGTATTTATATCCTTCAGTAAAATAAATATGGATATGAATATATGGGTATCCGATAAATATTTGATCTATTTTCAGTCCTCGGCTTTTGCCTTCCAGCTGATTGATGAAATTCCTCAAAAAATCTTTCCTGATAATCATGCATTCAAGCGAAAAGTACATACAAAATGAGAGGCAACGAAGGATGGGCAGATGGTTGCCGCGAGCATATTGTGGACAACTCTATCGCCATCAAACCCAATGTCTGTCCAACGCAAACTGGCTTTGCCTTGTTAATGTTGGTTTGGATTGTTGGAAAAGTTGTATCTCGACATTTCAAGAATAAACACCGAAAAAAAAAAAGCGGAAATGATATACTTAAATAATCATATTTTCATTTCCACATTAAATTTTTATTATATTTATTTTATTACTTAAATATAAAATCAATAAGTGAAATATTAACCTTACTGTGTGTTAAAAAAATATATACATCATGCTGATGCATTAGATATGCATCTATGTATGTAGAATGGATTTTGCTATGGTGCTTTTTATAATATTTATTATAAAAATATTTAAATATTATATATTATTATTTTTATATATAATTTTAAAATAATATTTTTTTCCTCTCGTCTTTCTTCCTCTATGTACGGCTTCTCCGTGCCCCCTCTCTCAGACACCATTCGTGGCTCCCCTGCGCCCATCCCAGCCTCCTACTCATGGCTCCTCCACCATAATACATTCATGGCTTTAACATTGAGCTGAACTATTTTTTTATCAACTTCATTCTATTCCTTTTCGAGTTTAATTGATTCCACACCTTCAATTAATTTAGTAGATGCGTGTGGTCCATTGACTATGATACTTTATATGTCATAGTCGAGCGCTTGAATAAAAATTTCATCCAAACTTTCAATAGATGTAATTGGATCTATTGAAAATAAGATCAATTTATGGACTACCCTTCGACAAGTAAAGCATTGACTTGAGTTGCGATAGGTCGTTAGCTCTTGATAGTGAAATTAAGAAGAGGCTAGAGCATCGGACTCTGATATCACTTATTACCTAGCTATGCAATCCAAGAGGAGAGATGAATTGGGTTGTTAAAAATTCTAGTGAATAAAATATGATAAGTGTATTAAGTATAATGTGCAGTGGCAATAGTGAACAATGTAATGAATAATGATACTAGTAAGCAAGAAAATAACACAAGGATGCAAGAAGAGTAAACAAGCACTACCAACAATGAGGGTTTATAGTGGTTCAGTGCCAATCTTATACCTACATCTACTCTTCAAGCTCCTATTTGAGAATTTTAATCCACTAATCATATGCAACGATTACAACATCAGATCCCACCAACCTTAGCTTTTCCAAACTAAACACTTGTTTACCTGGTATAAGCCAACTTAATATACTCCGATTTAAGACTCGAATCAATCTTTTCTAAGTTTAAACCTCCAAATTTTACATAAACAGCAAGCAAGAATCAAGAAAAATGACTATGTAAATCAGGTTTAGCTCCTTAATAAGCACAACAAAACTTTAAATACTCTCTACTCAATATAAGAGAAGTCTTTGAGAACACCCTCAAATGGAATGAAAAGTTGAATCTCTTTTTGAAAGATGGTAGAGCTTCAAATGAAAGCTTCTTTATCTTGGAGCTGAATTTTTTTTAAAAAACTTTTTCCTTGATTTCTCATGTTTTCTCTCCTTTTGAATGCCTTTATACCTTCAATTAATGCAGGAGGAAGTTTAGTAGCCATTTAGAGCTATTGAAGAATGATTAGGGAGTATTAAATGCATCAAAAATAGATTGAAAAATTAGTCATTACATAGGTTTCCATCTTAGGGGTCCACCCATAGGTCGTGCCCTGGGAAAAAGATCATCTCATAGGTCATTCCTTTTTGTGTGCCAACCCAAAACTCAGTGCGCCTATGTCCTTTTGAAAAAGGATGATCTAGGGGTCGCCCTCTTTTGCCCAAAAAAGATTTTTTTAATTTTTGATTTTTAAAATTATTTCTAAATGATCCGAAGTCATCTTGAATATACTAGAGATTTCTAAATAACATCATTTTCATCTCCAACTTGATGAATTTTAACTTGGCCTTCTCTATATATCTTTATCAATTCAAAATTCTTGAATCTTCTGAAATATACACTTAAGCTTTTTCAAAGACAAAAATCATTAGTATTCCTCTCAAATATTTTGTGATCATCAAAATAATTTTTGGGGCAACAAATGGTCAACGTTTAAAGCCATATGTAGATGGAATTCGTAATGAAGGACAAATTAACACCATCAATTTGGTGAATCCAGTATACGAGATACATTAAGATTCAGAAAGTCTGACTGAAGACTTTAAACTTAGCACTTTTCGAAAGACAATCCAATTTCTTCATCTTAGTTTCTTTAGATTTAAAAGTAATAAATTGACTAAGTTATATTTACTTGTAGGGACTTGGTTTGAAATTTTGAAAGCACCTGTCAACTCAAGAGCACATTTATCCCAGATGACATCTCTTCTTATTCTTACCTTTTGCATATCATTTTATTTTCTTACTCCATTGAGGACAATATTGTTTAAGTTAGAGGAGAGATAAATTGATAAATTAATAAATTTTAAATATGTTCATGATTATGTACCTGATTATACTTTAAACTTGAGGTTAATCATGCAATTTAAGAAACACTTGATGCATAGTCTAGAGGATTTTTGAAATATCGAGGGATCAGATATTAAGAAACCAATAGATGGTTAAGTCTAGGATAAAATTAATTTTAACATTTCTAACCCTCCCTATTAATATCAAAAAGAATCTACTTCTTGTGGGTACAAATGTAATATATTGATGTATGCAAAAGTTCCTTCATTAAATGTTTCAAATATATATATATATATGTAAATAATAATTTTATTAAATAATAACAGGTTTTAAGCATTTATCACTGAGTAACCAGGCTTCTTTGCATAAGTAAGCATTGATGTTCGCATCAAAAGGTGAGAAATATGAAAAAATCTTATTATATAGCCGATTTTAATCCGTAGCCTATTTGACTCGAGCTAGTAAGCTGGAGGGGTGTTCTACACCTAATATCCTAAAGCTAACTGGTTTGAAAATTATTGGCCTAAAACTCATTACAAGGTTAGACAAAAAGCTTAAAGTATTAAGACATTGCATCGACTGTATATATAATTTAAAAAAGAGAGAGAAGGAACAAATGTGCTTGATGATAATACATCAACACACTCAGAGTTAGATAATTTAAAGATAAAAATAGAGAGTCAGTCAAGAAAGATCTTTAAAAATTTATATTCTCTACTTAACCATTTTATTGGATATTATTAATACTCCGATGACATACTTTGCTAATTTTTTGGCAGAATATCATTTATCTTAAAATTTTGATAAAACACTCATCTCTAAGCAAAAAAGTATATGACACTGACTTTTCACTTACTCGAGGATGAGTAAAGTTCATGTTGGGGATGTGATCAATGCATTAATATAATATAAGAAGTATAAAAATCTTTATTGTTTAATCTCTATTATTTAATATTTGATACTTCTTATGTTCTTTTCAAGAATTATTAATCATGGAGAATTATTCACACACCAACTAGCAAAGGCCTCCAATATTTACAGTGACGAAACTCAAGTTAAAATCCAAGTTAGCCTGCCTCTATCGATAAATTTTAAACCAACATGCATCAAAAAAGCAAACCACATGACCTAGAATAAAGAAGTCCATACGGCCCAGTGGTTCACGCACCCGCCCCACAACAGGAGTGCGGTCCACGTGCAGCGCATGAGGAGGCCAACCAACAGTCCACAAGCAGCTCATAGAAAATCAACTGCATGGTCCACGCACCGTATATGGGAACAAGGCAGCTCGATTTATCACGTGGCTCATAGTGCGCAGGCATGGATCCAAGTGCAGGCAGGGTGTGTTCGAGCATGGTCCTGGCACGTGGATGTGGTCATGGGTGCACGAGCGGGTGTGCAAACATGATTGACGTGCATGGGGGCTTCATGCAGGGTGCGGTTCAAATGCACTGGGATGTGGACTGGATGCGATGGCGGATGCGGGCATGCACCTGGGATGAAACAAGAAGGCCTTAGGGTTTAAAAATAATAATAAAAGAAAGAAGAGAGAGGTGGGATTTTATGGTGGCTAGGATTCGAAGTTTAAAGTAAAAAAGAAGAGATAGACATGAAAGCTTAGGAGACTTGGGATAGCTAGGACTCTAGGGGCTTTTGAAGGCTATAAAAAGGGATGTAGGGGCACCTAAGAGAGAAGAGATTGAGAGAGAAATAATTGTAGACAAATTTTGTAGAGAGGAAGAGAGGGAGGTTGCCAGGTGTTGGAGTTTTGGAAGAGAGATTCTGTATCTTCTTCTTCAAGTTCTTCTCCAACAATCAAAAAAGTTAGAGCTTTTGGTGGCAAGCGAGATCCAATCCATGAGCAGCTAAATCCTTCATTCTCGAGAGAGTAGATGAATTCTTTAAGATCAGATTTATATTTTATTTTTTATTCTTATTGTGTATTTTTTTATTATGCAATCAACTATTTAAATGTTGCAAGGCATATTTGTTTTGAATAATATTGAATATTTGTAAACATGAATAGTTTTTATGATTTTATTCATATGTTTAAGTAGTAGTATTCATGATTTTGTGGTATTTGATCTCGAATAGCTTATGACTATGGAGAGACGAGTCGTAATCTAAGGATATGATTCGTGTTCAATAAGATAAGCTATGTTCAGAACAAGATCATAGATTTATCTTTTTATTATCACTTCGGCTTATAGTTTGTAGTGATTTGGATTGTTTTGATTAAAATATTAATCTGTAATTAAGGACGGATTCAAAAATCCTGAGGCACTTTTTTTACTTGATTTTTTAAAATTTTATCTTTGTCAACTTGTTTCTTGTGTCTTTTCTAAATCTTAAAATTCTTATTTTTCATCATATTTTTTAGTTTGAACATAATTCAGTCCTTTGATCTCTGAGAATTCAACACTTAATCTCATCCTATTCTATATAATAGTTGAGTCAAATTAAATTATCATTCTTTGGTACTTACGATAGCAATTAATACTTCAAAATTATAACATTCAAAAATAGAAAATATAAGCGAACATAGAATCATGATATTTTAGATCAAAATTATGATATTATAGATCAAAGTTATGACATTCTTAGTAAAAAATATCCCTATATGCAAAACTATGGCATCTTGGATGAAAATTATGATATTGTAGATTAAAATTATGACATGTGGCAAAATAAATATCTTTAAATATAAAATTATGATATTTGTGATAAAAATTATAATATTATAATTAAATTATGATATTCTATCATGAAAATGATCTCGAACTGAAAATTATGACATTCTGGATCAAAATTATTACATTCTATATGTAATTATGACATCCTAACATAATAAATATTTTGAATGTAAAATTATGATATTTTAAATCAAAATTATAACATCCTAGCACAGTAAATATCCTAGTATGTAGATTTATAACATCCTATCCAAATTATGGCATTGTAGATTAAAATTATAACATCCGACAATCTCCAAAAATAGAATTATAACATCCTAAAATAAATTATAATATTATAGATTAAAATTATGATATTATACTACAAAAAATCTTCGAACATAGAATTATGATATAATGGGTTCAAATTATGATATTATAGGTGAAAACTTTGACATTCTAGCATAGGAAATATCTCTAAATGCATCTTGAGTTGAAAATATAAAATCATGTATACAAATTTTTTTCAAAACAAAAAGCGTTACATAGATAAGATCAGTCCATGTAATATATTTCAAATTTAAGACCATCTGTTACAATATATTTCATATTTTGATAAATAAAAATATATAATATATAAATTATGAGATTCAATAAGAAATTTATAGCATGTTGTTTTCATCATTGGCACTCTTCTTCCTTGTTCCTCCTATTTTTCAACATTTCCAACACCTCCCATTCCAAGGTGGGTGTTTGACAGCACACCCCTTTCGAGCTCCCAGCATTCATCTAGAGGATGGGGGGAGTACCCCTCCATCGTACAGAAGCATCACGGTGATGACAGCATCTTCTATCACATCTTTACCTAAAGGAAAGGTTGGAACAGATAATTTTGACCATAGGTGGTAGCCCTAACTTCTATTTATAAAGGGCTTGAGCATGGTGGGGAAGAGGTGGATGTCAACGAGCATTGAGAAAGTTGGAAGTGAAAACATTCAAAGGGCTCAAGAAGCTTCTCACAAAAAAAGGATCAACTATCCTGAAGAGTCCCAAGTGCGACAAGTGGTGCATTGAGAGATCACGCAGCGCAAACACAGTACATACAGAATTATCACATTGTTTATTAAAATTATGACATCCTTGCATGAAAATATCCTCAAACACAGAATTATGACATCCTATATCAAAATGATAACATTGTAGGTTAAATTATAACATATTGAAACGAAAATATCCCTAAATATAGAATTATGACACCCTAGATTCAAATTATGAGGATCAAATTTTCTCCTTTGTTAGTTGGCTGCACATGTAAGCATCAAACTTATCCAAAATGGATCAAAGGATGGTTGATTGATCACAATTGTTTGTTGGTCTACCTCCACAACTTCATCTAGGGTCATCCTTTGCCTTTTAACAAGCTTTTTACCATTTTCTTTGACAGATGGATCATTGGATGTCTTCTTTACAGCTTTTTTGACTTCTTTTCGACTCCACTCTTTATTCTTCTCTCTCTCGATCGTCTCTTTGTGGCGATATTATCAGGATCTGGATAACAAATTCGAAACTCGACTGTGCTGAGCTATTAGCATCTACTATTTTTCTGAATAATGAAGTTAGATCAACCATCACCAAGTTAAATACATCTTTAGATATGGAAGCAACCTCCACAAGCTTCATCAACTAATGACGCATCAAAGCATACCTATATCAAATAAGATATCGATATGCTATAATAGATTGTTGCAGTTATAGATAGGATATTGTAATTTAGTTATAGGATGACATACCTAGATTTTTTGATGGTCTAATCATAGAATTAAATATCATAATTTAAATTATCGAATCTATATTTCATATCCTTGCACCATCTGCTGAAAAAGTACTTATCAGGAATGCGAAATACTTCATCTTAATAGAGAACCAATAAAGCGTGCCTGCACAAGTATCTCCTAAATTCAAATGATCAGCACTGATATTTACTTCCTCTAACCAACTGGACTATGATATAGTATAGTCTTTGACAATCTGCTTTTCAATTCCATTAACTTTAATTCTATCGAATGACTTCATGAAATATACGACAAAGTTACCAACTTCTTCAGTTAATCTAACATTTGATGCAGCCATCTCAAGTACCTCGATCTAAATTTTTTTGAATATGCATCTTATGTATATGACTGTACTACTTGCCTCTCAAAAGGTGAGGATATATATCTTGAGAAAAGTATTAGTTTATAAGAATTTATTGTCTTGTTAATTTTTTACTTCATATCTTTCTCCAATGCATCATCATACTTCTCGATGAATTTTTTTAGGATAGTCTTCCAATTCACAAACTCATCAAAAAAGTGGTCAATGCTCTCACTCCTCTAAGAGGAGGATATGCCTAAAAAAGATGTCAGAAGCAAAGAAAATTACTGATATAGTGTTACAGGATATTATAAAAAATTAAAAAATTATATTATGATTCCAATATACCTGCAAAGAATATGCCCTTGAGATAAACTAGAATCCGTTTATCTAGGTATTTGTAGAGATCATGCAACCAGTCTACACTCTTATATTCTTCATACTTATCCATGAGTTGTCCTCATTTTTTTTTGAAAGATTGTCATAACAGTGTTATATGCAGCATCATCGAATACAATCATAAATTTGAAATGTGTTGTGCATATATGGCCTATTTTTTTAAGGATCTTCTTCAAGATGTGCCAAAGATAAAATCAATGTCACGTATTAGGAAAAATCTCCCTGACAGCAGCCTCGATTGCCTTATCCTGATCTATGATGATGGCATTGGGTGCTTTACCATCATTTCCATCTAGCCATGACTGAAATATCTATTTAAAAGTCTCCATCCTCTTGTCCGACAATAATGCATAGTCAAGCAAGATGGACTGCCTAAGATGGTTAACTTCAAAAAATGGACAGAATGGTATTTGATATGTATTTGTGAGATAAGTGGAGTCAAAAGTCAATACGTCACCCAAGTAAATACATGCCATTCTTGATCTTGGATGGATCCAGAACATATTTCGTAACTGTGCATTGCTATTCAAGTCCAATGTATAAAGAAATTTATATTTTTAGCTTGTATTCATATGAAGTGGACAACCATTGACTGTGCATCTCTTTCTTTCAGTTGATTTTGATATTTTTGACAAATATAATTATGAGCATCCTTCTCTGTGAATTCTAATTGCCTTCTTCTCTTTTTTCTTCTTACCATAGCAGAGTATATTTGAGTTGTAGATATATTCACGACATGTATATTTGTAATCTCTATTTTTTTAGTATGCTAATATTCCTGTGGGATTGTAGATAAGTGACCATTAATATGGATAGGTCATGATTGTGTTCTAGAATAGCATCCTCCAATCTTCACTTATCGATCTTATTATTAAATCTATTTTTATTGAGATCTTGCAATCAATTTTGTCGGTGTCTCTGAGATTATGGAATTGTCTATTTTCTTAGATTTTTTTTCTTTCTGTTGAGATTTGATACCTCAAGATTCAGTTCACATTGAGCCCACAGCGAGGTCCAGGACAACGAACGAAATCCAATGAGTCCAAAAACAGTCCAAACGGAGTCCAGACAGTGAAGATACGTACGAAAAAAGATCGGAGAAGGTGTCACGGTGCACGAGGCGATGGTAGGCCGACGGTGGGTGGGTCGGCGACGGCCGATGGTGGCAAGGTCGGGCCCGACGGAGATGCACACGTGTGTAGGCATGCGCGGCCCAATACGCGGCGGGCCTAGCACCGGCGCGCATGCGAGCACTCAGGCCCAGTGCCCCTGCACGGTCCACCATGGACCGCGGGTGCTGGGCTGTCCATAAAGCCACGTGGACTGATCACGCAGTCCACGCACGGTCTACAATATTTATATTCGATCTGACGGCTTTAGAGTGAGCCATCACGATCGGATGGTTGAGGATGATTTCAAATTTGATCAGATGATCAATGGCCCTGATGTGCACGATTGGATGGCTCTGGTGCGAGTCGATTACGATCGGATGGCTACGGATAATTCTAGGATTGATTGGGACTCTGTATTCTTACTGTAACAGTATTTTAAGATTCTGGAGACTATATAGCTCTGATTGACGAGCCGTTTGTTGCATTGGAGAGCTGGTGATATTCTGGAGATACAAAAAAACTTCAAGAGAGATTTCAGAAAGCTTTTATAAGAATTTTGATATTTTTATTGAGAGACTATTGTATAAGGGTTGAGTAATAATTTTCTCTTGTATTGATTTTGCTTAATTCTCTCATAGTGAAGCTTGCACGCCCCATGGAGATAGGCTTGAGATCGATCTATGTCTTTGTATAGTATTTTTATTTTATTTCTTCTTTCTTCCTATCGCACTGTATGGTATCAAATCTTGCATAATAATTGGTATCAGAGCAAGGTGGTACCAGAGCATAGGTTACAATGATGGTGGTCATGATAGAAGATGGAGAAGACAAGCACAATCAAGATAAAGATCAACCAGTTTGATGAGAAGAGCAATTTCTTCTTGTGATAGGCAAGAGTGAAGGATGTGCTCATCCAATAAGGGTTCATAGATGCTCTCTTGTGCAAGGAGAAGCTGACTACCATAGAGGTATAAAATTGGAGGCGGCTCTAGATGCAAGCGATGAGTACGATCCGCTTGTATCTAGCATGATTGAAGCTCAAGGAGTTGTACATAATGAAGTCTCTTACTGACACCCTCTTCCTCTAGAGGCAGTTCTATCAGCTGCGGATGATTGAGGGACAGAGTGTGCAGGAGCATCTCAGCCACTTTCAAAATCCTTACTGACCTCCTCAGTGTTGGCAAAAAAGTTGAGGAGAAGATTAGGATGCTGGTCTTGCTAGCATCACTTCTCTCTTCGTATGAGTCCTTAGTGACTGTACTTCTAGTAGGAAAGAGTACCATCAAGATAGATGAGGTCACCGCAGTGATTCTCCAGAACGAGATTCTCAAGAGAGAGAATCTAACGTCGAGCCCAAGTGGCGGCAGCTCAGCTTATGATTTCTGAAGGAGCAGGAGGTGGCAGACAGAGTGATAGGAGATCACGATGAGAGTGATCCAAGTCCAGGATGAGAGACTTGAACAAGACCAGATGTTATCGGTGTGATGAGTTGGGACATCTAGCTAGAGATTGCTCTCAACTCAGGGATCGGATGAGGGCTACTTCAGCGACAGCCAATAGCGAGTCAGAGGATGATGTCCTAAAAATATCTGATAAAGTATCTACTTCTTCCCAGCAGTAGATTTTAGATTCTATATACACCTATCATGTATGTTGTAGAGAGTAGTTTGACTCCTTGGAGAACAGTGAGGGTACTATTTATCTATCAGATGAATCGAGCTATACGATCAGAGACATTAAGATGATCTACTGAAGGATACATGATAGTACAGTGAGAAGATTGGGAGAGATCCGATACATATTCTATTTCAAGCGAAATCTTATCTCACTGAACAGACTGAATTCGAGAGACTATAGGACGGTAACTGATGGAGGAATCCTGAAGGTATTATACGGTGATAGGATTATTTTAGAGAGAAAGAAGAGGATAAGAGGATATTACTACCTGACGGGGAGTCCAGTGCGAGGTGGAGTTTCAAGAGCCAGGAGGAGCCCAGAGTGAGGTGGAGCTCCAGGTAGAGGTGGATTGGGCACTAGACAAGAGACTCGAGAGGATGAGAGGCGACGTCGCAGAGTGAAATTTCTATTACCATCGGAGATTTTTTCGAGCAGATCTTTGGTCAGAGTGGACACAGCCCATGATAGAGGTGGGATCGAGCAGTCTGACTCGACTCTCACATTTGTCTATCTATGAGATAGCAAGCATGCCCACGACATGGGGATGAGATGGATTACAGGCTCTCAAAGACAGATGGAGGTCGAATATCGAGTCAAGATGAAGATTGTTGAGATTTGATGCCTCAAGATTCGATCCATATTGAGCCCACAACGAGGTCTAAGATGACGAACAGAGTCCAATGAGCTCAAAAATAGCTCAAACGGAGTCTAGACGGTAAAGATACATGAGAAAGAAGATTGAAGAAGGTGGCACGATGCACGATGCAGCAGCAAACTGACGACAGGCCAGCGGTCAGTGATGGCACGATCGGGCCCGATGGAGACGCAGGCCAGCCCAGCATGCATGAGTGCCCAGGCCCAACATCCCTGCATGGTCCACTATGGACCATGGGGTGCTGGGTGGTCCATGAAAGCTGTGTGGACCGATCACGCGGTCCACGCATGGTCAACGATATTTTTATATGATTTGACGGCTCTAGAGCGAGCCATTCGTGATCAGATGATTGAAGATGATTTGAATTTGATCAAGTGATCGATGGCCCTAATGTGTGCGATTGGATGGCTCTGGTGCGAGCTGATCACGATCGGATGGCTACGAATGATTCTAAGATTGATTGAGACTCTGTATTCCTACTGTAACAGTATTTTTAAGATTCTAGAGCCTATATAGCTCCAATTGATAAGTCGTTTAATGTGTTGAAGAGCTGGTGACATCCTGGAGGTGTAGAAAAATTCAAGAGAGATTTTAAAGAGTTATTGTGAGGGTTTTAAAATTTTTATTGAGAGACTCTTGTACAAAGATTGATTGGTGAGTTCCTCTTATATTAATTTTATTTTATTCTCTCATAGTGAAGCTTGCACGCCTCATAGAGATAGGCTTGAGGTCGATCCATATATTTATATTATGTTTTTATTTATTTTTTTCTTTTGTTATATCGTGTGGTACCAGATCCTGCACAACACCTCCAGCATGCTAAATATTTGAAGTATAATTTTTTTATTGGATCTACTGCACATGATTGTGATTTCAAAATCAACTCTTCTCACATAAGTATTGTAAAAATTATACATATTGGTTACTAAATTGAGCTTCATTCCAATATGAGGATCAACATTATCATTATGTACAAGTGGTGCACTAGAAGAAGATGAATTCTCAAGAGAACTACCACATGATGTCATAATATTATCAAAATAATCTTCAAAATATGTTTTATCTATAGGATGTCATAATTCTAACATAAAATATCAATTTTGAACCAAAATATCATAAAATATAAAAAGGTATACTTCAGAGGTGTTATAGGTATAGGATATTATAATATTAACCTATAATATCATAATTTTGATATAGGATGTAATAATATTGTCAACACTATATTTGAAAGGTATTTTATCAAAAAGATACCATAATTTTTAATATAAAATATCATAAATTTGATCTATTATGTCATAATATTATCAAAATTATCTTCAAAATATATTTTCTTACAAGATATCATAATATTAATCTGAAATATTATAATTTTGATACAGAATATCATAAAATATGAAAAAATAAATCTAAAAGATGTTTACATACAGGATGTTATAATTTTAATATAGAATATCATCATTTTGATCTAAGATATTATAAAATATTAAAAGATATATCTGAGAGATG
>KE504979.1:657348-667694 GCA_000441515.1 Elaeis oleifera | reverse complement strand
TTTTATCTACAAGATGTCATAATATTAACCTAGCATATCATAAATTTAATCTATTAAGTCATAATATTATCAAAATTATTTTTAGAAGATATTTAACCTATAGAATGTTAGAATTTTAGTATAAAATATCATAATTTTGATCTAAGATGTCATAAAATATAAAAAAATACTTTGAAAGTGTTATATGTACAGGATATCAGATATCATAATATTAATCTTTAATATAATAATTTTGACATAGGATGTAATAATGTTATCAAAATTATATTCAGAAGGTATTTTATCAACAAGATATCAAAATTTTAATATAAAATATCATAATTTTGAAGCAGCATATCATAAAAATATCAAAAAGTATACTTGAAATGTATTTTACCTACATGATGTCATAATATTAATCTAGAATATCATAATTTTAATCTAAAATATCATAAAAATATATCTAAGAGGTATTTACCTATAGAATATCATAATTTTAATATAAATATTATAATATTAATCTAAGATATCATAAAATATTAAAAATTATATCTGAAAGGTATTTTATCTATAAAATATCATAATATTAATTTAAGATATTATAAATTTAACTTATTATATCATAATATTATCAAAATTATATTCAAGAGAGATATTTTTAACTACAGAATATCATAATTTTAATATAAAAATATCATAATTTTAATTTAAATACCATAAAATATAAAAATATATCTCGAAGATGTTATAGCCATAGGATATCATAATACTAACCTATAATGTCATAATTCTGATATAAGATGTAATAATAGTGTCCAAACTATCTTCGAGAGGTATTTTACTAATATGATGTCATAGTATTAATCTAAAATATCATAATTTTGATTCAGGATATCATAAAAATATCAAAAAGATATACTTAAGAGATGTTTTACCTATAACATAATTTTAACATAAAATATCATGATATTAATCCAGAATGTCATAAAATAACAAAAATATAATTGAAAGGTATTTATCTATGGAATATATGTCATAATATTAACCTAACATATCATAAATTTGATCTAATATGTCATAATATTGTTAAAACTATCTTCAAAAAGTGTTTCACCTACAAAATATTATAATTTTATCATAAATATCATAATTTTGATCTAAAATATCATAAAATATAAAATATATATTTTAGATATGTTATAGCTATACAATATCATAATATTAATCTATAATATCATAATTCTGATAGAGATATAATAATATTATCAAAACTACCTTCGAGAGATATTTTACTAATAGGATATCATGATTTTAATATAAAATATCAAAATTTTAACACAGTATATCATAAAAATATCAAAAAGTATACTTAAACTATAAGAAAAATATTCTTTAGCGATGGCAATTTTGCCGTCACTAATAAACCCTTTTACCGACCACCAATAATGACCAAAATATAAGTCATTGAAAAAAAAAATATTAGCGATGGGGTTTTTGATTTCTAGCGATGACTAATTGCGTAGCCAATAAATAACAATTTATTTTTTTTAATTAGATCGTTAGATTATTAGAGATGGAGATATCGTATTATCGATGGCAAATTCCATCACTAATAACCCTAACTTTCCATCGATTCATGCCCCCCCACCCATATTTTTCCTTACCCAACGATCGAGACTCCCGACCCCTCCCTGGACCTCTTTGTTTTTGGGTTGGCTTCCTCACCGGCGATATCCCCACCCTTGTTTTCCCCCATCCGATGATCGAGACCCTCGATCCCCCTCCTTGGCCTGCTTTATGTCTGGGTTGGCACCCCACCGATGGCCGCCCTCATTTTCCCCACCCCTCGCCCGACCTCATTTTCTCCCACCTGATGATCGAGACCTCTATTTTCCCTAACTGCCCCTCTCCGACCTCCGACCCCCTCTTCGGCTTATTGAAAAAAATATCTCAAGATTGGATCCATAATAAGTCCAGAATGAGGTCCAAGACGATGAACGAAATCTAACGAGCCTAAAAACAGCCCAAATGGAGTCCAGACAGAAGAGATACATATAAGAGAAGTCCGAAATAGGTGGCACGGCCCACAGGATGATAGAGGCCGGCAGCGGGCTAGCAAAAAATGACAGCAGCACAGCCAAGCCCGATGGATGTGCGAGCGTGCATAGGAGAGCGCGGCCTAGTGAATGCACAGGCGCCTAGGCCTGTTGTGAGATGCGGTCCACAGTGGACCGAGCTCACAGAAGGGTCGCATGGACTGATCAGGCATTTCCCATCCGATTTCTCACGGTCCACTATGGATCGATGCTAGTTTTCATTGGTTTCTCATGGTTCACAGGTGTTTTCATGGATCGGATCGTGATTGGACAGCTTCAGAGGCTTGCAGGCATGATCTGGGTCCTGATCTGACTATTGAAAAGCAAGCGGGCATGATCTGAGGCTTTGTTTGTGCGATTTGATGGTTGGAGACACGAGCAGTAAAGATCTGATGGATGAGAGATTTTTTGAGGTTTAATCGGAGTGCATCTCCGATCAGGACTCAGATTCAGACCTTTAAAAGACCTGTGGCAAATAGAGGCTATGGTATCCTATTGGGCCTTATGTGGTACTCCCAAGACTCAGGGGACCAAAGCTAAGGCCAAAGTCCAAAGTCTATGAGATGGTCATAGAGTTTCTAGGGCTAATTTGGGTCCTAGAGTGAAAGACTGTCAGCCTTTCGGGTCTTGAGGTTCAGAGATTTTGGACCTTAAGGGGCTAACTTATATTTTACTAGGATTGAGTTCAAGATTATGAGATTAGATCAAGTCATAGGTGTACATAGGCTTGGGTAAGCACAATCTTATATTGAGTTAGCCAGGGGAGTTTTTGGGTTAGGTCACATTGATCCTGTATATAAAGATACATTGTATTCTGACTCGATGAAGCAAATGAATACTAAATTATTTTCTCCCTAATCTTCTCTCTCTTTCTTTCTTTCTATCTCTCTCATCTTCTTCATATTCTAGCAGCAAGAAATCTTAGGGTTTTTTGGCCACCAATCCCAAAAGGAAGAAATGAGGCGCTGGGGTTTCCAGCACCCTCCTTTGTGCACGCCCCCCTTTTGTGCACCCCCTCTTGGCCACCCAAGAGGAGTTTCATGCCTCCATATTTTATTTTTTGGAGGCATCATCAAGGATGCTTCCAGATCCCAAAACATGAATTTCAAATCTAGTAGAGAAGGGGTTCAAATTATAGAAGAAAATCCTACCGACAGAATTTACAAGGCTGCTGAAATCCTGAAAGCTATTTTTACATTGCTTTGTTGCTGGCCTTCAAGGATCTCTATGACCTGATCCTTGCTATTTCTTGACATCCACAGCCTGTGAAAGTTGCTCCAATAATTGGTATCAGAGCATGGGTTGTGTGGAGAAAGAAGGAGACTCCAAAAGTTGAAAATCTTTAAAGACTGAAATTTTAGCATGGACCCTATCAAGGTATTTCTCAAATCCCTTGGAGTTTTGTTATATTTTTTGTTTGGATCCAGCCATGGGAAGCAACATGAAGATTGATTTTGAGAAGTTTGATGAGAAAAAAAATTTATATGAAAAATTTGGGTAGAAGATCTTTTGGTTTAAGCAGATCTGGATTAGGCATTGGAGGAGAAGCCTGAAGGGATGACAAATCGTCAGTGGATGTCTCTGGAGAAGTAGGCTTGTTCTGTGATTAGAAGATGTTTGACGGATGCGACACTCTATTCGGTGTTAGAAGAGAGCATCCCAAAAGGTTTGTGGTTAAAGTTGCACACCATATATATGAGAAAAATATGTGCAACAAGCTGATGTTGAAGAAGAGACTGTACAATCTTCGAATGCAGGAATACAGAGATGTCTTGGGTCACATCCAAAAATTTGATCTGGTGTGCAATGAGTTGCTAAACATCGGGGTGAAGATGGAAGAGGAAGATAAGTCATTGCTACTGCTATGCTCACTGCCCCTTCCTATGATCCATTGGTGATGACACTGCTCTACAGTAAAGAGATCCTAGAGTATGAAAACATGGTCTTGGTGCTACGGTCCAATGAACAGCAGGAGAGATTGACCAAGGAAGGTGCTCCCCAGGAAGGTTTAGCCCTGGAGGAGAGATCAAGAAGAGGAAGGAAAGAGGCAAGTCAAGGGGATGGTCAAAGTCTCGAAAAAGCAAGAGCAGGAGGGAAGCTAGGTGCTACAAGTGCAACGAGATCGGACACTTTAAACGAGATTGCCCGCAGTGGAAGAACAAGAAGGGAGATAAGGGAAGATCTAATGCTCTGAGTATGATGGCTGATAGTGAGGTGGAGGATGACCTCTTGATGGTATCAGATGGTCACAGGCAAAATACAGATGTATAGACTCTGGATTCAGTCTGTTCGCATCACTACACCCAAATTGGTCTTGGTTTGCTACATACACCAGAACGGATGAAGGGAGTATGACACTTGAAAATGATCACCCATGTAGGTTGCTGGTATTGGGAGCATTCGGGTGAGGATGTTTGATGGGATGGTGCGGACTCTTACTAACATGAAGCACGTCCCTGTTCTGAAGAAGAATCTCGTATCATTAGGTTACCTAGAGCGGAGCGACTACAGCTTCAGCAATCATACCAGGAGTAGGGTGTTGAACATCTCAAATAGATCCATGGTAGTGATGTGAGGTAGGAGGATGGAGAATAATCTCTACAAGATAGAATTAAAGATTTGTGGTGACTGAAAATCTGATGCAGCAGCAGCAGTGCAAGACCAGTAGGGGGCTCATCGATTGTGGCACTACCTCCTAGGCCACATGGGAGATCATGGGATGAAGGAGCTTAGCAAGCATGGTCTGATTTCAGATCTGGATGAAGGTATCTCAGAGGTATGTGAGCCATATCGGATAAAAAAATAGAGGAGAGTGCAGTTTATCAGTAGTTCAGCCTGCAGTGCAGCTCCATTGAAATTAGTTCACACTGATATGTGGGGACCGACCCTGATTTCAGCTAGAAACAGGGTGAGATACTTCTTGACCTTCATAGATAATTTCTCAAGAAAGATATTGTCTACTTCATGGAGAACAAATCAAAAGTCTTCACCAAATTTAAGGTGTGGAAAGCTGAGGTGGAGAAAGAGACAGGTCAGAGCTTGAAGTGTCTATGGTCCGACAATGGTGGAGAGTACACCAGCAAAGAGTTTCAAATTTTTGTGAGAAGTGTTGCATCAAAAGGTACTTCTTGATGAAAGAGACTCCTCAACAAAATAAGATGGTCGAGTGGATAAACAGAACTCTTATGAAAAAGGTATGGTGCATGAGGCTACAAGCAGAGCATCCTAAGGTGTTCTGGATTGATACAGTAGATGCAGCCTATTATTTGATGAATCGATCACCTCACACCAAGTTAGATGGTGGTATTTCTAAGAAAAATGATCTGAAAGAAAGATTGGGCTGAGCCATCTAAGAGTGTTTGGGTGCAAAGTATTTGTGCACATCGGTGCTAGTGAGCAGAATAAATTGGATGCCAGATCATAGAAGATGGTATTCTTGAGATATCCGTGAGAAGTGAAGGGATACCGACTATGGGATCTCTTGGAGAAGAAGGTTGTCATCAGTAGAGATGTCACCTTTGATGAAAATTCAGTTCTTCAAAGTCAAGATGGCATGGAGGAGTAGCAAGAGGTCTAGCAGGGCAGCACTGGATAACTAACATCCTATTCTATTTTGCCACTTGCAGGTGCATCGAGAGGACTTGATATTCAGATGGAGCACTCTCCAAAGATGTCTCCATAGATGGAAAGAGCTCAGATGGATGAAAGAAGCTAGGAGGTCCAGTAGGAGCAAACTAGACCTAGGACAGATATCGGGGTTGCACTGCATAAGGCCAAAAGGAACGTCAGGCAATCAGAACGATATGGCTTTGAAGAGACAGTGTCATATGCCCTGATGACAATGAATGGAGACCTCTACACCTATGAGGAGGCTATGGAGAGCCAGGACAGAGAAAGGTGGGTCCAAGCAATGTCCGAAGAGATACAGTCTCTCCACAAGAACAAAACATGATGATTGGTGCAGTTGCCACAAGGGAAGAAACCCATTGGTTGCAAGTGGATATACCAATGCAAGGAGGGGCCTTCAGAGTAGAGAGGTATCAGGTACAAGATGAGGCTAGTGGCCAAGTGATACTCCCAGAAGAAAGGCATTGATTTAAGCATGAAAATCTTCAGAGATCGAGCCAAGAAAGTGTTGCATTTATCTCAGGAAGGTTACATTAGAAAGGACTTGGAGAGATTCGGATTGAAGGATGCAAAACTGACGGAGCTGCCACTCGCCGGGTACTTTAGACTCTCGAAGATGATGTCGCCACAGACAGAGATGGAGGCTCAGGAGATGGAGAGAGTGTCATATATCTCTGGTGTGGGGAGCCTTATATATGTCATGGTGTGTTGTAGGCCAGATATCATCCATGCAATAAGCTAGGTCAGCAGGTTCATGGCGAAGCCTAGCAGGGAGCACTCGCGAGCACTGAAGGAGATCTTCAGGTATTGGATGGATACTGTTGGAGTCGGTATCTACTACAGACAGCAAGGAGGTACTGAGGGACTCTCCAACACATCCAAAGAGTCTTGGAGGCTAATAGGAGGGTTTGTGGATGCGGATTTCAATAGAGATGTGGACATCCGATAGTCGACGATAGATTTTGTATTTAGCCTGTTTGAAGATCTCATTTTATGGAGATCATGCTTGCAGCCCATCACAGCCTTATCCACGATTGAGGTAGAGTATATTGACATTACGGAGGTAGTGAAGGAGGCCCTATGGTTGAAGGACTTGACATTGAAGATGGATCTCACACAGGAGGCCGTCAAGATGCACTGCGACAGTCACAGTGTACTGTTACTTGCACAGAACTTTATCTACCATGCGAGGGTGAAGCATATCGATATCAGGTATCATCAGATCAGAGAGTTTGTGAAAGGATGTGAGGTGGTACTGATGAAGGTCCACACCAAGGAGAATCCAGCGGATGCACTAACGAAGGTATTTCCACGGGATAGCTTTTGAAATATGTGACACTGATGTACTTGATGAACAGGACGAAGTTGGTTAAGGCCTTAAGGCACCAAAGTGGAGATTGTTGGACCTTATGTGGTGCTCCCAAGGCTCAGGAGACCAAGGCTAAGGCCAAGATCCAAAGTCCATGAGGTTGTCATAGGGTTTCTAGGACTAATTTGAGCCTTAGGACGAAAGGCTGTTAGCCTTTCGGATCCTAAGGTTCAGAGATTTTGGATCTTGAGGGGCTAACTTATATTTGATCTAGGATTGAGTCCAAAATTATGAGATTAGATCAAGTCATAGGTGTACATGGGCTTGGGTGAATACAATCTTATATTGAGTTGGTCAGGAAAATTTTTAGGTTGAATCACATTGACCCTAGCTACATATAAAGATACATTGTATTCTGACACGATGAAGTGAATGAATACTAAATTATTTTCTCTCTAATCTTCTCTCTCTTTCTTTCTCTCTCCCGAGTCTTCTCCACATTCTAGCAGCAAGAAACTCTAGGGTTTCTTGGCCGCCAATTCCAAGAAGGAAAGAAATGAGGCACTAGGGTTTCTAGCACCCTTTGTGCACACCCCCCCTTTTGTGCGCCCCTCTCGACCGCCTAAGAGGAGTTTCAAGCCTCCATATTTTATTTTTTGGAGGCCTCATCAAGGATGCTTCCAGATCCCAAAAGGTGAATTTTAGATCTGGTAGAGAAGGGGTTCAAATCGCAGAAGAAAATCCTACCGACAGGATTTACAAAGCCGCTGAAATCCTGAAGGCTGTTTTTGTATTACTTTATTGCTGGCCTTCAAGGACCTCCATGACCTGATCCTTACTGTTTACTGATGTCCACAATTTGGGAAAGTTGCTCCAACATATCCATCGTAGCAGCAATCGGCAGAACCCTGAAGCAGTAGATAGTAAGAGAAGCATCGGTAGAGAGCAAGGATACAGGAGTATCTCGGGCAAACTATCAGACAGTGGTTGTTTCAGGGATTCAAAGGATCTCCTGGATTCTAGTGAGAGCTTTATAAGGATAGTTTCTAGTTGAGAGAGACTATATATAAGGATTGAGAGTATGAGTATATCCTCTTGTACTTATTCTTTTCTCATAGTAAAGCTTTGCATGCCCTGTGGAGGTAAGCTTTGGGCTGATCCATGTACTTGATTATTTTTTTATATTATATTTTTTCTCTTTTCTTGCGGTATCTACACGTAATCAAGTGCAACATGAGTGGTATCAAAAAAGTCCTGTGGTAGTGGGCTCCTGGCCAGACATCCCAACACGGCCTCATTTTCCCTCGATTTCTAGGTTGTCTCCCCATCGGTGACCGGCCCCCTCTCATTCTCCCCTTGCCTCAATTTCATCTCCCCACCAGTGACCGACGACCCCCCTCTCCCCATCTCCTGGTTCCCCAGCACCACCTCCCCTTCACCATCCCCACACCATTAGAGTCCTCGCACCGCCATTCTCTTGCTGGATCTATCGCCCCTCTTGTCAAATCCACTCTCCTCGTTGTCGGATCTGCTCTCTCCGTTGCCAGATCCGCCCCTTATCGAATCCACCATTCCCTTATCGGATCTATCGCCCCCTTGCCGGATACGCTGCCCCCCTTGCTGGATCTGTCGCCCCCTTATCAGATCCACTGTCTGCATGTCAGATCACCATCCCCATCCCCGCACCACTGTTCCTGTGCCGTCAGCATCTCTAGGCCTGCATTTTTGTGCTTTTGATGAGTAGTAGCGACAGCGGCTATGATGGTGGTCGAGCCGTCGCTAAAAGTCCTTTTATATTGCTGTCACTAAAAATCTTTTATTTAATATATTAATTAATTTTATTTAAATAATTACTTAATTAATTAGATATTAATTTGATTAATTAATTAGGTATTTTATTTAACTATGATTAAGGTTGGAGCTGGGTTCAGGCCAGCCCTATGGGCTTCGGGCCGGTCCGAATTTGGATCGAACTTTGGACTAGGCTTAAAATAGTTTAGGTTAGACTTAGGCCTAATTACAGGATCCATTTAAATTTGAACTAGACTCGGGTATATCTTTGGTTCAGCTTAGGCCCGACCTGAGAGTGAGTCTGATGCTGTTGGCCCACATCCAACCTAAAACCAGTAGTGCTTTATTATAAAGAGGCTATGATGATTGCTTGTGTGAGATGCACCTAAAGAGTCTAGAGAGAGATGGAGGTGATACATTTATATTCTTATTGTAGTTATAGGGCAAGCTTGGATGATTTGTTACATCGCAGACAACTGCTTGCAGCTACCTCATGGTTAAAGATATAGAGGAACTTACAATGCCTTATTTTTCAATGACAGATCTGAGCCTTCTTCTTTTCCTCTTTCTCTTGTTTACTTTGTTGGTCTCTGATTTAAGTATTATTTTTAAGTTTTTATTTATTTTTTAAAAAAATTTCTACTTTTAGTTTGCAGCCTTCTTACTTTGCAGCCACCTCATAATTTGGACCTATCCAAATGGGTTCAGGTCGGGATCAGACTTGATTTTTTCTAAAATCATCAAGCCTAAGCCCAACCTGAAGCTTGAAAAAAAATTTTGGGTTGGGCTCCAATAGGGATAGAGGACTCGGGGAGGCTATGATGACTGTCTGTGCGAGATGCACCTAAAGAGTCTAAAAAGAGATCGATGGAGGCAATGTATTTCTGTTCTTATTGTTATAGTTACAAGACAAGCTTGGATGGTCTATTACATTGTAGACAATCGCTTGCAGTCACCTTATAGTTCAAGTTATAGAGAAACTTGCAATGCTTTATTTCTAATGGCAAATCTGAGCCTTCTTCTTTTCCTCTTTCCTTTGTTTACTTTATTTATCTCTGATTTAAGTACTATTTTAAGTTTTATTTATTTTTTAAAAAATTCTACTCCTAGTTTGTAGCCTTCCTACTTTGCAACCACTTTATGGCTCGAGCTAGGCTCAGGCCTGATTTTTCTAAAATCATCGAGCCTAAGTTCGATCCGAAGTTCGAAAAAAATTTTAGGTCTGATTTTTCTAATATCATCGAGCTTAAGTTCGATCCGAAGCTCGAAAGAATTTTCGAGCTGCACTTGGGTAGGGTGGGGCCTCGGGGAGGTGGCCGAGGGCTCGAGGAGGCTATGATGACAGCTTTTGCGAGATGTGTCTCAAGAGTCTAAAGAGAGATCGATGGAGGTGATGTATTTCTATTCTTATTATAATATTGTAGTTGTAGGATAAGCTTGGATGGTTTGTTACATCACAGACAATCGCTTGCAGTCACCTCATGATTAAAGTTGCAGAGGAACTTGCAATGCTTTATTTCCAATGATAGACCCGAGCCTTCTTC
>KE504979.1:605021-615501 GCA_000441515.1 Elaeis oleifera | reverse complement strand
GTGAGAGAGAGAGAGGGGCAGAGAGAGAGAGAGAGAGGGCACAAGCACCTAAGGAATAAACTAGAAATAAAGGGCAAATAGGGTCGTGCGGGTCCATAGCATGCTTGATTCTAACCCGATCCAGTTAGATTTCAAGTCTTGATTTTTGGACCCAGACAACTCATAGGCTGATTTAGTCGGTGGGGCCCATCAAAAAAAACAAAAAATAAAAAACCGTTGACCTGATAGACCACTCTGGATGGGTCTGGATCAAGCATGACATCGACATGACCCAAATTTTTAGGCCCAGGTTAGGACCCAGTTTAGTCAGATCTAGAGTTTTGGTCAAGCATGTTTAGCAATCTTTTGTAAGCCATAAATATAACAATCGGTATTCAAATAAATGATTGATAAAATTATGAAATACAAATGAAGGGATGCCAACTCAAATATGAATTTTCATTTAAATAGAACTTTCTTTTTCAATTTGATCATTAAAAAATGAACAGTCTTAACATAAAAGTTTATAAACTAATTTTTTAAGAATAAATAATTCATATACTCGAGATAAGAATCCAGTGTGGGCAATCAATGAATGCTTAAATAAAGGCTAGAGGTGGCAAGAAGAGGCAGGTTGCTAGAGTGGAGCCAACTTTATTTCCAACTTTTATTTAGTTTTAGTAAATGGAGGAGCCAAGCTCCGTTTCAATCTTAAAGAAAAAGGTACAATAAGCTCGAGTTGATTACCTACCTTTAAGAGAAGGTTGTTAATGAGATTCAAGAAACCTTTCAATTCATAAAAAGCTATTTTTCTGCTTTACAGGATAAAGTGTCCTAGAGCTCACAATAAGAGTGAAAAAACACATAACACACCATCAAGATGACGCTTCCTAACAAGCATGCATAAATTGGCTAATGAAGATAACAAAAATGTCTGGAATATTATGTTGTAAAGAAACAGCTGGCTCCCTGTTCTCATATTTACATGGAGGTTAAAATTTCGTATTGATAGATCAAAAAACCCATTAGAATAAGCAAAGACATAGCAATTACTAGTTTATGCACTTTTCGTGAATACCACTTTAAGGCATAAAAAACTAAAACAAAGGCCAGAAGTTGAACAAAATGATAATTAGTATACTCCAAGTTGTGACCACTTATCTGGGAGCATCATTCATCTTAATCATGCCAAATGGCACTATATTGCAGTAGAGTCCAAACGTGCAAGAAGAAAAAACATATTTCTTCCCAACGTAAACATGGAGCCGATGGCATCCCGAGGAAGGACTCGAGAGTCCGGCAGGCATATTCTAGGCCACTGGGCTGAGGGCTTTCCCATTATGTAGAGTAGAGACGGTCTCGGCTAAAGAGGCACAGGCTTCTATTCTATCCATCACATGATCAACCACCACCTCCTAGTGAAAATATATATAGGCCATCAACATATTCCACTATATATGCCACCTCACTCGCAGTATGATCGGTAGAAGTGATACTTATTTATGATGCAATAGGAGCAGAACTACAACTCTACGAGTTAATGTGATTGTGTTGACATGGGAGATTGGCGCGCATCACAAGTAGCAGCTTACTCATTCGCCTTTCAGCTGATCGACGAAATTCCTCAAAGAACCTCTATTAATAATCACGCAGCCGGGCAGCGAGCAGCATACAAAATGTGAGAGGCAACGATGGACGGAGGGTTGACACGAGCATGCCGGGGACGACTCTAACCCAACAACGGTCCGATGCAAATAGGTTATACCTAGTAAATATTGGTTTTGATGATTGGAAAACTTGTATATTGATGATTAAAGAATATACGTTGAAAAAAGTAAAAAGTTCACATTTTCTTTCCGGTTAAATTTTTTCCTTTCCGCATTTTTACTTTAATTGCCATGATAAAATGTTCTAACTTTTGATTATATTTATTTCATTTCTAAATACATAATTGATAAGTGAAATATTTACCATGCCCATGTGTTAGATATGCGTATACGTAACCAAAGCTAGGACTGGTTGTTCTCAGTCCATTCCGGAGGTCAGGCCTACCATGAGACAGGTGATCCGATACCTCAATGGGGATGACAGTCTGGCAGATGATGCGGCCCTTGTGTTCTAGGAGGCTGATTCCTTGGATTTGGCGTCACAAAGCTCCTACCCTTCATCCTTTGATATGGTGTCTTCCAGCTCCCTCCGTGGGGGTATGTAGTAGGTGTGAGAGGGTTCCGTGACTGGTATGTGCAAAGGCTTTCATGGGTACTTTCGAATTCCAATTAGTTCGTGGCAACAGGTAACGATGGAGGAGCCGGTATTCCAAATGTTTCTCCTTTCTGTGCCGCCTCTATCTATCTTTCGTGGATCATTTTCCTTCTTTTTTTTTTCCCTCCCTCAATAGTAGTAGAAGTTTTTTTTTTCCCCTCATTTTTAATGTCATCATAATCATAAACATTGTATCTCATCTCAGCTAGCGACCCAGCTACTTATGTGAATACGTGGATTGGACTGAGCTTCTTCTAATAATTTAAATAGTTCATAAATCATAATTATGATTGGAATAAATTAACTCTGGGTGTATAATTAATATGACCCGATAACAGTAGTATTTCTCAACATAGTTCAAGAGAAACTTTTCTGGAATACAGTAATATGACCCGATAACGTGGGAGAATGGATCGATATAAGACTCAGAAAACTTCTTACTTCAGTAATGAAAGGGAGGAAAAAACATTCACGAACACAACTTATCTCCATGGAAACTTAGTATCTCCAAAGCATTGCACATGCTCCATCCTTGCCAGTCTGGAGAGCACCATTCAACAGGTCATTAATTGTGGATTAAAGGTCACCAAGTCCCAGTCCGCTATCGACTTTGACTTAAAAGAACAAAACGACAATATAGTGGGAATGGAATTCCTCCAAATATCCTCGAAGGCGAAGAGAGGCCTCCATGCAACCTTTGATATCTATCTTTTCCATTCTAATTTTTTTGGGAATAATATCCAGGCAATGTCGCCAGCATGACAGCATTTATGAAAGCCATTGCACTATACCGTAGTACGAAAAGCAGACAATTAATGCTCCCTTGGAATCTTTTCCACGATACCTCCAAAGCACGGCACGCAATCCATCCCGTCTTCCATTTCACCCGGTGTCAATTGTGGAAAGTTCAGCAAAGTCAAATTAAATAATAAACAAAGATGCGGATCATATCATTTTCTAACTTTGATTTCAATGCTACGTGACGGTGACTATTCACTTTGAACAAAAATCATATGAGGCAGGCACTATGTGCCATTATATTTATGGGCAGGCCTAGTTTTATATTTCTCTTTTTTTCATATCTTAAAATGGAAATGTAGAATTTAAATAGAAGAGTCTATTATTTTTATAACTGAAATAATAATAAAAAATAAATAAAATATATATCTAAGAGAGATCTTTAAGACCATCTACATATTCTTTTTTCATCATCAAGTCTTTTCATCTATTATCTTCTTCATCAAGCCATTTCTCCCATCTCTAGAGTCTTCCTTCCAAGTCTCTTTCTCTTTTTCCAAACCCCATGCACTATCTCTCTCATCCAGAGATCTTCCTAGATCCCTTTCTTCTCTTCTAAATTTTTTCTTTATAAGATCTTTTTATTAAATGTTGATAGAAACTATGTATCATTTTATCTAGAGATGTGTAATTGGATGTTAAATAATATTTTGTTAAGTATATATTAATTGACCATGTATTATATACTTATGAATACTGAGTTTAGTAAATTATATATCAATCTATCTGTAAATACATTTTAAATAGTTGCTAGATGTATATCAAAACAAGCTTGCAGTATATATCAGTAAACCATCTAGTATATATCACTTGGTCATATATTGTGTACCGATTAGTACTACATTCTAAAAACTATGTATCTCTTTATCTAGAAGTATGTATTATGATATCGGATGAATATTTTGCTAGATATGTATCAACTGAGTACATACTATGTACTAATTATAAATATTAAGTTTGGTAAACTATGTATCAATTTAGTTATAGATGTGTATTGGATCGTTGCTAAGTATATATCAAAAATATTACAATATGTATCATCTAGGTATATATTTTATATTGATGAACTCGACATTCTAAAAACTGTGTATGATCTATTTGTAAATATGTATTGATTTGTTTAATAATTAATTTATTTAGTGTGTATCATATGGTCATGTGATATAACAAAATAATATTGGGCGAGAACTATAGGCCATCATATGCGGCGGGCCTAATTTCATACCATATTTCTTTCTTTTTGCATCTTAAAGAAAATCTTAGAAGTCAAATAAGACTGGATTTCTCCTACTAAAAGAGCCTATTAGTTCTATAACTGAAAGGATAAAAATAAAATAAAATGCATGCTTAAGAGAGACTCTTCATGACCGTCTATATTTTTTTCTTCATCAAAACTCTCCATCCATTATCTTCTTGTCAAGCAATTTCTTTCATTTGTAAAATCTTCTTCTCGAGTCTCATTCTCCTCTTCCAAGCTCCATGCACCATCTATTCTATCTATGAGATCTTTCTCGAGTCCCTTTCTCTTCTTTGAAATCTCTCTTTTTTCTAACATCTTTGCATCTAAAAATTATAAAACTATGTATAATTTATTTAAAGATATATATTGAGAAATCGAATAAATATTTTGCTAAGTATATATCAATTAACCATATACTGTATATTAGTGAGTACTAAATTTGGTAAACTATGTACCAATTTATCTATAAGTGTATATAAGGTTGTTACTGAATGATATCAAAAAAGCTTACACTATATATCAGTAAGTCGTCTAGTATATATCATTTGGTTATGTGCTTTGTACTTATTAGTATTATATTCTGAAAACTAGATATCATTTTATCTAAAGATGTGTAGTGGTATATCGGATGAATATTTTGCTAAGTGTGTATCAACTGTCCATATAATATGTACTGATAAATATTAGGTTCAATAAACTATGTATCAATTTATCTATAGGTATATATTGGATCGTTACTGGTATGTATATCAAAAAAATTTACAGTATGTATCACATGGCTATATACTGTATATTGATGCTCGATATTTTGAAAAATATGTATCAATTTATTTATAGATGTGTATTAACTTATTTAATGATTAATTTATTTATCATGCATTATATGATCGTATAGCATGTATCGCTAAAAAGTATATATTAAAATTAAAAAAATCTTAATTATAATTAAGATTAATAATTTATTAATAAAATATATTAATTTTAATTATTTTTAAATCAATATTAAGAGCAATGTGATAAACTATGAAGCTCACCCGGTATTATATTTTATAGTGCCCTTCCCATATGATTTTTGTTCATTTACTTTAAACGCCGGGGAAGGTAGTCTATATCTAAGAAAGTCACTGGGCCATCCTAGTTCTCAAAAAGGCAGACTTTTCCATGAGGAAGTAAATATGTTGCCCATTCAATGTGCTGGGATCATTGATTATTCGTGTGTACAGCGAAGTCTATAGAGTGTTGGGAGCCATCATTGTAGTCCTTTATTAAAATGGACAAGTAGGATCGTACATGGAATTAGATTAATTATATTTATGGCTTTTGTTGTAGAAATCTTGATATCACAAAGGCTGGCTTGGAGGTTCGTAATTTAAGCTTGAAAACATTTTAAAGGCATCAATTCAAAATAGTTTCGAAATCTGAGCTCAAACAGATTTACGTCGGATATCAACCTATAGTTACTGTAAATGATTATCTAAACTCACAAAGTCGTACTAGATTTTTTTGTTCACTTGCATATTGGATAATCGAACCATTTTGGGGTTTCCTCGCTTGCATTTTACCATCTAAAGTTTTTGCTTTGGTTCTTGAGTTCCAGCTCTTTCGAGCTTTAGAAGTGCTGCTTCATTTCCTCCAAAATTTGAGAAAAGAAAGTCATTTATAATTCTTTTGTGTCATAAAGAAAGATTGTGACTACAGATCCTCTTCTTTTCGTTCATCTCTTCCTTTCTCTTCGTTCTGTCTCTGTTGGTGAAAATCTGTTCTATCCATATTAGTGAAAGTCTGTTACATAATTTTTAATTTATTTTCTACATGCTTTAAATTATGACATGAGGTACATGGCATGCCAAGAAGTTCTTTCTAGATGATATGCTCTAGTGATCTCATCGGACGATTTTTATGCCCATTTTTACTCCAAGTTAGTTGAATGGTTGAGATAATATCTAAATTTTGCTTTAGAAAACAAGACATCGAAGCAAATCTTAAAATAACAATTTTTTAAATTTTTACTGTTTGTTTGAATAAAATGACAAGTTCTCAACATAGTTCAGGAGAAGCTTTTTTGGTGCATGCGTGGCAAAAAGGGAGAATGCATTGATACAAGACTTAGAATACTTTTAACTCGAGTAATGAAAGGGAGAAAAAACCGTTCTTGAACACAACTTGTCTATGGGAAACTTTTGCCGCTCTCCAAAGCATGGCACATGCTCCATCCTTGTCGTCTGTACCACCATTCCACACGTCATTGACTGTGGATAAAGGCTCACCAAGTCCAAGTCCGCTATCGACTTTGACTCTAAAGAATAATACAACAATATAGAGGCATGGAATTCCTCCATATAAGTCCTTCAAGACGGTGAGAGGCCTCCATGCAACCTCTGATGCCTATCTTCAATTTTTTTGGAATAGTGTCCGGGCAATGTCACGAGCGTGATAGCATTCAGGAAACCACTGCAATTGTACAGCGGTAGTAAGAGTGCAAAATTAATGCTCCTCTGCATACTTTTCCGCGATTCCTCCAACGGTTGGTGCCACATCCTCCATCCCGCCTCCCATTCCACACGGCATCAATTGTGGAAAGTTCACCAAGTTTGGGATGGGAAGAAAATTACATTGCAACCATACCTGTGAAATTTCTGCATTATAAATCCTCACAGATATTGATCAGAGGCCTCCATGCAACCTCTCATGGTCTATCCTTTCCATTTCAATTTCTTCAAGCTGATGTCGGGACTTCCTCTCATGACCGGTGGTGGATGGGGATGCAACAAGAGATCCCTCATAAATGATCGTGTCATGCTGATTGGGTTCCTCTTATGCATGGGGGTCATCCCATGCTGCCTCTGTCTGGACGGTGGAGGTGGCTCCAAGGTGGAAGGCAGCTGCATAGAGAGCGAAAGGAGAGCTCTCCTTGCTATTAGAGCAGATATCTATGATCCTGATGAGTGGCTCTCTTCATGGATGGGCCAGGACTGTTGCCGATGGAGAGGTGTCGGTTGTGACAACACCAGCGGCCATGTGGTAAAGCTCAACCTCAGATACCCGTATGATTATTATGATGTGGATTATAAAATTGGAAAATTACCTCAACCAAGTAAGGTAAATCCTTTATATCTAGCTTGATATATTTGAGGTATCTGGATTTGAGCATGAACAACTTTTCTGGAGCACCCATCCCTGAATTCATTGGTTCTCTCATGCACTTGGAGTACCTTAACCTCTCCAAGGCTTATTTTGGCGGACCCATTCCTCGCCAGATTGGGAACCTCTCAAGCCTACACAATCTAAGTCTTCAGGGTTGGTCCGTTTGTTATGATGGAAGGGATATGTACTTTGAAGATTGTCCAATAGCTTTACATGCTGATGACCTTCAATGGCTCTCTCAAATCCCATCTCTGCGCTACCTTGACTTGAGTGCTGTCAACCTCTCCAAGGCATCAAATTGGCTTCATGAGATTAATATGCATCCTTCTCTGTCAGTCTTGAAATTATCTGGTACTGGACTTCTTGGTATTCCTTCGACTCTGCAGCATGTAAACTTCACTTCCCTCACCATGCTCGATCTCTCTTTCAATGATTTTCAATCTGCCGCCATCCCTCACTGGCTGTTTAATATTAGCAGCCTCGTTCAACTCGATCTCAGTTTTTGCAACATTCATGGGAGGTTATCAGTTGCGGTAGATATGTTGGGGAATCTCAACCGTTTGAAGTATTTGGATTTCTCTGAGAACCAAATTACTGGAGACATTTCGCAATCTTTGTGGAATAACAAGCACATGGAGTTTTTGGATTTATCTGGAAACAATATTATCGGGCATACCAAACAAATGTTGGGAAATCTTAGCCAATTAAGGCACTTGTCATTATGTTTCAATCAAATTAGTGGCGAAATTCCAGAAAGCCTGGGAAATCTTAGCCACCTCGAGTATTTAGATTTGTCTGACAATAGAATCAGTGGAGAAATACAAAAAAGCATGGGGAACCTCCACAACTTGGAGGTATTGGATTGTCCAATAACATCAGAATCAGTGGAGAAATACCAGAAACCATTGGGAACCTCCACAACTTGGAGGAGTTATTATTGGGAGGTAATAATATTACCGGACAAATTCCAAAAAACATGTCGAATCTCTGCAACCTACGGTTCTCGGACTTATCATATAATAATTTTGCAGGAGAGATCACAAGTCTTATAGAAGGATTTTCTGAATGCATTAAAATAATAAATTGGATAGGGAAGCATTTTGAAGAGTTTAGAATTTATGGACATGAATAACAATAATTTCAGTGGGACAATTCCAGAAAGTCTGGGCCAGTTATCTGGGCTTGTAAAGTTAGATCTATCCTCGAACTTCTTCGTAGGATACTTGACCGAAGAGCACTTTTCCAACCTCACAAGGTTGGATTATTTGGGTCTATCTTACAATACCTTGAAATTGAACCTAAGTGACGGTTGGATTCCTTCTTTCAATGCTAGTATTATTAGGATGTGCTCTTGCCATGTAGGACCTAAATTTCCTGCTTGGCTTCAAACCCAGATACATCTGGAAGAATTGTGCCTATCAGAAGCTGGAATTTCGGACAAGATTCCATCATGGTTGTGGTATAGGGATATGACTTACCTCAATGTATCCCATAATTCTATGGAAGGACGAATACCAAGTTCTTTGGGGGCCACTCTTATATATCACTTGATCTGAGCTCCAATTGCCTTTCTGGCCCAATACCTAATGTGAATGCCGACCTCATGATTCTCTCCAACAACTCTTTTTCCGGACCCATTTCCTTGAACTTTTCTGAAATGCTGGCCCTTACGTACTCTCTTTATCTCACAATCATATAAATGGTAGCATCCCAGAGTCTTTTTGTAATTGGACTTCATTGGAGGTTCTTGACCTCTCCAATAATGAGTTATCCGGAAGATTTCCGGACTGCGGGATTTGTAACTTGACTTCATTGACGGTTCTTGACCTCTCTGATAATAAATTATCTGGAGGATTTCCAGATTGCTGGAGCAAGTCACAACGAGGAATCCTTAAGGTACCAAAAAGCAAAAAAGTGGAAGATACATCTAGCACGGTGGCATATCCTATGGAACTCCAATCTTTGCACATGAGGAACAATAGCTTATCTGGTGAATTTCCTTCCTTCTTGAGACTTTGTAAACAATTAGTTATTCTTGATCTTGGTGAAAACAGATACTCGGGCAACATACCCACATGGATTGGGGAAAGCCTTCCGTCTCTAAAGGTTCTTCGTCTAAGATCAAATTTCTTTGATGGTAATATTCCGATACAAATATCTAGTCTGTCTTTTCTTCAGGTTTTGGACTTGGCATGCAACAATTTTTCAGGAAATTTGCCATCATCTTTTGGAAATTTTACTGCCATGGTTGAGATTCAAGAAGGAAGCAAACCAATGCTTTCGAATATTAGCACAGGGTCGTATTACGAAGAGAGTCTCTTGATATCTGCAAAAGGATTGGACCTTGAGTACACTAGCGTGCTTTTACTGGTTACAAGCATTGACCTATCACACAATAATCTTTTCGGGGAAATACCTAATGAAGTGACAAATCTTTCTGAATTGTATTTCTTGAACTTATCTGGAAATCATTTCACTGGAAACATCCCACAAAATATTGGTGACATGAGACAGCTGGAATCACTTGATTTATCAATGAATGATCTTTGTGGCCAAATTCCCCAAACCATGCTTGCTTTGAATTACTTAAGCAAGTTGAACTTGTCATATAACAACTTATCAGGAAGAATTGTATCAGGATACCAATTTCTGACCTTCAATGATCCCTCCATCTACATCGGTAATCATAACCTTTGTGGACAGCCATTGCAAGATTGCCCTACTCATGAACCTCCACATCAAGAAGAGGAACAAGTAGATGAAGATGACTGTGATATGATATGGATTTATGCTAGCTCGGCATTGGGATTTATCTTGGGATTCTGGAGTTTCGTTGGTACAATAATGATCAAGAAGGATATCAGGATTTCTTATCTTCGATTCATTGACAGAACATTTGATTGGGTTTATAAGAATTAGCAATAAAATTTGCCATGTTGAAGTTTGTCACCGGGAAGAGCAACCACAAGCATAATTAAATGGTTATGGATGGTGCTGTGATTGTAACTCTCTTTCTCTCTAATGGTGGGATGTGTCACGGGGCAACTTTCTCCTACC
>KE504979.1:571692-584253 GCA_000441515.1 Elaeis oleifera | reverse complement strand
TAAGATTATATTACTATTCAATATTTCATCCTAACCATCTATTGATATTTTATTAAATTTTAATTATGGATCTTAAAAGGATATTTAGGAAAGAAAAAAATACTACCACTTCCCATGTCACGGAAAGTTCCAAAACCCACCTTCTCCATGGATTTCTATTCCCATGAAATGTGGGAAGTGACTTCCCATGGAAAGTACTTTTTCCACTCTCTCACTTTTTAAAACTCCAACCAAACAAGAGGCACTTTTTTCACTTCCCAGGAAGTGCTTCTTCCCCCCTCCACTTCTCTTCAACCAAACGAGTTCAAAAAGTGAATCATCTAAAGGTAAGAGCAGCTTTCTATTCTGCATATAAGGGAAGAAAAATACCGATGGACTTGACTTTTGCCTCTCTTGAAATAAATACTTCTTGGTCAATTTGGACATAAATGGATAAGGTCACCAAACAGTATGTTATGAAACACATCACTCCTGCTCAATGACATAGTGTAAGGCTGGCATGGCTGGTACCCTGTATCACTATAGGAAGTTTGGGCTAGTACAAGCAGTATTAGGCAATACATGGACCGATGGAGGAAATATATACATATATATATATATATATATAAGAAATAAGTGCTTTTGGCATATTTGAATTTGAAAGACAAGATTTTATGTCCAAATTGACCAAAGATTTTAATTTAAAGTTCATACTAAATAGGGAGTAACTGTTTCATATGCAAGATTTATAAAGAACCAACAACAATACTTATATGCTCTTTAAACAAGAAACTTTGTCAATACAAGATATTTTTTATGTTCAGACGTGTTCAAGTTTTCTTTTCTTTTCTTTTTTTTTACCTTTTCCTTTTTTTTTTTGGAGTAGAAGACAAGTTCATGTCTTCTTCCTCCAAGATAGGAATAAGTTAACAAAAATTGACTGACAAAATACAAGACATGATCATAAACATTGCACAAGAATCAGAATATATTATTTGAAAATGATAACAGGACCAAACAATTGTATCAAAAATACCAAGGGTCTATAGGAAGAGACCTGTGCATAATCTAAGCAACAGTAAGAATGGGTATGCAGTTTTGTCTTCTCTTCACCCTCTTTAACCATTTGTTGACCATCACCAGTGGCAGCAACTGCAGCGCTGAATACTTTTGCACCCTTGGCAGTCTGCAATAAACTGAATACTAGTTAGGTGGAGTCAAAATAGGAAAAGAACCAATATTGGTACTTTCTCAAGTTTTCAAAGAAGTGAAGGAAAATAAACCCAACAAATGGTAGGAACTAGCACAACGGAGACCAGCATTTTATACTCTCACGTGTTTGCAAATTGAGAACTAATTATGATATCCAAAGAAGAGAGCAGACAATTTGGGTACATATGCAGAAATTGGAAAGACTGCCAAGTACAGGTTTCTGGTTTGCTTATCCACTGTAAAATGATTTTTTTTCCCTTCCGTTGCCTAAGGAGGATTGCTGAATTTGTCCTCAGATTTCCCCACAACCAATCCACCATTTTGGAGCTATTCTTTTTTTTTAATCCTTAATTCCAAATTAGACTGATGCAGGAACAATGAATTAACCATGCCAGATAAGCCCATTTTGGTTCAGTCCCTCTTAGAGTAACCATAATTAATCAAGTCAAAAGTCAGCTAGAATTTTAGTTATTGACAGCTAGTGGCTATTATACTTTAGTTATATGTTCATAAATGTTGAATGTGCCTTCAGAGTTTCCTGGTTTATTAATTGTAGTTCATGCATTGTGTCTTTTAGAGCTTGTGAAAGTCATTCAACCTGTGTCTGTATAAATAGATATGTAGTGGGGCAAGAAACATGGTAAATAATTGGATTGTTTTGTGCCACCCCACCTGAAGTTAGTGGTGGATTCCACTTATTATCTCCCCTTTTATGGTTGCATTGCCTCTATCTTAACAACAAAGGACCATCCATTAGTAAGGAATTTAGGTGCAGTTTTGTTAGGCAAAAATATAGAAATTACGCAATCTTATTTTATGTGGACTTTAGAATTAGAATTTTGTGGATGCTAAAATTAGAATTTTATGGACTCTAAAATTAGAATTTTATGTCAACTTTATTATTTTATTTTTATGCAAACCCTTATTAAGGTTTTAGGTTGTTTATATAAACCCATTGCTATGTTAATTGAGAATATTGCTTGAAGTATTGGGATTACATAATATTGAGAATTCCTACTCTCTTCCTCTTTGGCTTCTTCTCTTCTCCTCTACTTCTCCGCTCCCCTCACAGTTGTTCTTCTTCTTCTTCTCCTCCTCCTCCTTGTACTACCTCAATTGGTATTAGAGCTAACTTCGATCAGGCACTTTGCTGCACCATATCCACAGTCCTAGCAACTCAATGCACCACCCTCCCTAGATCTGCAACCACCACCGCCGTTGACACCCCACCACACCAACACCCAAAAAATTGCCCCATTCCAATCCCTCTTCAAGTCAAGGAAACCACACGATTCCACCACTGATCACCAACACCAAAAGAAAAAAGGAAAAGAGAGAAATAAAAAAGGAAAAGAGAACAAAGGACAATCCCCTATTTTTTGAATGTTGCTCTCCTCTCTCCACCTTTCTCATTCACCCACCGCCCCCACCAAATCTCCATCTTGGCCACCATCTCACCAACCACTCCCACTTCATCGTGAATGTGGTCCTCTCCTTTGATGGCAAGTTCGCCCCTCTTTGGCTCCTAGGACTGCGAGTTCCATCTTTGGGACCTCAACACTGGCACCAACACCTATCGCTTCATCAACCACACCCATGATGTCCTCTTTATCTCCTTCACCGTCAACAACCGCCAAATCATCTCCACCTCCCACAACCACACCATCAAGCTCTAGCACACCCTCAACACCGCCCTCTCACTGTGTTGCCCCTCTCACTCATTGTCCTATTTGGCCTCTCCAACCTCCATCATGCTCTCCCCACTCCACCCTGTGATTAGGATTTCACTCAAGGCCTTGCAAGGAAGAAAGTGCCCCACAAATCTGGGTTCAAATCCTAATCCAACCAAACTTGCAGACCCAAATCCAACCCATTAGCTTTAATACGATCCCGTCAAGTCATCCTACCAAATCAACTGCACCACATCACTGTCAATATCAGCTTCCACATCTGCACTGCATCAGTAATGTGTGCCACGTCAGCACCATATCAGCACCTGCAGAATTTTCAAGAAGCTTGTCCCTAGCTAATTTCAATGTGCCGATTCCATTTTTGATGTCTGTTTCTACAAATTTTGCCACTACGGTTAGTTTCCTTTGCTAAAAGGCAAAGTAGTTGGAAGTGCTCTCCATGGAGGTAAATTTTCCCTTAAAAGCTTGATTGATATTTATTCAGCTGGCTAATTAATAGATTGCCTTTAATTCCAAATTTAACCTTATCTTTTTTTCTTCCATTAAAGAAAAGAAAAAAGAAAAAAACTAATATGCTTGTTTGCTGCACCTAACCTAGTTTGCTGCGTAAGTGGACTTTGGTATATTATTTGCATTAAACTTACAAGTCTTGCATGTGTGCATTGTAGTGGTTTATTGGTAATTACTTATCACAATTTTAATTCTATCTCTACATACTTTCATTGTCTCTACACTTCATTGCATAGCACCATGACCAGGAACAAACAGAGTGACCACCCCTCCACCACACATCAAACTACCAAAATATCGTTTCCCTACTTCTATCCCATTATTTGACACTAAAGTCTTGATGAACTTCATAGACCAGAAATTTGAGCAAAAAAGTGAACAATTTGAGCGATCGAGTTAGCAAGCAGCTCAAGTCCTAAGAGGTTTAGGTAGATGCCATGTAGCGGATGTGGCAAAAGAGTCTATTAGGCAATGTTATGCATCACCTTATTTAGATGGGTTGGTCCAAGCTATCTTTCCCACTCCCAGGTCATTAGGGGCTACTGGTAAGATGAGTTACGCCCCTAGACCTACTATCAGAGCCTTGCCTAAAGACCCTCATTATAATATAGTCTATGTCTAACGAGGATGCAAATGAGGAGGATGAGTTTATAGAGGAATAAAAGACTCGTCATTAGCATGGATAAGACCACAGACATCCAGTTCACAACAATCCAAGAGGAGTCTATCACAGGCCAGTTTACCAACATGCTAGATATCCTAATGGCTGATAGCAAGATTTGCTATGCTAGGTTCAAGGCTCGGACCGATCACCGGCGGCCCGGTTCAATATGCTCCCATGCTGGGCCTAAACTGACACAGCAGAGAGGGAGAGGGAGAGAATAAAAGAGAAGAAGAAGAGAGAGAGAGCGAGAGAGAAGAGGGAGGCCGACAAAGCCATATTGACGTGGCAGCGAGGGCGAGGGAAGGAAGAATGCGAAATGGAAAAAGAGAGGGAGAGGGAAAGGGAGAGAGAGGGAAGGACGAAGGGGGCTTCGCCCTCTAGATCGAAATAGAAGCAGAAGCCCCCATTTCCTTTTTATTTTGCTGATTTCTAGTGAAGAAAAGAAACAAGGGCTTCCGCCCTATTTGATCGAGAGGAGGGTAGAGACCCCCTCTAGCCCCACGTTGCCCTTGGTAGCCCTCTCTCCCTCCGCCTCTCCTTCCATCCCCCTCTCTCTATCTTTCCTCTCTTCTCCCTCTCTCCCTTCTTTCTTGTTTCAAATGCCGAAACCATCCAAGTCCATCTCCGGCACGGCTTGGTATGCCCCGAACTATATGATTCAGGATAGTTCCACAATCCTCGCCTGATAGGGTCAATAGGTGCTCCCTCCATCTCGTTGACATGATTAGGATGACACTGGAGGCATTATTAAGTTAGTTAAGGTAGATATGCATAGTTACGATGGTAAATTAGACCCCGACATCTTACTACATTGGTTGGAAGAGCTTGAGGATTAGTTTGATTGGTATAATATGACTGCAGATAGAGAGTTCACTTCATCAAGATGAAGTTGGTAAGAGCTGCTAATAAATATTGGTAGAGTGTCGGCAATTCCTTCAACATCTAAATGAGTTGCTTATCACCTAGTGGATAGTCATGAGGCAGCAGTTAATGCAGAAATACCTAAATTCTTACTGCAGAAATCAATTGTACGATCAGTTTTTAAATCTCAGACAAACCTCAACTGTGTTCAACTACATGGAAAGTTTGATGAGCTTATGCTTAGGATCAGGATAGAGGAAGATCCGTTCCATACAATTAGGAGGTTTGTCAATGGGCTTAAGGAAGACATAAAGATGCAGGCAGAGTTATATGCTCCTAATTCTTAGGAGGAGGCCTATCAAAAGGTCATTGATATAGAGAGGTATCTTAAGACTCCATAGCATAGGCTCTCTTCTCAGGTGAGTGTTGTTGGTCTAGGGTTGGTTCTTTGATGTTGTGTGATCACTGTCACAATAGAGGTCATGTAGCTACACATTGTCCTCAGCAAGCTTAACCTTAAAGCAAGAATTAGATGATCCACAAAGAGGTTGAGGGATAGGTAGTAGATTTCATAGAATATTCTAGCGATGAGGTAGAATTTGGGGATGATTTCAAGATAGATGACCATCATTGTAATGAAGTAAGGTGTGCTTTGTCCATTGCTGTATATAATGATGAGTGGAGGCATACTAGTATTTTTCGCACCTTCATTAGATACAATGAGAGATCTGCTAAATTGGTCATAGATGGAGGTAATACAACTGTAGTCTCCAAGGTTGCTACAGCTAGATTGAACCTTAAGGTAGAGACACACCTCAAGCCTTTTCAGATAGCCTAGTTAATAAGCCAACCTTGCATGTGACTGTGAGATGTTTAGTGACCATCAAAATGAGAGCTTATGAGGATGAGGTGTATTATGATGCGTTACATATGGGTGTAGCACATATTTTGTTTGAGCATCCTTGGCTTTATGACTTAGATGTGACCCACCATTGTAGGGAAACACCTATGTGTTTAAGCATAAGGGCAGAACATTATTTTAACCCCTGTCAAACTCTCAAATAAGAGATCTAGGTCTAACAGTAACCATCCCCTCAGGTTCCTATAGGAAAAGATGTCTAGATCCTAAACCACAAATGTAGGCACAAAATTGTAATGAGTAATATGGACTATAAACTTGTTGCTGATGTGCATTGTAGGACCAAGAAGTTTAATGTAGGAGATAATATCATAGTTTGCATGCATCCAAAAAGCTTGCCTAAAAATTCTCACGAAATTACATGCTCAAGTCATTAAACCATTCCCTTCATTAAAAACTTGGACCTAATGCATATCTACTTGATTTACCTAGTAATACAAATATTAGTCCTATTTTCAATGTGAAAGATTTATAACTTACTGAGGTACCTTTGAGCCTCCTGCTTTGCTATCTAATGTAGATACTTCAATCCCAAGATGCCACATTTTCCTCAATAGCGAGATGAGTTGAAGAAGTTTTGGATGATGAGATTGTTAATTCTTTTGGTGGTAGCTTCCATCATTATCTTGTCTAATGGAAACGTCACCCTTCATTTGATTTTTGTTTGATTACAGAGGAAGAGTTTCATGCTATGGATCCTCAGTTTATAAAGTGGTACTTGCAGACAAACTCTTCGAAGTCGAGTTCTTTCCAACCGAGTATGATCAAAAACTGTCCATTAATAAGAAATCTAGAAGCACTTAGGCACACATACAGAAAATATGGAATTTATTTTATGTGGACTATAGAATCAAAATTTTGTGGACTCTAGAATTAGAATGTTATGTGGACTCTGGTATTTATTTGTATAGCAACTCTTATTAACAAAAACTTCTGCAAGCTAGCACTATTAGTACTTGCTAACAATTCGATGTTTGTTAAAGTTCCACATGTTAAGAAATAAGTGCAGGAATTTCTTTAAGATCATATACATTTCATTAGCCTAATCGCATCCCATGACAAAAGAACATGGATTATTGGATTAGTTTTTCTACAGAGTGGAGAAAAGTTTACACCTAGGAATTGAAGGAAACTCAGCTCATACTTTGAAGTGTGGTTCCTTCATGAATTTTATGAACAAGTTTATTGACATTCTGGAGTGCAACTCCAGACCGAATTTATGATGATCAAGCCAATGTGAAGCCTTTTTAATGTATTGTATTGGAGCAACTTGCACACACAGCGCAAATATAGGGCTAAAACTAAAGAAAGAATTATAAAACCATAAATATGATGAACGTGTTATCTACTAAATCAAGAAACCCAATCCTTAGCTCGAATGTCATGTAAACAACAATATATCCATGGTCAAGAATTACACAAAAGAAAGAAGAGGGGAAAACAATACAAGGGAGAAAGGACATAAGATATGAGATAAGTTCCTTTAAGATATTCTGGTAATAAAGTATTGGACAAGCATAAGCATGGCTAGTTGCAGACATGACAACATGCTCTTAACTGTTGCAATAACAATTTTGCACAAACACAATTTCTCATCCTCAAATGTGTTTTGATAATAACTAGAACTGCCATGCTTTTTGTCTATTATCTATAAGAGCTACTTACAAAATATTAATAATATAAAATTATATGAACTTTCGCTTAGTCCTGAAAAAAAAAAAGATGGAAAGGAGGAACATGGCTTAAGCTATAATTTAGTTCCTTCATAATTGCACAGGTTCATACATTTGTGCCCGCTTATGAAGCAAATGTATAAGTTATTTAATAAATAGAACATACCATGTTCAGATGCCTCCAGAGGAAACAAAAATGGCCAACTGAATAAACTCCATTAACTAACAAACATGCTGCAAGCAGCCAAATGTATTCATGCTACTATATATATCAACTTGATGAATAAATTATTATAAACCTCTTTCCGGTGATCTCTTGTGACCAGTTTCTCCTCTTCAAAAAATCGTAAAGTACGGCGAAGTTGTTTCGAATGCAACTTCAAAGCCTTTGCCAAATCTTCCTCTCTAACCCATTGGCGCCTGAGAAACGAAGTGTCAAAAAATGAAACCACTGGCAAGATTTTGCAGGTTAAAAATGGAAAGGGTCGCAACTTACCATAAATAACATGTTTGGCAGAAAGTTTTGTTAGGCCTTACCTAGGAGATATTCCATCTACCAGAGACTAAACTAGAAAGAGATAAGTGCCAAACTAATGATCATAGCACTACCATGTTAACCCCTTGATGAGTTAAAGAGAATAAATCATTTGAAGGTCAAAGGTAGCGCTGTGAACCACCAAGTAGATGAGTAGCTTAGACATGGCTTGGTAACAGGATAAATTTGTTTTGCTTGATCAAGAACAAGCGAGGCTCAAGTATCGCTTAAATGACATCTTGTTAATAGGTCAATCTTGAACACTATGGGCTCACAAAAGTAATAAAAGCATCGCTGGGCTCAATAGTTGGCTCACTCAACTAGAATACAAACCAAGCTTGAGCACTTATAGTCCAGCTCCAGTTTAAACTAACCCTAATCATATAACAAGTGAAGCTTGAGTAGCCTGGAGCTTGTGTCAGCTTCGCTACCTTGCAGCCCTAATCCATGGCAATTTTCCAATGTCTGAGCTCTCATAGGCTGTATTAATAGCTGCATGATCATGAAGCATCTTCTGTGATGCAATTTCCAGTGTATTCAAGCAGTGAGTGCTTCCATTAAGATGTGAGCTCATAAGAAGTTCTTCTGTGCAAATCATGAGTTCATTGTCATAGTCAGAGTTTGGATATTAGTAGAGTGAAGGTTTTCGTTTGACAAACCTTCCTGTCCACGTGACATCAAAATCATCCCATCAAAGAGCAACCTAGCTTGGAAAGGAGCAGGGGCACTTTTAGCTTTTTTGAAATGAAGACAAGATGGGTCACCAAGTATAAAAATGTAGAGAAGTTAGACTCTCCCTCCCTTTCCTTACCTTCTTTTCATGCACTCTATAAAAAATTTCACAACCTATTTGATAAATTATACACATTTGGGGAGAGATACTATGTACTCCATGCCTTACTATAAACCTATATATTGTGGAACTAGCTGATCTCATTGTTGAAGAAGCTTTTGCATTGTTTCCACTTAAGCACACCACAACAACTGCACATCTCAAGTTTCATTAGGTTAACTAAACTTTGACAAAACTGAATTGATATCAGATGTCAAAGCTGCAACCATCTAACAATATCACCACATGTTGTAAAACATGATGATAATTAACTCAGATACTAGATTCACATAGAGAATTCATGATAAGAAGGAGATAAAGAACAACAATAAAACAAAAACAAGAAGGGACTTAATACCTAGTAAGAGCATCGAGGACCACCACAGCCATTCCCCTGTTATCTCCCCTCCCACTCTTGGGCTGGTTATCGCCCTTCATAGTAATATCATCATAGAAGGCCCGGGCCGCAAGCCTCACCAACCTACCCATTACCATCAAACAAACAGAAACAAATCAAAAATCAAAAGTAAATCAGAATGGAATTTCATTACAATCCCATCATCCCTTCTCAGATTTGGGATCCATGGACAAAACCCGTAAAAGATAAGATAAAAGAAAAAACAATGTACCTGTTAAAGGGCTCCAAGCTCATGGGTGGATTATCTGCACCTTATGTTGTGGAGATTTAGGGTTTGGCTATGATTTATAGTCGTTGGAAGCAGAAAACCTTGGAAGGTAAAAAGAAAAAAAAAAAAAATAATTCAGTGATCTAAATATAAATTTTACTTACGTATTAATTTTTTTTAATTTTCTCTAATATCTCATCGCCATATATTTTATCATTAAATTCATAGTGTTTATTTTTCAGACAAATAAGATAAATAAAATCATTGATTTATACTTAAAACAAATCCCACATTCTCAGTTCACACAATTTTACAAATCCACATGAAAACCAACTTCCTGGCCGCTTTTCGGAGATGTGGAAAGCGGAGGCAGATGACGGCGGAGACCGGTGGGAGGTGGCGAGCACGAGACCAGCGTTAAAGGCGCTAAAGAGATCTGTGAGAAAGGACGCACCTGAGGAAGATGGGAGAGGGTATGGTCGACGCCGTAATGATGGGAGGAAGGCGACCACGGAGACCAGCGGGGGTGACGGCTAGGAGAGTAGGGAGGAGGAAGGCATGTGCGAGTGCTCTGCAAGGCGGTGGCGGCGAGAAGGTGGGCGTTCGCTAGGGCTCGAGAAGGGTTTGAGAAAAAACACGCACCTGAGGAAGATTGGAGAAGGGATAGCCGACGCCGTAATGATAGGGAGGAAGGCGACGACGGAGACCAGCGGGGAGTGACCGCTAGGAGAGTAGGGAAAGGTGGGCACCCGCGAGCGCTCTGCAAGGCGGTGGCGGCGACAAAGGTGGGTGTTCGCTAGGGCTCGAGAAGGTTTGAAGAAAACCAAAACAAAATGCGCTGCTTTGTTAAAAGAAGACCAATCCGTACTTGACACGTGGATAAAATTATATTTATTAATTATATAAAATATATAATAAAAAATGTTAATATATTTATTTATATATGAATTTTATTATATTTGTAAAATATATTTATTAGCCTTACGATATACTAGGATCTTATGGGATACGATTTTTTTAAATAATATTTAATTTTATTTATTTATTTTATTAGATTTATTTATATATTTAAAATAATAAAATTATTTTAATATATTTTAATAATTTGTGATTCACAAAATTCTTGGACGGCGATAGTGAAGGATTCCAAAGCTAGGATGGAAAGAATTCTTCAACGGTGGCTATTCGTTGGGAGTTATTTGTTGAGCAAACACATTCCTTCTCTATTACATTTGCAACCTAAAAAGCTGAAATAAAAATTATCCCATCAGAGGAACGCCCCGCCATGAGAAGCATGATATTTCTACCTTATGAGTAACCAATTAATCCAAAAAATATTACATTCAGGTTGATGGCAATACATGATATGATAACAACTTTAACTAAATAGTTGCAAATGGCTTGCCTGCCCATCAAATTATAAAATTAAATGACATTCAAGCAAAACAGTTAATTTGCACTGTAATAATTGGATTACCCACATAACCCATGTTCTGTAATTTTTCTGATAAATAAAGAATGGTATTATCTTGATCAATTCAACACATAAAGAAAAGAAAAGAAAAATAACGAAAACAGAAGAAAATTTTTAACATGATGCTAACCCCAATGACAACTAAGATGTCAAGGGTGTAAATACGGTTAAATTATTCGCACCTGACCTATTCTTGCCCAGCTGACCAAATTAGAGCCATCAAAATGCCATCAAAGGTCTCGGCCTGAATCAGCAACAGCGATTCAATCCCCCTAGACTTTAATTTCTCGGGCCTTGGAGATCCTGAACTTGTACACCATATTGGGATTCCTGTCACCACCACCCACTCCCTCATCCTCACTCATCATTCTTTTCCACCAGCATCAGCTTCTTCAAAGCCGAACTATTTGCCACATCTTGGTGACCGACCGGGATTAGAATTTGTGTCGCAGCTCTGCTCGTCAAAGGCCTTCCTCTTCTCCTTCTCCTTATTTTTGTCCTTCTTCTCGTGGCTGCTCTTTTCCTCCTTCGACTCATCGCCATCGGTAATATCTCCATCCTCTGATTCTAGCTTTCTGTTGTACTTTTTTTCTTCTTGCTCTTGCGGTCTTCATTTCAGGGTCCGCGCCCTCGATCTCGGCCACCATGGGCTTGGCTTTCGTGGACTTCTGGAACCCCGTCTTCCTCGCCTCCTCGGAATACGGCGAGGAGAAGGATGAGAGTGGGGAGAAGGAGGTGTGAGAAGGCTTGGAGAGTTGGAAGAAACTAGTGGCACCTATGGAGGCGGACTTGCAGTTGGGTTTTGGATTCGAAGCAACAATTTTCTGCACTACCGAACTAAAACTCCGGCATTGGTCAAGAACTGAAACAGTAATCGCACGCTGAGCCGATAACTTTGTTGGAAGTGGAGACGAATAGGTGGCCTCGTAAGTAAAGAGATCCCTCTAGCCAGGTCACAATCCGCTCACACACAGCTTCTTCCCCTTTTCCCAAACACCACATGTCGAACGATCGCAACCGCTTACGATGAGAGAGGGGAGGCCGACGATGACGCTGTGCAATGGCCGCCGACGATGACACACGATGGCCAGCGCGTTGCGCGAGTCCAGGCGACACTCCGACGACGACACACGATGGCCCCAGCCCCTTATTTCGATCCACTTCCGCGGGCCGACGATGGAGAAGGGGAGGATGCCGTCGATGCACGACGGCCGACATGTCGAGCTCAGGTGGCACTCTGATGATGACATGCGACGGCCCCACCTCTTTTCCATGCACTCCAACGACGATGCATGACGGGCCCAGCTTCTTTCCCGTGAGCGCTTTTCTTTCTTTTACGTGGTTACGTGGTGAACGGAGGCCCTACGTTGGTGCCACGTGATGGATGGAGGCTTCACGTTGAGAAGCCTCCGATTTAATATATATATATATATATTATTTTTTTTTTTTTTATTCTATATATAATTTTTATTCTATACATTATGTATAGATTATAAATTATATCATTAATTATATGATAAAAAATAATTTATTAAAAAATATTTTGAATTAATAGTAAAAGCATATCTATTTATATTTCGAAGAC
>KE504979.1:560686-571500 GCA_000441515.1 Elaeis oleifera | reverse complement strand
ATTATATACATATAAAGTGCAATAATATATTTCTACTATAATATATTTAATATAATATAAATCATAAATATAATATATATAATATCAATATAATATTGATATAATATATTAATAATATATTGATTGTCAATTATTCGTTGGACTAAAATGTATTTTTATCTCAAATTTAGTCCAAGATCATTATCCTAAATGATCTTGGATTTTTGACCTCGATGATAGGTATTCTATCACTAGGTTGAATAGTGATTTGAGATCAACGTTACGTAGGATTATCATAGTCCATCAAAATATGATGATCTCATTATCTCCTCTTACATCATCCTTGATCTTGAGACTATTACTTTATATTAAATACCTTTCAAGAGGCGTTTGGTATGAGGTGATCCATCCAAAATAAAGGATGATATGGATAGAGGTGATGAGATCACCATGTCTGATTGCACTATGATATTTTACGTGGTGGTGATTGCAAATTATCCCCACGTCTCAAATCATTATCCAATGCAATGATAGTTCGCTCTTGAGGATGGATATCCAACATAACTCCATCACAGTGATCTTACATCAAAATATGTTAACCAAAATACGTTCATGATTGAGAGACTTTCAAGAAGAAGAAAAATTTTTTTGCCGCGATATTTTTCCGCACACGTGGGTGGTAGTTGAGGCGTCTTCTCCGTAGAAAAAAGGAATGTGTGCGAGAACTTAGGGCATCATCTCTATGGAAGAGAAGGAATTCCTCCGTTCTATCGTCGTGTTAATTAGAATAGAAAAATCTATTTGATTTTGTTCTAAAATTTTTTCTATCCCAATTCTCAATCCCAACTCCCAAACAAATTATCGAAGGTATTTTTGATATTATATGATCAGAAATCTTAAATTCTTATAGCATAAGCTAAGACTTTCAACAAGTAATTCTAATTATGTATATCATGTAAAGAGGTCTTATGGGATGGGTTAAGGATAAACCAGTTCAAGATAGTAAAGACCATCAATTCCTGGGCTGGAGTTCCTTGCTAGGTTTATTATGAACACTTATTCAAATTGTAATACTGATTTAATATTTTGCATACCGAAGGATAATTGGTTTTGCTATTTGCAAACTCATCAATTTTTTTGTTTCTTATCTCCAAGCAATGATAAATTTTTATCCACGGAATAAATTTCTTGCCCTCCTACACTGGCTAATTGCTCTTTCATGCTTAAACAATTGGAAGTTACATGAGTTTTGAAGATCAATTGCATAAATTTAGTGAAAGCTTATTACACTATTGAGACTAAGTTTATGAAAAAAAATGTATGATTGTTTTAGCATTTTTTATAAAATAATGAATATAAGTAAAATTGTTAAGATTCTATTTAAAAATCTAGGTATTTAGATGGATGGATACAAAAGTATTTAAGCATCATAAAAATCCTTAACCTATCCAATGTGAGGCTATTATTTCTCAACATTTTTCTCGTATATGGAGTTCAAGGGAAAACCTAGAATGAAAATGCTACATAGATTAGTAAGTGGGAGCATAGAGATTTCATTAGGTAAGAAGAGCCAGTGAGCCCTATGTCAAAGGCTAAAAGAAAATCTCTATTTTATTTTTCTAAAGAAAAATATCAAATAGTAAAAGTAGTTATTTTTCAAGAATCATGGAGATAGTGAGCCCTATGTTCAAGCTAGATTCATGAAATCAAATTTTTTGAGTTAAATTTGGTCACCAATGGAAGTTTCTCTAGATATGAAAATATTGTTCAATTACACTAAGGGCTTGTTTGGTTTCAGAAAGAAATTTTTTTTTCAGGAAGTAACTTTTCAAAAACTTACTAGAAAGTTACTTCCAGAGAATAGGATTTTAGCATGTTTGATTGATCATGAGAAAATGACTAATTACAGAGTACCTTACGTTTGGTTGAACACTCATTTTTCAGAGAAAACTATATGAAATACCTATTATATCTGTTGCTGCAAGAATTTATCCGGCATTGGAACATTAGAGTCGATGGTGAGGCGGACCTCCTGGGAGTGCGACCTGCACAAAAATCTTAACCGAAGATGACTTCAGCGAGGATCCTCCAACACTTAAGTTAGAACTCTCGTTCAACAGGAAGAGCGTGAGAGCCAGAATAATGACATACCTTTATTGGAGATCTTCTTTGAGTCTCCTTTATAGATGGAGAGCTGGAGCTTCAGTTGGTAAGTAGTTGCTGCGTTCCTATATGATCAGAATGTGAATCATGGGGTACGAGATTGTCACTTGAGATTTTAAGATGTAGTAATTATGGTTGCCTTATCAGTCTAGAGACAGCTGTTACCTGATGGGTGTTGTATTTCGAATGAGATTGCCAACTGAGTGTTGTCGAGATAAAGATTGATCGACGACGACTAGAGGTTGGTCATCTCAAGATGCTACTGGATAGGGACATCCAAGGCTAGAATCTTTACAAGCATGAAGCTGGTCGGCCAAACAGGATCGACTAATGAGGAGACATCGGTAATGGCACACAGGGGTTACCGAGCGATGGTTGGCCATTATCTATCTGCTCAGGGCATAAGGAGTTGATCAGACGGTTACAGAAGACTACCTCGACAGGAGTTATGACTTACCATAAGTGGGCGATGGGTTTTGTGAAGGAAAGTATCCGATCTGATTGAATCGTTAGGGTGTGTTTAAAAATTTTCTATTCTAAAGCATACATAACAATTATGGATTATCTAGATCATAGTAGAATAGGGATCAAATCCCTAAAGGTTGCTTGAATCTAATGCCTCGCAAGGCCTGAAAGTATAGGCATTCTACTTCGCGCGCACACCAAGCTCTATAAGAAATAGGGATGATTTCTTTTACACCAATCCTTCAAGAGGGGTGCTAGGAAGGGATGAGATCTGATCTCACAACTAGAGAGCACCTTGGATGAGATTCTTCACATCAAAAATCAGCACCTAGGATAAACCCATGCCAAGAAGAAAGTCCCTTCAATTTTTAGTTGCACCACCCTTCCTATCTCACAGTTACTTGAAAATTTTTGTCACACAAATTCTTTTCTTCTCTCCTTTTCACTGGTTGGTTGGTCCCTCCTTAAATAGGTGAGGCATCTAAATCTGATCCAATGTCCTAAGGAGTTAGGAGTCCTTGTCCAACAAGAAATCCCACTTAAGAAAGGAGATGTAAGAAAGAAAGGACTTCTCCTTTCTTCATGCGTGAACCCTTTCACCGTGCGCATAATGTAGGATAGAAAAAATCTGCCCCCTCCCTCTATTGGTCGGCCAACTTATGAGAGAGAGTCTTAGGTACATGGGACTCTTTGGTTCTAAACCAAATAGGTTCAGATTTGACTCATTTTGAATCCAATTCGAACGTGATTCGAATCAGATTCGAAAAGCTTGTCAATCCTAATCTAATTAGGATTTTGATCTAAGTCTCACTTAGATTTTTAACCCAATTAATTCTTAATTAAATCACATCTAATCTAAAATTAATTAGGACATAAATTGATTCTCTCATAAATATCTTGGATCATTGATCAAATTAACATCATCTCCAGAATTAAACATGACCCTTAGGTCTAGTGCTAGCTAGACATAATTAACTTATTTAATCTCGTATGACCTCTAACTTAATTTTAATTAAGTTAATCTATTCATTCAATCAAGTTATGTACTTTCAAATTAAACTCATAGACTTAGATCAATTCTTCCTTCATTGCCTAACTTCGTGCATAACTCTATAGGTTCGAATACTAAGTCGGTAATATAGAAACCGTTTTCTGTACTAATCGAAGTTACCATCTAGCAATGATTTTCGATATTCAGATAGGTCGAATATATGAAGATAATATTCAAAAACTAATGCATATGGTTACCATATAATTCATCCCTTTAATCTTAAATGCTCAAGGACGATCTAGGGTTTAACTATCAACCCTGAAAGAGTCATCTACATTGTATTCCAATCTTTCACATCTATCACATAGATTATCCGGATCCAGAGTTTGTTAAATTAAAATACAATGATATATTAACTCCTGTAATCTAGAGAGATCAATCTCATTTTGATCTATATGTAGACTTCGTAAGTACTTGATTGTATCCAGTAGCCTTCCATCACTACATTAGAAATACAGGTAGTCTAGCACCAAAGCAGAGTAAGTTGTTTGTAAGTCACCATGGTGATCTCAAATCTGAAGGACACTTATGCCTATATGCTTCACGAGCTGCTCTTGATAGTAGAGTGCTCCGCAGGTGAGTCACTTGTTCAGTGATGATATATCTTTACATCTCACCTATATGTCATACTAGTATCTTCATACTCTTTGGTTATGAGAACAATCAATCTATATAGTACAAAACGATCTACACTCAATAAATGTCATCATCCTTTAATGACGTATCATTTGATCGTGAATATATTTAAAACTATTCGATAAATCCTCTTTTATCAATTTTCATATAGTTCTAAATATTTCATCACAACACATGAGTTCGTATAAGGAAGATGTATACCTTATGATGAAAATATCAAATAATTTTATTAATTCATAATTCATATATGATTACTAAGAGCACAATCGTTCAAACGATTGACTTTATGACACATTTTCTAATACTTCAATAGGCGGACCTACTGTGCGCAGTCATCTTGGGCTCTACGCCTTTTCATGCAATCAGCCCATACAAATTCTTTCCAACACATGCCCCTCTACTCTCAAGTCTGATTTTAATTGGGCGAAGGGAGTACACCTGTCTTTCTTAGGCCAAAAATGTAAAAAGGTCCTTCAATTGATGAGACGTAGTAATTTTGGGATGAAGGTGAGGGAACATGTCTTGAGTCATCATGGTGGAATTAAATAGATGTCATTTCAACATCTATTTTTAAATTATGGCATCGATTTGCATAACTGGTGGCAACAACTGATTGAATGAGCAGATACCACATGTGCCACATCTTGCGACCAGTTAGAAAGAAATGATTCGATATCCAGATGTTATTTTCTCTTAGCTATAAATGAAAGAGGTGCCTGTCCTTGGCTTTTCTGATTGCTGTCAGGCTCTTTGATTCCTCCTTTCTTTTATCCTTTTCCATAGCTTCTTGAATAAGGGGTCATCCTTCTTCCTCCATGGTGTGCTCTTTAGAGGGATTTTTGAAGGTTCTGATGACTGCCTCATTTCTTCTATCTCCTTCCTTCATTATCAAGTAGATTTTCTTTCTCGTCCATCTATTTTCTGTTCTTCCCACCTTTCTTCAGATATCTTTTTAGCCCTTTTGTTTGAGAATGGCCGAACAAAGTGAGCTAGATCCTAGTGGTTATAGCTCTGTATTGAATTCAGATGATCTAAGTCGAATACAAGTTTGGTATGAGATTCCCTCAGATTTTAATATTGAGCCTCGTAGGGCAAACGAACATACAGAAAATCCTCCGATAGCTTGCCGTGTATGAGGAGGTACTCCAAGCGGGCTTAAGATTTGCTGTTCATTCTTTCATTCTTGCTCTTTCATTTCTATGGTTTATCCTTTTGTGCAATTGTTCTGAACTCCTTTAGGTTTATAGTAGGTTTTTGGTTCTTTGTGTTATGGCCAGTGTTCTACCATTTATCGATCTGCTCTTTTTTCACCATCAAGAGGTATTTTACTCCAAGGATTGGTGGTGCTTTTCTTCTCAAAGGAGGATTTCTCCTCAAATCAAGGGTGCTCCATCTTTCATTCATGGGTGGAAAAGGCAATTCTTACTTGTGTCTAGTCCTAATATGAAGGACTGAGATTTATCGAGCTGGGATCGATCGGAGGCTTCAGCATTTAAGATATAAAATACTACAAAAATTAAGGTATTAGTGACTATCATTAGCGACGGTATTTTCGCCATCGCTAATAGATCGTATTAGTGACAGCATTACTGATGGAAATCTTTTATTGCTAATAATCTTTTTACAAACGGCTATTAGCGATGGCAACATAGCTGTCTCTAATAAATATTTTACCAATAACCAATCGTGATCAAAAATAAATCATCAAAAAAATATTTATTAAATTTATTAGCGACAGCGGAAAGAGTATTAGCGACGGCAATCGCTATCGCTAATAATCATTAACGATGGTACTATTAGCGATTGATTTAGCCATTGCAAATAAGATTTTTTTTATTATTAAGTCTAGAATTCTTCCATCATTGTAGAGATGCGGGTGCCTTCCTGGCGTTGATTGTTTTGACGGTTATAGTGGTTCGATTGCATCGAAAAGGTATAACTACTCTATTGACACTTGATGTCTCTAGATAGAGATAGGGTTGGGCTCAATAACTGTTAGGTGAGGATCCTAATGACGGCTTTATATTTGCTGGTGAATGAAGAGTCTGACTTAACTAAGAAATATGTCAATAACTGTTAGGTGAGGCTACAGGACTTAGAGACCAAGCACATTGCATCTTGCTTAATGAAGCAGTGGACAAAGTGTTATCCACTCATTAGTCTGTGCTCACCAATAACTGTTAGGTGAGATGTGTATAGATTTATGAGATCGTAGTACCCACTTGAAATCAATCGCATATAGATTTTCGTTTCTTCACCTGAGGAGTGTGGGAGATTCGAAAAAATAATGAGAGCCTTTGTTTATTTTTAAAGTCTCTAGAGCAAATATTTTATAAGTACAAACATCTAATTAGAAACTATTCTCTCTGTAGATAACTATGTTGAGTTCTAACCTTTTAGCCCATATCCTCGATATCAATAAGTTGATAGTACAAACTATAAAGATTGACTCTAGAATTTGTGAATCATTCTCAATTTTGAGAAACTCACCGATGTCCTTCACCAGGATACACCTGTGTTATCTGATCATCCATCTTCTGATCAACGAGCTGCACTTGAAAAGTGGATGGATGAAGATAACAAGACAAAGTGTTATATTTTAGCGTCTATGTCCAATGATCTTCAGCAATGATATGAAAACATGAGGACTGCCAGAGAGATGCTGACTCACCTGCAAGAGTTGTACGGTGAGCAGTCATATAGCTCATTTTGAGATCTTTCAAAAAATTTTTAGAGTAAAAATATGTGATGGACAGTCCATCAATGATCATTATTTAACAATGATCAAGGACATCGAGGAGCTTCAGAAGCTCGACATGAACATGGATAAAAAATTACAGGTAGATTTAATCCTCCAGTCTCTTTTTGATTTATATGGGTAGTTAATCATGAATTACTATATGAATAAAATTGATAGCATTTTGCTCGAGTTATTGAACATGCTGGTAACAGCAGAGGGCACCTTGAAGAGTTTAAGGGGTACAATTCTGACTGTGGAGCGGACTTCCTCCAAAAAAAAAATTTTCTTTCAAGAAAAAGAAGAAGCATACAAAGAAGTAAAAGAATGAGGTCAAGCCTAAGAAGCAGGTTCCGAAGAAGGCCAACGACAAAAAAAAAATTTTACTACAACGTCGAAGGCCATTGAAGGAGGAATTATCTGGCCTACCTAGCGACTGTCAAGAGTAAGAAGAAGGATGGACCTTTTGAAGGTACATCTGATATACTTGTTATTGAAACTAATCTAACGGTTTCCTCTTCTTCTAGTTGGATTTTAGATTCTAGATCAAGTGCTTATTTGTGCACTTTGATGCAAGGTCTTGAAAAAGTGAGAGGGCTGAGAGAATGTGAGATCACTCTCCGAGTCGGCAATGGAGCAAGGGTTGCTGTTGTGGCCATCGGAACCTATCCTCTGCCATTACTGTTAGAAGTTAGTTTAATTCTTAAAGACTGCTATTATGTACCTATATCCAATAGAAATTTGATTTTCATATCTGCGCTGGTATATAATAATTATAATTTTTATTTAATAAAGATATGTATTTAATTTATTTAAAATAAATTATTACACGTATTTTTTTGATTGACGATCTTTATCATTTGCATATGGATGCGAGTATAAATATTAATGAGCAAATTATGAATGCCATAGGGTCTAAGAGACTTAGAGATAAGATTAGCCAAAAATATCTGTGGTACTTTAGGCTAGACCATATTGGATAGGATAGACTCAACAAACAAGAGAAAGATGATCTTTTCTCGAACCATTGACAAATCTTATCCGATTTGTAAATCGTATCTTCAAAAAAAATGGTCAAGCTGTCCTTTATGGGACAAGAGAAAAGAGTCACTAAGATATTAGTCCTGATATATACTGATGTGTGTAGTCCTTTCGATGTACAAGTCAGGGGTAGCTATGTCTACTTCATAACTTTTATCGATGATTATTCATGATATATATTTATGTATTTGATGTACCGAAAATCTGAAGCCTTTGAAAAGTTCATAGAGTTTAGACATGAGCAGAAAAATAGATAAAAAATTATAAAGATTTTTTGATCAGATCGAAGAAGAAAATATCTTGATGAAGAATTTTGGATCTATCTCAAAGATAATGGCATAGTCTCATAGTAGATACCTCCAGAGATGTCTCAGCTCAACGAGATATCTAAAAAGAAGAATCGGACCCTATTGATATGGTCTGATCCATGATGAGCTTTACAAACTTTTATATCTTTCTTTGGGATATGCATTGCTTTCTACGATTCATCTTTTAAATCAGATTTTTTCTAAATTTATTTCTACCATATCATATAAGTTATGGCATGATAAGAAGTCAACTTTTGGATACCTTAAGATTTGAGAATGTCCGTCCCATGTCAAATGATAGCAGGCAGATAAGTTAGAGGCTAAATCTTTTAGGACTCACTTCATAGGGTATCTTAAGAAAATTACGAGATACTACTTTTATCTTTCTAAGGATCACAATATGATTGTGAGCCGTCATATGTCGTTTTCTTAGAAAAGAGTTTGTCCAAGATGGAGGCAGTGGGAGGAAGATTGAGCTCGAAGAGAAAGTCTCTAAAGAGCATCGAGTCCAAGAACCTGAACCCAATAATGAGCGAATAGATGTGATACATCCTCTATCTCGTAGATCAAATAGGATCTCCCATCCTCCTGAAAGGTACTTAGGTATTCTTACAGAGGATTTAGAGGAAGCATTCCTTGTGGGAGATAGAGACATTAAGAATGATCTCAAGACCTACGATGAGGCTATGTTAGATATAGACTCCGACAAATGGATGAAAGTGATGGAGTCAGAAATTGACTCCATGCATTCCAACTAGATTTGATACTCAGTAGATCCATCTGAAAGTATTGTACCTATTGCGTGTAAATAGATTTACAAAGAAAATTAGGTTGGATGGTAAAGTAGAGATCTATAAGGTAAAGTTAGTTGTGAAAGGTTATAATCAACGCGAAGGTATTGACTATCATGAAATCTTTTCACTCATAACCATGTTGAAATCCATCTATACTTTGCTTGTGATAGCAGCTTTTCATGATTATAAAATTTGATAGATGGATGTAAAAATTGCCTTCCTAAGTGGATATCTTGAGAAAGTTACCCATATGGAGTAGTTTTTGGATTTCACATCCAGTGATAGTGATCACAAGGTCTGCAAGCTGTAAAGGTCCATATATGGACTTAAGTAAGTATCTCAGAGTTAAAACACTCACTTTAATGATGTGATCAAAATGTTTGACTTCATCAAAAATGAGGAGGATCCGTATGTGTATAAAAAAATTAGTGGAACACTGTCATATTTCTCGTGTTGTACGTGGATGACATCTTTCTAATTGAAAATGATATTTTATGGCAATATCGGTCAAAATATGATTATCAAAAGAGTTTGCCATGCAAGACTTAGGAGAAGCCTCCTATATTCTTAGTATAAAAGTTTATAGGGATAGATCTAAGAGGATGATAGGACTCTCACAACGAATGTACATAGAGAAGGTGCTGAAGATGTTCAGCATGAAAAACTTCAAGAGAGATCTTTTACTATTTAGACATGGCATTCATCTCTCCAAAAAGTTGTACCCCAGCGCACCTGAGAAGATCTAGTGCATGAGCAAGATCTCTTATACTTCAGTAATAGAGAGCCTCATGTATGTCATGTTATGTATGCAACCTGATATAGCCCTTGTCGTGAATGTCACGAGCAGATATCAGATGAATTTAGGTAAAAATACTAGATTGCTGTTAAAATAACTTTAATTACTTAAGAAGGACTAAATATTTATTGTTGGTCTTTGGTAGAGGATCGATGCTGAAAGTTGAGAGATATATCGATTCAGACTTCATGATTGATGTTGATGATAGAAAGTCTACATCAGGATGTATCTTCTTGTGTAATGGTAGTGTGGTTAGCTGAAAGATTTTCAAGCAGCCGATCATTACAAATTCGATCATGGAAGTTAAGTACATCACCACCTCTGAAGCTGCTAAGGAAGCTTTTTGCTTCAAAAAATTCATTACAGAACTGAGCATGATACCATCAGATATCATTGCACTGCATTGCGACAATAATAGCACCATAGCCCTCGCTAAGAAGTCCAAATTTCATCAGAAGTCCAAGCATATAGAGCGGAGTTTCACATTATACGCAAATATCTCGAGAAGAAGTTCGTCGAGGTACAGAAAATCGACTCTGTGCTAAACGTGGTAGATCTATTGACCAAGCCTCTTAGCCAGTAGAAGATCGAATCTCATCTTGAGAAGATGGGTCTTAGGTATATGGCCAATTGGCTTTAAGTCAAGTGAGAGTTTGTTAGATTTGTGCCCTAGAAGTCAATTGTTGGCTGACACATTTTGTAATTCCATGATTTAATCTTATATTTAATATTTTTATTATCAATAAAGAACTTTTTCATTCCAATCATGTTATGTATCCATGATTTATCTTAAAAATTAATAAAAATAATTTTTATATATTCTCAAAATATTAAAAATTTGAGA
>KE504979.1:550083-560666 GCA_000441515.1 Elaeis oleifera | reverse complement strand
AATTAAAATTCGATGCCCAATTTATCTTCCTTATGGGCAAATGAATCTCGAATTTACGGTGTAGGAATATTGGGATGAGAGTACAGATGGTTGTTAGAGAATAACTTGCATTGAGCATGACCAATATGAAAAACCATATAGATGTCTACTCACTCGTTAGTGATCTTCTCGATGCTACAGTGGTGTAAGTGGTTCTTTGACCTATAGTATCATTGGCTATTTGTAGTAAAGCTACTGAGTTTGACTATATGTTCTCCTAGTCTCTAGCCATTCAGATATTTGCTGTATATGTTGGCTTCAGTAGATTCAGATTCGTTGTTTGGAGTAGGATGCATCTAGATGGAATCTATCGATCTTGATAGAAAGAAGAATTCCTATGCGATTTGTGAGACTGAGTGCAGAAAGTCTTTGGTCAAAGTAAGTATGAATACTGAAAGAATTTTTACAGAATTCACAAATGAACTCGAGTCGAGTCAATCTAGCATATGCTGACAATGGGATCTGACGAGTTCTTCAAGATCTCCGTCAAGTTGGAACTCATGATAAAAGGACTAAATCATACGATAACTATACCTAGGAGTTGATACTTTTATTCTACTGGATTGTCACTACATACTGCTAGGTATTACTAGTGGATTGTGGGACTCATCGGGTATCGTCTTGATGATCGATACCCTTGAAGGATATAATTAAAATATTCCAATCTATCGAAAAGAATTTTGATAATATTATGATGGAGATCACAATATATCTCACTACCGGATAGAATGGAACTTATGAGTTTACACACTAAGAGATTTAATTTAAATTATCAATTGGACTTATAAAGTTCTAATTAAATTAGGATTTATTGAAATTCTATTAGGTTTAAGAGAACTATGCTAGCACATAGTTAAATCTAATTCTTCTCAGAACTTCGATTGGATCAAGTCCATCGCATTGAACCTAACCTATATCTATTTGGGTTTAGTTGGGTGCCAAATTGTGAGCCTAAGAAGATTGGATTAAGTCAATGAGTTAGTTAAATTATCTCCTCATTATCTCCTAATATAATGTGAAAAATTTTGGAAAGAAGTGGTGGCACCTTCCTCCATTTTTGGCAGGACCAAGGGACGCCAACCCCTTGGATAATGTAAGAGGGGCCACCCCTCTTGTGGCTAGGCATGGAAGGAGAGAGAGGGGCTACGCCCCTGTCTTATGTATGTAAACCCTAAGGGGATGCCAAGGGTTGGCGCCCCATCTACCTGCCCTATATTGCATGGGGCACCCACTCAGATTGCCTTATCTAACTGGGACGCCCCATATACTTACCAAAAGAGGCTGATATCCTATCAATTAAGTCTGATTTTAATAAAAAATTAGATTAAAAGGTAAATTTCTTATGAGATAAAGATGTGCATTTTTAAGTTAATTGGTTCCTGATTTAGATCAAGGAAGGATCTATTTAAAGAGACAGTCTCTTATAGTTTGGGAGATAGAATTTTGTAAAACCAAAGCTCCTCTCTCCTTCTCCACGCCACACCCTTTCTCCCTCTTCTCTTTCCATGCCCAAGGATTGGGCGTCGATCCTTTTACATGCCAAGAGTTGAGGAGGCTTTCTTCTACAGCGAAGAATGAAGAGAAAAATGTTACAGTTCAAGAGTTGAGTTTGCAGTCAAGATCAAAGAGTTGATCAAAGTTCTATAGGGCTAAGATCCTACTTGGAAAAGAAAGATCTACTACGAGAAAAAGGATTCAAAGTTGATCCCGATGGATATATATAGAGGTCGGACACGTGTGCGGCTCCAGAACCTTCGAACCTGAGATCATCAGTAGCAGTAAATTTTGTCTGTGCAAAGGTATTAAGATTTAATCTTATCTTTATTTATTTTTTAGATTATATGCATGTTTATTTCTGGATTTGAGTAGGATTAAATGAGATCTAATGCATATGGGGTTAAAAGATTTAATCCGATTGTTTTTCATTGCGATTGAAAAGTCTTAAAATCTATACATGTATCCTATCCGATTTTTTAACATTGGTATCAGAGCCAGATTTTTAAAGACACAAATGATTTAATTTTGTCTTAGATCTGAAAGTTTTGATGATTTAAAATTGATCTTATGGTGGTATAAGATTGTCCTAGTATAAGGTTTATCTCCTATATTGAAATATTATCCTAACACATGATTGATCGATCTTAAAATTATTTTCAAAATAATTAAATCAATTTTTTAGATCTGAAAATTAGTATATGTGATATATCTTATTTTATATTTAGATTTGAAATTAGAATGATTAAAAGTTCACATCAAACTGGTATAAGATTGTCTTGGTATAGAGTTTATCCCCTATATTGAAAAGGTTGTCCTAGTTTGATGTGAATCGATTTTTTGAAAAATATTTTAAAATATTTTAATCATTATTTTAGATCTAATTATATATGTATTTGATATATATATATTTTAGTTTTAGATCTAAAATTTGATGTATATGTGATACATGTTTTAGTTTAGATCTGAAACTACATATATATGATATATGCATTAGGTTTAGATCTGAAACTGTTTCAAAATTATAAGCCACTAATGCACGTAATGATACGTAATCTAAAAAATTATTTTGGATCTAAAATGTTGTTATTACATATGAGTATGGGTTAAACAATTAGGTCTAGTGATCAAACTACAATTAAGGTCAAATTGATTAGATCAGATTAAAACTCCTTATCGATTTTGAGCAGTTGATTGAACCTAATCAATAGTTGATTAGGATTAGGTTAAAGGGGCTCAAAATTGAGTTTAGTTATAGTTGATCGCATCAATTCATATTTGATGTAAGTTGATTGACTCAAGATCAAATTTGGCTTGATGGTTTGGGTTATTTAATATGTTAACCTGATCGATTCAAATCGATCAATTTGGTATCTAAGGCAAGTATTTAGATGATAGTTATTTAATTGATTTTGTTGTCTGATCTGACTAATTTGATTGGTGTTTAAAGAAGTAACGGGGACCCCACTCATCTTAACTTATCTGGCCATCTTGAAAGATTCAGTTTCATACTAGGTTACTTGTTAACTCAAGTTCACTCATACCGACTAGGCTGGTTAGATATGTTGATGTGCTAACTTGAATTTGATCAATCGGATGTCAGATATACTGATTTAAAAAATATCTAAATTAAAATCTCCTCACTAAATATTAAGTCTAGGGGTTTTCATCATTGTGGAGATGCGGGTGCCTTTGTGGTGTTGATCGTTCTCGACTTGTTATGGTGGTTCGATTGCATCGAGAAGGCACAACCATTCTATTGACAATTGATATCCCGAGATAGAGATAGAGTTGGGTCCAATAATTGTTAGATGAGGATCCCAATGATGGCTTTGCGTCTGCTGGTGAACGATAGGTCTGACTTAATTAAGAAATATGCCAATAACTGTTAGATGAGGCCACAGAACTTAGAGACCAAGCATATTGCATCTTGCTTAGTGAAGCAATAGACAAAATATTGTTCACTTATTAGTCTATGCTCATCACTAACTGTTAGGTGAGGTGCGTATAGGTTCATGGGACTGCAATACCCACTTGAAATCGATCATGTATAGATTTTGTTCTCCACCCGAGAAGTGTGGGAGATTCGAAGAAATAGTGAGTCTTTATTTATTTTTAAAGTTTTAAATAATATTTATAAGTATAAATATCTAACTAGAAACTATTCTCTCTATAGATAACCATATCGAGTTTCAATCCTTTAGCCAGTTTCTTCGATACCAAGAGATTGATCGATATAAACCATAAAGACTGGCTCCAAAATTTAAGAATCATTCTCAGTTTTAAGAAACTCATCCATGTCTTTGATCAGGATGCATTTGTGTTACCTGCTCGTCCATTTTTTGATCAACGAGTCACACTTGAGAAGTAGACAGATGAAGATAACAAGGTAAAGTATTATATTTTAGTATCCATGTCCAATGATCTTCAGCAACGGTATAAAGATATGAGGATTGCCAGAGAGATGCTGACTCACGAGCAAGAGTTGTACGGTGAGCAGTCGCATAGCTCGTTTTGAGGTCTTTCAAAGATTTTTCAGAGCGAAAATGCATGATGGGCAGTCCATCAATGATCATTGTTTGATAATGATCAAAGACATCAAGGAGCTTCAAAAGCTCGACATGAATATGGACAAAGAATTGTAGGTGGATCTGATCCTCCAGTCTCTTTCTGATTTGTATGGGCAGTTAATCATGACTACTATATGAATAAAATTGATAGCACTTTATTCGAGTTATTGAACATACTCGTAACAATAGAGGACATCTTGAAGAGTTCAAGGGGTATAATTCTAGCTATGGAGCGGGTTTCCTCTAAAGAAATCTTCTTTCAAGAAGAAAAGAAGTCTGTAAAGAAGCAAAGAACTGTCTGACCTATCTGACGACTGTCAACAACGGAAAGAAGGATGGACCTTCTGAAGATACGTCTGATATGCTCATTATTAAAATAATCTAATGATTTTCTCTTCTTCTAGTTGGATTCTAGATTCTGGATCAAATGCTCATTTGTGCACTTCTATGCAGGGTCTTGAAGAAGTAAAAGAGCTGAAGGAAGGCAAGATCACTCTCTGAGTCGGTAATAGAGCAAGGGTTGCTGCTGTGGCTGTCGAGACCTATCCTCTGCAATCACCGTTAGAAGTTAGTTTAATTCTTAAAGACTGTCATTATGTACCTATAGTGAATAGAAATTTAATTTCATATCTATGCTGGTATAGGATAATTATAATTTTATTTCAATAAAGACATGTGTTCGATATATTTCAGAAATAAAATTATTGCATGTGTTTTCTTGATTGACGGTCTTTATTATTTGCATATGGATGTGAGTGTAAATATTAACGAAAAATTATAAATACCATAAGGTCTAAGAAACTTAGAGATAGGATTAGCCAAAAATATCTGTGGTACTTAGGCTAGGCCATATTGGAGAGGACAGACTCAACAAACTGAAAAAAGATGATATTCTTAGATCATTGACTTTCGAGTCTTATCCGATTTGTGAATCGTATCTTCAAAAAAAATGACCAAACTGTCCTTTATGGGATAAGAAAAAGGGCCACTAAGATATTAGCCCTAGTATACACTGACGTGTGTGGTCCATTCGATGTACAATTCAGGGGTAGCTATATCTACTTCATAACTTTATCGATCATTGTTCACGGTATGAATTTGTATATTTGATACATCGAAAGTCTGAAGCTTATAAAAGTTCATAGAGTTCATACATGAACAAAAAATAGATCAAAAATTTATCAAGATTCTTCGATCAGATCAAGGAGGAGAATTTTTAGTGAAAATTTTAGATCTATCTCAAGGATAATGGTATAGTCTCACAGTGGACACCTCCAGAGATATTTTAGCTCAACGAGATATCTGAAAGAAAAATCGGATCCTATTAAATATGGTCCAATCCATGATGAGCTTCACAGGCCTTCCTATCTTTCTTTGGAGATATGCATTGTAATTAAATAATAATAATATCTGAAAAGAGGAATCAACAAGCTTATTTAATTAAATAATAATATTAATTACATAAGTTTGGAAGATAAATTATAGAAAATATCCGATTGCATCCCATATGTGATTGGCCTGTAGAACATTATTCTTTTACCTTACTGTGGGTATCTATAACGTTTCTAATCTGATAGATTCCACCTCTTTTCTGTTGAGATATGGGTTGTTCTTTAGAAATGACAGACATGTGTGCAGGGACTTCTCACTAAGTATTTCAAAGAGCTGCCAAGCTTCATCTTTACTTTTTAGCATAAATGTCCAACCACATGATGCATCAATTGTTTGTCGGTGTTTCTCTGATAGACCATCGTAGAAACATTGAACAAGTTACTATTTGGAGACAGCATGGTGGGGGTATTTACGAATGAGGTCCCTTAACATTTCTCATGTCTCATGAAAAGGTTCACCATCCAATTAAAAAAATTAGTGATGGCTTTTCTAATTTAATTATTTTTTTATTAAGAAGTATTTCTTGAGGAACTCTCTTTAAAGAAGATGGTCCCAAGTTGAAATAGTTATGAAATCTAGAGAGTTTAACCAATGCTTGGCTTTGTCCTCAAGTGAGAAAGGAAACAATTTCAATCTGAGGGCATCATCAGAGAAGTTTTGAATTTTTGCTGTAAAGCATATCTCAAGAAATTCGTCTAAGTGTTTGTACGGATCCTCATTCGATATCCATAGAATGATAGTAGTATTTGAATAATGTTGGATGATTTCATATTGTGCTACCTCCATAGGAAGAGGCTGGATACATAGCGAGTAGGTATACGATGAGGGAGTAAAGTACTCCCTCAATTGTTGTGATGGGTCAATCTCTTGATTTGGATCCATGATTTTGACTCGATTTGTTCGAATCGTTCTTTCTGGTTGTAGGTCTAGTGGGTATAAATCAGGTTATAATGATCGGCGTCCTAGCATGCACCCAAAAAATCTCATCGAATTTTAAGTTTAGTAATTTTTTTTGAAAGAGAAGAGGAGAAAAGGAGGAGGAAGAGAGAAAAGACTTCTAAAGAAGAGAACCTAAGGAGTCTTAAGGCTAAGGTGAGAGAAAAAATTAATTAGGTTTGATGATTTAGTTAACAATCAAGTGGTTCAATCAATGCTGACTATGAATTATCCTAAATCTAGACAGCTCCTAACTGTCAAGGTCGCTTTCTAGCACTCCAAATAGCAGATTAGCCACTCAACTGATCAGATAAGTGTAAGATTAGTGGGGTCCTTCCATTACTTTTCTTAGATACCAACTGAGTTAGTTAGGTAAGCAAATAGAACCAATTAATGGATCACCTTTCTTCAGGATATAATTTTTGAACTACTTTTCTAGACATCAGTTAAACTGACTAACCTGAATCTGATCCAACTTTTAGGGTTCCTTGTTCTACTAAGCTCGTGAGTCTTTAGGGGTCAACATCTAATTAATTTTAAATTAGAGGTTTAGGTCAAATAATTATAGGATGGTGGTTTATGGACCAAAGAAGGATGATAAAATCTCCACCTTATGTTGATTAGGATTTTGCCCTTATGATGTTTATGAATTATACGATACAAAGAAAAAAAATATCCAAATTTAGTGATTAATTAGGATTAAATTAATTTGTTTTTCTTTTTAGATTTTTTGATTAGGTATCTAATTTTTTAAATAGCTTATGAGGTGTCAATATACGGATTTGATTGATTTTGTAAGAAAATAAATTTGACTAAGTAAACTAGATAAGTTAGAATATAAATAAAAGATAGAAAGCAAATGTAGCAACTATATATTTTCTATCAAGGGAATCTATTAGAAAAGAAGTGAATTATTTTAAAAGGAATGTCTAAAATATGTAGAAAGTCAAATCTATATAAACGGAAGAAAATTATATTACTTGAAAGGTAGTAAAGCAATCTAAAGTAAGAAATAAAGACTTAGAAAGCAGTAAAAAAAATTTATATTTACAAAAATTTTCTAATTTTTTCAAAATAATTATGCAACGGTGCCAAAATTTTGGTGTGCGTATCATAGTACATCAAAATTAATCATATCATTACTATATAAAAAGGACGAGTCGGGATCATATCCATAGAGATTTTCAGTCGATTATTTTAAAAATGTAAAAGAATAGATTGTAAGAAACTAAGAAAGAAACAAAGAGATTGCAATAAAATATTTTTATTGATTAAATAAAGAAGCATATAATGAAAAAAATAAAAATTTGATACAAGAATAACAAAATCAAGTTGATCTTCTTACTGCACCTAATAGTAGATGTGCTTTCTTGAATCTTTTATCTTTCTCCATGCAGATAGCAGTAGGATGGCTGGAAGGTTTGATTTAGGAACTCCAAAGAAGAAAGATAAATAGAAGAGGATATGGAAATATGGAAAGGATAGCGGCACCAGGATTAGGACCTCTCCTGGATTTAATAGGATATGGAGAAGAGATCTATGGAGGAATATAATGATGGGTAAAGAAGAAGAAGATGGATTGCTAGGGTTAGTACCTTCCATAGACTTATGAAAGAGAGAATGAGAGAGAGAAAGGGGTTGCAACTTGAAGAGAAACTTAGGTGTTGGCTTCATGGAGAAGAGAAGGAGGCGTTGAGGCTTATTTATAGAAGAGGGAGTGGGTGTCTCGGGTTTTAAGAGGCTTGTTAAGAGTCCCTATTGCACTAGGATTATGGGTGTTTAAGGAATAGTGTCGCATGAAAGAAGAGAGGCACGTGAAAACACCTTGGAGGAAGAAGTGCGGGTTCTAATGTTAGGACTTTGTGGCACATAGGGAATTAGAGGAAAGGAGGTAGCATGTGTAAGAAAGAAAGATAGGGTGAAGGTTGTTACATGAAGAAAATCAAGAGGAGGGGCATGGGAAAAATCAACGTGAAAAGAGAGGGCGGCCTTCTTTAGATGGCGTGGAGGGATTTTGTTGGTTTCATGTGTAAGAAGAAAAGATGGGTGGAGAAATTTTAGAGCATGAGGAATTGGTTAGCATGAAGACTCTTGAGCGCATCTTTCCTTTCTCTCCCTCTTTCTTCCACGATAAAAAAATTTAGGGTGGCACATCATGTTGAGCATGGGGTCTTGAGATGGGGTGTCAAGATCTTTCTCTCCTCCTTCTTAGGGTTTAGATGTGGTGCATCCCTTGATAGCCCTTGGATCTTTGGAAGTTGTTTCTCATCCCTTTATTTTAAGTCGTGTTCATATTTGGTTCTTATCGTCTAATCTGAACCCTTGATTAGAGAGGTTGCTTCTTGACCCTTGATATTTAAATCGTATTCACATTGGAATAGGAGCTGTTTGCCTGGTTCCCTCAAATCTAATCTGATTTGAGTCCAATTTGATTTGTATGAATCCAAACTCCTAACTACTTACCAAACAGACTAGAGAGCATCAAATTTTAATACATAAATATAATTAAATAGAATTATGTACTTCTAGTGACTTAATTTAAGTGTTCATCATCTCTCAATAGCAAAGTCTTGAACGGTGCAGACCTCAAAATGCTAGGGAGATCAGTAATCAGGGGGTTGAATCATGTGCTGATCCAGAACTCAGAGATTGCCACCTTCCTGATTCTTGAGTTTTAAAGTAGCTCTATCGGGTCTGCCTCCTCTCCGGGCTCTGTGGAGGCATCTGCGACTGTTTTAGTAGTGGTGATGGTTGTGAAGCCAGATTTGGCGGTGGCACCTCCGAAGGAGGTGCAGAGACAGCCTAATCAGGTTGTGGTGCTATCGATGGAGGTGCAAAAATAGTTTGGATCATCTAGATGATGGCCATCAAAATTTGAACTTACTGGAAGAGTAGGTTCAATTGGTCCGTCATGACCAACGCTAGCTGTGCTGGCGGAGGAGTCTCCATCACCAGTGGCTACACCTGGTTATTGGCCTGGCTCTTTGTCGGTCGAGAGGCAGTGGCATTGGTATGGCGAGAAGAAACTCTTTTGGTGGCATGTTATTTGACTGCTCTCGATCTGTGCTCCTCCAAATGGATCAAAATTCTTCCTTTAGCGCCAATCTATTGGTATGAGAATTCGTCTGGCATCGGGACGTTGGAGTCAATGGCGAGGCGGACCTCCTGAGGGCGCAACCTGCATAAAGTTCTAATCGAAGATGGCTCTGATGAGGATCCTTCGATATTTAAGTCAAAACTCTTGTTCAACAAAAAGAGGAATGTGAGAGGCAAAATAATGATGTATCTTTTTCAGATGTCCTCTTTAAGTTCCTTTATAAATGAAGAGCTGGAGCTTCAGTTGGCAAGTAGTTGCTGTGATTCTGCATGATTAGGACGTGAATCGTGGGGTACGAGATTGTCGCTCGAGATTTTTGGGATGCGATAATTATGATTGCCTTATCAGTCCAAAGACAGCTCTTATCTGGTAGGTATTGTATTTCAAATGAGATTGCTAAATGAGTGTTGTCGAGATGAAGATTGATTAGCAACGATCAGAGGTCAATCACCTTAATGTGCTATTGGATAGGGATGTCCAGGGCTAGATCTTTTATAGGCGTGAAGCTGGTTGGCTAAATAGGATCGGCTAATGAGGAGACATCGATAATGGTGTGGGGGGTTGTCGAGCGATGGTCAGCCATGATCTGTCTGCTTAGGGCGTAAGAAGTTGATCAGACGGTTGCAGAGAACTATAGCTCGATAGGAGTCATGGCTGACCATGAGTTGACGATGGGCTTCGATAGACGGATCACTATGCGCAGTCATCTTGGGCTCTGGACCTTTTCATGCAATCGGTCAATGCAAAATTTTTTCTAATAATACCCTTAATAGATATTAGACTATACTTTTTTACTCCTAAACTTTATATAAATATAAATATTATATTTATATTAATATAAAAATAATATTAATATATTATATTATAATATTAGACCATAATAATTTATTATGTTAACATAATGCTAACATATATTAATAATATATTAATATTTTAATATATTAAATTTATTAATATAGATATAAATATAATATTATATTAATAAAAATATTAGTATATTAATATAAGTATTATATTAATATTAATAAAAATATTAAATATAATAAATATTATAA
>KE504979.1:527528-543328 GCA_000441515.1 Elaeis oleifera | reverse complement strand
TTCTTTTTCATAGTGAAGTTTTCATGTCCCGTGGAGGCGAGCCCTTTTGTGGCTGATCCACGTATTTTGATTGTTTTCCTTTGTTTTGTTTCTTCTTTCTTCCTGCTGCATCGCGTGGTACTGGAAAGGTCTTGAAAGGTGGTGTCCAGGCCAGACATCCACCCAACAGAATAACTTACCTTTACGAATTCATGAATCATATACTTGCTACTATTCCATTCCTTTGTATGTATACAGTGGTGGAAACCGTTAATCATTTCATGAAGCTCATGAACATGAACACGGAGAAGCGGTTGTTACAGCTGGTGATAGTGATCTCTTGAAAACCACTCTCAATCCAAATTTTTGATCCAGTCGAGCCCAACAAGTAGATGGGCGAGTTGGGTTCAGTTCAACCCAACCAAAGTTGCACTCATACTGGCCAGAGAATTGCCTCTGGCTGATCCATTCAGATTCCAGACGCCGCTTTTGTTCTATGGCTGCCGCTGGGTGCCATCCCTTCTCCGTGGCTGGGCCACAGAAATTCTTACACTCCGACCCAAAATACCCAAAGGCAATTCCACGGGGCAAGAAGGACGGGAAAGAAAGTGAACGAAAAAAAGAACTTTTAGATAACATTTTCAGCGCACATTCCCCAAATTATTATTAACCTTAGTAATCACTATAGTATTTAATTTAAGTATTATAGTAAAATAATAACTACTATAATGGGTGTCACAAGAGCATTGTGATTAAGATAAAAAGTAACTGTATTGTCTTTTCACTTATTGTTCTTAAACATGTATTATGATGTTTTTTTTGGTAACAATGGGCCTTATCTTTTTTGCATTAATATATATGCCCCGGTTCGTGGAGGGCGGTTATATCTTTAGCGCGAGGGAGGGATTCATCTTCCTTCAGGCGAATACATCATTGGATCGCACAATTATTGCGCGCGATCCGTGCAACAGACGGATGGAAATGTTGGGGGTGCTTTGCGAGCTGTGCGGGCTTGATCTGACGATCAGACTTGCAAAAGAAGATCAATCATTCTTTGGCGTGAAGGATACAACCCGAAGTCGTTCATGAAACCCCCATTCGTTCAGCTCCCTCAACCTCGTTTTCCGGTATGCCGCTTCCGTCTGGACTCCGTTACAACAAAACGCGAAGGTACCGAGTCATTATTTTTTAATGATTATAAATTTATAACGTCGTCCTTTAATAAAACGCCAGGGAGAAAAGATTAAGGAGAAGGGCATATTGGTAATAATGGTAACGCAGCCACAGCCTTCCTCTCGCTTCACTAGCAGCGGTACAAGAGTACCTCATCCATTACGCTGGAGGGGCTTCCGTGCCAATCTTTTTATGATATAGATTAATGGATAGATAGGGTGGAGAAGAATACGTTCATCATCCCAACTCAAAATTCTTCCGAGAGATGGAGGCTGGAAGGAGGCTCCTCGCTTCACCCCACCCAATCCCACAAGAACCCATCTTAGAAATCGCTCCCCCACTTCAGGTAATTCTCTATCGGTAATCCTACGGTTCATTTGAAATTCTTTTTTTTGAGATGTTTCATTTGTCTTCTTGATTTTACTAAGCTTGAGCGGTGAATCTAGTCTTTATATTGATTGAATATAAGATGTTGTTTTTTTTTTCTTGAAGGATTTTGATAGATCAGGCCGTTAATTTAGAGCTGGTTAGATTTGCAGTTGGATTTCTTGTACACATAAACATGACCGAAAAACCTTAAACTCTCTCATGATTTTGATTTGGTGTGTACAATTTAAAGGGGTTAAGTCTACAACATCAATGAGTTAGACACACTCCTAGCTCTGTGCTTAGCTGTATAGGATTTGTGTTTTCTTTTTCATTTTAGAAACACGGGATTTTCTTCTTTGTTTTTCTCCGGTTAGAATGCATAAACAAGATTTGATCTACTCAAGGAAGAATATTCATAGTTTTATTTTGAATTTTAAATGTGTCTAAAATGATCAAAGAAATGCAAAGAGAAGGGTTTAGACGAGCCGAATTGAAGAATGCTAGTTGCTATCTTTAAAGGAATATTTGCCACTCGAAACATCTATGCTCTGAATAAAGACAGCCACATGAAACCCCTTAGGACGTTCCCTTCATTGATGCACTCAACTTCAGAATGCAGATGGTTCCTTTTCAATCACAATGATTAATGCTATGCAGTGTCTTATTACTTGAGATTATGAAAGCAAGAAGAGGAAAGCAAGCAGCAGAAGTGAAGCCCGTTTTACACTGAGAAGAATAGAGGGTCGAGAAAATGGTTGAAGATCTTCAGAGCAGAGAAAAACAGACTATGAAGATGTTTGGAGAGAAGTATCAGCACATCACACTAAGCTGTTCTGCTTTTCTGGGTGCATCCACCCTGTTCTTGTATCGTCTGACTTGTTCCTTCCTATTATTCTCTCTCATCTTCAGCTTTTTCTTGATAGCCCTTGTAACTATTAATGTATCTGGTTGATAAATCTGGGGAAGTGTCTCACTTCCTCCATTTTCACTCAAAAACCGAAAAAAAAGAAAAAAGAAAAAGAAAGGAGTATTCATGACCTCCAGTACATAGGGTTCTGGCAAACTTCTCTGAGCATACAGAGACCTACCTAATTTAAGCTCCTCTGGGGTACACGGCAATAGAGGAGCAGGTTAAAGAATATTTCTCTTGTAGCTGCATATTTGTAGAAAAGAGAAGAACAAAAGGTAACCTATTAATCTACTGAAACTCAAAAGAGAATTGGGAGTTGGATGTAAATAAGTAAAGAAACATGTGGATGGAGTTTTTGGATATAAGGTGTAGTGTGGGAGGACTTATGTAAAATGAGAGAGAAATGTCCGCTCTTCATTTATTTTCTACCAAGCATTTTGATGGAATATATAAGGGATCATGTGTTAACTTGAGATGTCTCTTTTAAACAAAGGACCACACAAAACAAAATTATAAAGAAACAACTCACATAATACAGATACAAGATTAGTTTGAATTACATTAGTTTGGTAAGTACATACACTACCATCTTCTTTATAATATAATTTCTCATAGTCTTGGACCATGTCCAATTCTTATATATTGGAGTCCAAAAGATGGAGGTTGAATAGCAACTATAAAGCTTTCTTGTGTAATCCTCAAATGCATCCAAAGCACAGGTCTTCCTAATAGTTTGCAGCTTAAGCACTAGTGCCATATGGATGGTAAGGTAATTTACTCAGAAACTAGTGATTGATTTAGTCGTTCAATTAGATTGTTTCTACTCATTGAACAACTTAGACTTCATGAAATTTGGTACCAGCCTAAACCAGCCAGTACACCCCATACCGAGCCAGATTGGCAGGGAATCGGGACGATTCGGTCGAGAAAATGGTACACCAGAGGAGAGAGAGGAAAGAGAGGAAGAGAGAGAGGAGGAGAGAGAGACAGATCATGACACCGTCGGAGGCTAGCGGTGGCTCACTGTGGCTGCCGGAGGACCTCCACCGCAGCTTGATGTCACCTAATAGGGTTTTAAACGAGAGAGAAGAGAGAGTGGGGAGCGATGGTACCGGAGAATCGTGCAGCCGGTGGAGAGGCTGTCGGAGGGCATCGGATGGCCGTCGTGGCCATCGGATGGCCGTCGTGGCCATTGGATGGCAGAAAATGCACGGACAAAGCTGCAGTCGTGGAATAGAGGAGACCGTCCTGTTCTTGATTGCGTTCTTTAAAAATACTGATGAATAGTAAAGCTGGCAAGCTTCACTGAAATGAAGTCGGCAAATCCATTGCGTAAGTGAAGCCAACAAACCCATTGCCGGCTTCACTTTTTGAGATTTTTTAAAAAATTAAAATGGTGAAGCCGGCAAATCCACTATCGGTTTCACCGTAATCTGGATTTTTTTAAAAAGACCCATGAATAGGAGTGATTACCCCTGTTTCACATTCGTGGCACCGCAGGCATCGAGTGCACCATCCAGCGGCCACGACAGCCAGCGGAGGCCCTCTGACAGCCTCTTTGACAGCTTTCCCTCCCGACGGCTTCCCTCCTCCTTTCTTCTTCTCCCTCTCTCTATCTCTCTCTTTCTCTCTTTTCTTCCTCTCGGTTCGCTTCCTTTGGTTTGTGTTAGTTCGTGCCGATCTGGTCTGATACGGATCCGTACCACTAATCGGTCGGCACGGATTCCGATACCGAGTCCGCGAATCTTGGCTTAGATTGCATCAAAGGTAATTACCATATTGGCACAACACCATTCCCCTTTATATTTCCTAAACAATGGTTCTATACAGATGCTTAATAAGTTAAATAGCAAAATTCTTTTCAGGTCTAACAAAATTCAAATAGATTGTCTGATGTTTAAAATGATATCTTATTGATTGATGTCTCCATGCAAGAGTATTTCATTTTTGCATTTGTTTTTTAATCACATTTCTCAATTGTTGCTTTACAATCAACATAAAAAATGACTAGTAAGTGTATTCATAAAATAGTTTTTTGAATCATTAATCTTCAGAAGGTGGAGTGTCTAATGCTATACTTTCAGCCTCCATAGTGCTCATAACCTAATTCTGGATGATGGACAATCTTTATCCTGTGTCTTGGATTAAGCTCCTTATGGAGCACAATCATACTCTTCCAGTCATTAAAAGGCCTCATGGAGCATGATCATAATCTTGTTAAATTCTAATATATTTACTTGCATCTTGATCAACTGGCTTCCTAATCCTCGTTCAATGTTAGTTCTCTAAGAACATCGTCTGCATATTGTTTTGTTTTGTAGTTCCAATGCTACATGATCAAGCAAGTTGGACAAATACCTCTGTGCCAACTACACCTATAGCTTGTCATTTCCTATGTCAGTTCTTTCACATGAACAACATGATGATTATAAACCAACTGTATCAGCAAGGAAGAAAAAATGTCCAGGTAAATCTCCTTGCGTTTCTTTATTGTAGCACACGCAACCTTGCATGCACATGCATATTTACACTGTTTGTGCTAGCAATAGTGTTATTCATAAGTGGATTTTATTGAAAGTTGATTTGAGTCGACACTCGACACTGCTATTACCTGTTTTTTCCTTCTTTTCAATTCTTATACTTTTGATGTGTATTGTCAACCTTTTGAAGAAGAAATTGCTATAGATCAAGTCAGAATATTTAATTGTACTGCTATTCATAATATTTGATGATATTGTTTAATATGCAATATAAGAGGCACGCTGTCTCATATCTTGTAGACTATAAAATTGTTTAAATATTTAACATTCCAAATACTTTTCTGTGATCTCATCTTAATTTCCAAACCTAAGGCTTGGTAAAAGGGTGTCCGAGTTCACGAGGTTCTTGCAACTGCAGGGTTTGGAAGTATAAAAATGAAAATTTGACAACCGAATAAAAATTCTTAATAGCTATGTACAACACAACTTTGTATATTTTCATCATGTTAAAACAAGGCCACAAGATGCATAGTATCTCATGATCTTGTATTAATTTCAAAATATATTACATTGAGAAGTAATGCTTCAGCATATTGTTTTGTTTTAATAGAGACAAATCACATGCTTAACATCATTAGTCCTGTGGTTATAATAACGGCAATTGTTGATTGATTCATTTTGATTCATAGTTATGAACATATTCCTTGTGCCATTCGGTGTGGTTACTTCTTCCAGTTGTTGTTACAAATTAGTGACTCATACTCTTTTTTGTCACTGTTCAAGAGCTCCAGCAAGTTTAATTCTTGTTAACTTGAAACCGTTCTTTTCAAACTTCTACTCTTTTTTCTTACACACAGACTCTAGGGAGGGATCAGTATTATATTGGACTCAAGAGTTTGACACCTTAACATCAACCTCAGCCAACAAGCCTTATCTATATGGGTTTAGCTTCATGGATTAAAGCACAATCGATCTAATGTTTGCATCATTTTATTGCAGGTTTTTGACTTGAAGTTAACCCTTTATATTTGCATTGACTTCTTGGACAAAGCAATTTTGGGCAAAAAGGGGCCTTTTGTGAATCTTAGAAGGCTAGTTGGTGGCTTGGGAGATGTACCTAATTGGTGATGCAGTTTAGAACAACTAGGAAGTAGTGTTGTACTAGGCCCTTGGGCTAGTTGCTGGGACATCATTGGACAAACAATTGACCTCTAAATATCTTGCCTAGACTTGATTGCCTTGATGTATGCATTGCTTTGGTAGTATTTTGTTTTGCTAGGTGATATCTAGAACTAGGAGCCATTGCTTACGGCAATGGGAAAAGTCTTGGGTTGACAAGCGTGTTTGAGTCCTGGAGAAGCCATTTTGTGTACAAAAATGCCAAAGGTTAGGTCTATTCCCAATTTGCTCCCGAGACTCTGGATTGTGGGAACCATAACTTGGTAGTGTTTTTCAGGTGACATCTTGAGTTATGTGTATAAAGTATGTTCTTGTGGTTCTTTATGATAAAATATACTGATGCTATTGTGGAAATGTCATCAGTCATATTATAACCTAATCAGATTGCTTCAAAAACACTAAATAAAGATAATTTGTCCAAAATTTTACCATAGCTTTAGGCTGTAGCAAGTTGGATGATAGAGGCTCAACAATCTCTGCCCGGTTGACAGAAAAGAAATGTGCGGAGATGAGAATGAATCACACTGAGAAGAGAGGATATCTATTAGTAAAAAGGGTGAAAAAGCTATGCGTAGAAGGCTCCAAGAAGGGGTAAAAGAAAAAGAAAGCTCTTTGGTTCTCAAAACTGTTATCCAACTTTGTACAGAGCACTAGACCCTATTTAAATGAGAAATAGTAACCAAACAAACAGAAACTAATAGCCCCAAAAATGACAGTTGGCCTGGGGTTATTAGGAGAGTAGAGAAGGAAAGGGTGGGTGGGGCATGCGGATGCCCAAGAGGGTTGGGGTGGTCTCTCTTTCTCTCTCTCTCTCTCTCTAGTTTTCTACTGGTTATAAAGAACTTGAGATTAGGTGGCATGACACTTGATTACTTGTCACTGCTTATCTAGGTTCTTCACACTGAAATTAGATTGATCTAATCTCCATTTGTTTTAAAATAAGCAGTAATGCTGAGAATAGAACCAACTTAAACTGAAATAAAGCAGAGTTTCATCCATAAGACTTTATCATCTCAATCTCATCAATCCTATGGCCACCATACACATTGGTGACAGTATGATCGACTGAACCAGTCACCCAACCATGCCTACCTGAGATTAGTTTTAATGGACAAGGATCCTTGGTTTTATCATGACTTTGTAGAGTGATCAACTAAGTATTCTAGAATGTTCTTTGTATCTTGGCATCCTATACATCCCATATGTATGAAGAAGACATACTATACCATTAATTCCTTTTCTAATGTTGATGGCTTTGTTACATTACTATCTCCTAGAATATCTTTGTATGTCATGTTTGTGGATATATTGCAAATCCTTATTATTTATTATATTTTGTTGGTGGTTAGTTCATCTTGGCCGATTAAATCTTTCTTAAAGTCTAAGGGTAGGCTTAGCCCTTGCTGTAGGATTCATATGAAACTTTATCTCTTTCTGTTACTATTAGTTTTGTATCCTCTTCTTTGCCAAGTCTCTACATCTAACTCATGTCATTGGTCTGAGAACAGTACAACTGCTTAAATGAAAGTATAAGCATTAGCTTTTCATCTTATTGCACCTTATGATCTTGAACTTATGATCAAGCATTTACTATATGACTGTTATGGAAATCACCACATGCCAAATATAACCATCATATGCCTACCTTGAAACAAAAATTGCTCTATAATAGGCTTGCTCATGGGATTCTCCTGTTTGCCTTGAGATACTGATGTATTTTAATCAAAGTTTCAGCTTCTCAATCATTTCTTCGAGCAGGGAGTTCATGCTAACTTCAATTTTATGGTTAATGCTTTTCTTCCTATAGCTAACTTGAATATGAGACTCATATATTTATAGCAATGACTTGATGGTAGGCAGGTATGAATTCTTTTGTCTCTTTGCTTCTATTTAATTTGTTGACTGCTCATGATACCAAAGCCAATAAATCATGTGGTTGATTACTTGCACAAGTCACATGGTAATCTCATAATACTACCCTTCCAAAAGCTTACAATCGAAGTTTGTGCTGTATCATGTTGTTGTGGTGATTACTCCATTGTAATCTTTGAACCCGAAATGGATTTTTTTAGGCTAGTAATAGCATTGAGTTCAAGAATTTAAATTCATGGATGGTTTATTTACTTTAAAAGCTGCTGATTCAAAATTTAGATGTTGGAATGGATGTACAAATTTAACATCTTCAAGCTTAGGATTTAGATGCAGATATGTATAAATTAGTGTTAGCATACAATCTAGAGCTTTTCAATTTTGGAAAGAAAGTTCCTGTGCTATTTTCCAGGTAGACCTCATCGTAAAAGTGGAACTAGGTGATAACTGCATTATAGTAACATCTTTGTTGATGGTCTGGCCTCAGACATGTGAATTCTAAGTCTGATAACTGTTGTGAAACCACTTTGGTATTTGCCATGCTGCCTCACTTTAATGGCTTTAGTTAATCACTCTGGCAACCTTGGAATTGTTGTCAAAACTCGAAACTGTATAAGTAGGTGGCAATCCTCTAATGTAGCAGTGGAAGTTAGATATATGTAGTAGGTTACTAATTATGATTGGTCAACCTGCAGTGTGTTGTATGAACCTAATTGTTTGTTATTTAGGGCTCTTGTCGATAAGAATACCCTTGTTCATTAATGCATATTAAAAAAAAAAAAACAAACCTATATGATAATGTGTCATTTGGCATCACTTTCATTTTTCTATTTTCTGTTTTCTAATTTTAAAATAACATGTTTGTATAGTTAGTTATTTAAAAATAAACATGGCAATTATGGTGGAGATAGTGGTAGTAGCAGTGGAGGTAGTGGAGATGGTGATGGTGTCCGTGGCTGGTGGTGATATGGCAGAAATGGTGACGAAGGTGGCATTGCTATGGTGGAAATGATAGCTACAGGGGTGGTGGTGACGGCAGGATACTAGTGATGTGGTGCAGGCGAGGATGATAGTGGTAGTGGTGTGGAGGCGGTGATGATAGTGATGGTGGCGTTAGCAGTAATGATAGTGGAAGTGTTGGCAATGTGATGGAGGTGGCGATAATGATAGCATTGTTGTGGTGGTGGTGGTGGTGGGAGTAGCATCAAAGGTCGCGGTAGCGACGCCGATGGTGGAGGTGGTGTTTGTGGTGATGGTAAAAATGAGTTTCTTGTTTAAAGTAAAGATTTTTTTAATCAATTTTCTCGAAATAATAGAAATGAATTTTGAAGAATAGAAATAAAATAGTAGCATCAAACATGTTTTTTTGTCTCGATTTCTGTAATTTATTTTAAAATAGAAATAAGAAATCAAAATGACAACAAATATGCCTAGAAAAGGTGGCCTAGTGCATGCGGCTCCCACTATTATGGAGTCTAAGAGGGTTAGAAATACAAAGCCTCATTTTCTTGTGTAGAGATGTTTTAATTTTTCGAACCCATGACCTCTGTGTCACAATGAGGCAACCTTACCTTTGTACCAAGGCTCACTCTCTTGCCAAACAAGCTTAAATATTTATTTAGTTTTTGGTTCAAGTAAGTGTTGACGCATATCAACATATTGTAAGCATAACCATAGCCATTAAGCAATTTCACAATTATCTGGAGTCATCTTGTTAAATCCTCATTCTCCAATAATTTATATTTGGATCTATTTTTAATGTAACTGACATTTGAGACAAATACCCTGTGGATCAGGAACTACTTTTCAGTTGCAAGTGTGTGGTTTAGTTTAGATCATAGCCTTCATCTTTGATGTGTTTCTTTCCTAGTTTGATTGGGAAAAATGTTGGGTTTATTATATTACGTCTGCTCTTGAAGTAAAAGAGAGTGGTTCTGCATTATAGGACAGTTTTATTGAACAACATATTTGCTTTTAGAGTCTTCTTTGGTGTTCTCTTCAGGAGTTTGCTCAGCAGTTCATGCATGTCCCTTGGTGTCTGATGGGCGTGATATTTTAGATGCAGTCTTAGCTTTCAAATGCATGCAATAAATGAGGGTGCAAAGATCAAATGACAATTAGCCTATGGGAGTATTAGTTTATTGTGCATACATGCATGTGGAGCTTGTGGGTGCAGTAGTTTTGTGAGATGAGTTGATATGTTGTGTGTAATGATTGGGATTTGCAAAATTTCTTTCAATGAAAAGGTTAACTTGGCGTTGGTGCTTATGATTGGATGTAGGTGCTTGTAGATTTGATGACAATGAAGGCACAGGTGAAAGTTGTGGTGGTTATTTTGGTAGAGACTAATCATTTTGATGTGTATATTGTTCTTTCACAACCTGTGGGAAAGTAAAATTCTTGATTTCTGACAAATTCTGGACATGGTACTTAGACATCAAGGGCAAATTGCACTTGAACAAAACAAGTGGATGCAATGGTGGTAGCTGATTGATTGTTTCATGATGCAACTTATTCTTCTGCTTGGGACTAGCAAGGGGATAGAAACACTGATAAGTTTGCTATGTTACAGGTATGATGGTCAACGCGCAGGTCAAATGTTTTGTGTTGTTTCAGGATTCAATTGTTAATCTGGGGTAAGATAGTTGGCAGTCAACTGTCCATCACAGAGGACACTGAGGAGTCAAAGGATTAAAAATTAGCACATCTTGAAGGATGAAGCACAATGAATTCTATGAGAAAGAAATTTATTAATTTAAGCTGTGTGATACATGAAATTAGATTAGAAGATTCAAGCTTGGATGAAGCAAAGATCATCATGTAGGGTCAAACCTAGAGATTTCTAATGCTCTGTTTTAGGACTTGCTTGGTACTAAAATTTCTTCACATGCGTGTTTGTGGGTATATATGGGTGTCTGAGGTGCTCCAAACATGCACACTATGTTAGTGAGATTGAGTATGCTACACATTGGCAATGGTGCATGAATCTAACTGCAAAAGAGGACAATGGTAGCCACTCATGTTGGCATTGGAATAGGATTACTAGATTTTGCGTCACCTGGACAAGATGCTAATGGTTAAATTGAATGTTTGTTTATTCCCATTCTTATCCTGCTGCAATCCCATTGTATTCAAATCCAATGTTGAGACATCAGTTCTGACGTCTCGTTATCTCCCCCCACCCTGCTTTGCTAAGTGCATGTTGTGCACATGTATGTCTATCTGAGAAACATTCATGCTTCAAATTCACCATAAATCTGTGTCTAGGACCTTAATAGTTCTTCTTTATTTCTCCTTTCTTTAGTAGGGTTGATGCATTATGTTTGTTGACAATTTTTTCATCTCAAATTCTTTGTGAATGTAACTGCTACAAAGACAAGAAGCCTTCCATGTAAGTGTGTGCCCAACTTTTAAGGTAGGAAAAGCAATCATCTTGCGTCCATTGGATACACTTGTTAATGCGAGTTGAATCTCATAGATAACCATGAAGAGACTTTTCAAAACTTTGCAAGCTGGGTGTTGAAGATAGTACTGTTCAACTTAGAGGGTGAGGAAAATTTCTTACTAAAATGCCATTCCTTCGGAGGATCTTATCATTTTACCAATAAACAGCAACAGAAAGAACTTCTGACACAACTTTGATCTAATTATAACTGAGAATTCTTCATTTTTTGTGAGCTAAAACATTTTTGTGACATAATAATTTGAATTTTGAACTATTGCCATCTACTTTCATCGCTTTAAATTCTTAAGTGTGGCACCTAAGAAATGTCTATTCTATGGCCCCACTGACTTTATTTGCTCCGACTTTGTAGTGTTCATGCAAAGGTTGATTTGATTAAATCTCCGGCAGGAGAATCATATTTATTTTTGTACATTTCTTTTACCCATAGCATTTATACCCTTAAATTTTAACATTAGAAATAACACAGGACAACCAGCAAGTTAGGAGTGGAAGATCATGTTATGAGGAGAAGGAAAAGTGTGAATTTGCCCAATATCTGAGATACTCCAAACAGCAATTGCTTTATCATCAGGTTTTCTGGTATCCGTAAGATAACTTGGGCTCATCTCTCTTGTTATGATCAATTATTTTACATGAATTTCTTAACACTGGTTTGTTTATTTCTCAACCTTTTCCTGTTTCAATTGTGTGTTTCAGATTTCTGTCTCTGTACACTGAGGAGAAGACTCCATTAGCAATGGCCGTGGAACCAATAAAAGTGATAGCAAAGGAGTGCAGTTGGAGAATTGTGCAGATTTTGTGAGACCAACAGAGGTTCTTGCCCTTGCTAAAGAGCCATGATGGCCTCAAGAAAGCAGCGTCATTAATGGAAGAGTCCAACATCTTAGCAGCTGAATTTGATGAATCACATTTTCTTAGGTTTGGTTCTCATTAGTTTAATGCCTTTGTTCCTTTCCTGCTTAAGATTTGATGTTCTTATCCTGTTATGGTGAACTATAATATCTTCTGTTTTCAGTTTGAACCACAGAGGATCCACAGTGGATATTTCCATCAAAGAGGTAATGGCTGTTAGATCAAAACGATTATTGGAGAGGCGGTCCAAGAAACGCAAGGTTGGGAAGAATTCAAACAATGTTGCCCGTGAGGTCTCGAAGCCGATGACCTCAGACATGAAAGAAAAGATAGATAAGGGTCTTATTAATCAAAATGACCCCCTCAGATTGTTCTTGTGGGGTCCTGAGACAAAGCAACTATTAACAGTCAAAGAAGAAAAGGATTTATTTGTTCAGATACAGGTATGTCTTCTTCAGATGCTCTTTTGCGAGTTTCAGAATTATTTGTGTGGACTTAAAAAGTATAGTGATGTTTGTTAAAAGGTGCTCAACAACCCTCTGCTGACAGGATGTTGTGAGATTGGAAGAAGTTCAACAGAGACTTCGGTTGCAATTTGATCGTGAACCAACACTATCGGAGTGGGCTAAAGCTGTTGGAATGAGTTGCCAAGTTTTGCAATCTTGCCTTTCTTCTGGAAAACGTAGTCGAGAGAAGATGATTAATGCTAATTTACGTCTTGTGGTACATGTGGCTAAACAGTATGAAGGGAAGGGCCTCAGTGTTCAGGATCTGCTGCAGGTTGGCCAGTTTTCTCTGCATGCGCATGTGTCGTTTCTCATTGTTAAGTGGCTGTAGCACTTCATTTGTTTTGTTCCTGTATCCTGGGAACTAGGGTTGTCCTTGGAATTGCTCCACGCTATATGCTGAAAGTTCTGCTAAGCTCCTTTCTGGGGGTGGGGGTTGTGGGTTTGGGGTGGGGAGAGCAAGTTTTCATATTTCATATCCCAAATAACTGTGAAACTTGCCAGCACACCGCCCCCCCCCCCGCCCGAGCAGTTACGGAATGCGCTGAGACTTGGTTTATAATAATACAAAAATCCAACACATCAGTAATGCACAATACATGTCATGCCTGTAACAGCTGGACATGGCAGTACTCTTTATTTGCTCTATGACAAATTCCTTGTTGGAATTTTTGACTAATATATAAGCATTTTGATCTGATTTTTTTTCATTTTCAGATGTATTTCTGATTTTCTAATAGTAATCTCTTATCTATCCTTAAAGCATCAACACATTTGTGTTATTGTAGGAGGGAAGCCGGGGCCTTATGAAGAGCCTGGAGAAGTTCAAGCCAAAAGCTGGATGCAGATTTCCAACCTATGCATACTGGTGGATACGACAATCAATTAGGAGAGCCATATTTTTGAATTCACGGGTCATTCGTTTGCCGGTATGACTTTTGTCGTGCCTGATCCTTGGTGCTTTTATATGATTTTGTTCTTTTAATACATGATGTTGCAGGAGAATGTGTTCGGACTTTTGAAAAGGATAAAGAACGCAAGAAGACTATTCATTCAAGAAGGCCATGCCCCAACAAATGAAGAGATAGCAAAACGGGTTGGCATCAGTGTTGAGAAGTTGGAAGCTCTGTTGCTAACCACTAGAAACCCAATCTCAATTCAGGAATGTGTTTGGACAGATCAAGATGTCAAATTTCAGGTGCCTGCACTTTGTAATTTCATCGTAGATAATTATTCTTGACATTTAGTTACAAAGAATACTAATAACAATATGGTATAATTAATAATGTTTAACAATTTTTCTAGCTCCCTAATGGAAAATTCTAGTGCTATGCCTCCTTTAGAACTCGTTGCATGTGCCCATATCATCCCAGTTAGTTTTTTGTGGCTTTATCTATGCAACTCATATGCCTTACCTAACATAGTAGTTTCTCACTCTGTCCTAATTTTACCACAGCTCCATTTCAGCGTTCTTCTATGTGCACCATGCATCTTGTTTGCTTTGACTGCCTTTGTAACCCAACATTTTGAGCTGTACAAGCGAATGGATCTTATTACCATTTTATATATTTCTATTTTATTCATTAATACATGTGTTGGCTACATAACATTCAAGAAGCAATACTCCATCCACATAATCATATGTTGGATCTCTGTTTCAGTTTGTCTATTCATTCTCTCGTATTAAAATCCATTGGAATGGACCTGATCATAAAGTGATATGTTTTGGTTATTGATTTTTATATTGGGGAACTTAACAATTGGTTCTTTCGTTTAACTTATTTTGTTTAGCCAGCAATAATTATGCTTAGTTCTTGTACGTAGTTAGGCATTTTTAGACAGTCATGTTTGTTCCTGAGAAAGTTTATGCATAGAAGAGCTGAACGTAAAATGGTCATTGAAATTAAGGGCTGGGAATAAATTTTCAGTCAACAGGGAGTAAACCATAAATGGTTGTCCATCTAAAAATGGTAGTCTCTAGGGTATTTTATATTCTTTTTCATGTGTTTTCTAGATTCAATTTCAGATATTTCCTTCTCTGTTCTCTTATCATTCATGCGAGAGTTTGGAACAAATTTCTCCTATATGAGTTGCAGAATTCAAACATTTTTCTTAAACAAAAAGCAATGCTTCTCTGAATTTTTCATCAATCAAGTGGCTGCTATCTAGTATTCAGTGATGGGCTCGATTTCTCATCCTCATTAATTCTAGCAGGAGATCACAGCAGATCCTGGTGTAGAAACTCCAGAACTCAGCATAGCTAAACAGATGATGAGGCAGCATGTGCGCGGTCTTCTTAGGATTCTCAAACCCAGGGAGAGGCAAATAATTCAATACCGTTTGGAATCCCCAACAACGAGCAGAAATCACTTACAGAGATTGGCGCAATGTTCGGCCTGTCAAGGAAGGTAAGGCAGCTAGAAAGCCGGGCACTCGACAAGTTGAAAGGCTGCCTTCCAAGCCATGGGTTAGGGGCATATCTAGAATTGCTACTCTAGGTTCTCATTACCGACAAATCTTGAAATTATTTTATCTATATCCATTAGGTCAGTATATATTTGTAACGGACTGTACATACATACTAATTCCTTCGTAAGTCTCACAAACTCAATGATGAAAGGAATTCTTATCATTGGCATCAAGGAAGGTTGCACAAAATAGCTTGATAGTAGTGCTTGACTTGTTATCTTCAGTGCTCCAGTGAATCATGTTTTATCATTTTACTGTCTGATTTAAAAACCTTTTGTCTAATCTGGCATCGTAAGCAGCTGGTCTTTTCAACATCTAAACAGATCTCCTCAGTTTCTTCAGATACATACTTTTTTCTCGACTATGAAAATGCCATTGAGACCTAAGAAAATATGAGACGTATGTTTTGTCTGGATGATGAATATTTATTTCACTATCATATGATATATATACATTTACACACACACACACACACACACACACACACACACACACACATATATATATATATATATATATATATATATATATATATATATATATATATA
>KE504979.1:510070-527508 GCA_000441515.1 Elaeis oleifera | reverse complement strand
ATATATATATATATATATATATATATATATATATATAAGTATATATATAACAAGATTATACTTGATCATTTAAAACTTTGTAATGAGGGTCTTATATTGATGATCCAAACCAATTGTATGTGATCTACTAGCTCAAAATTGCTTACACACTAAAAGTTATATGGTTTGTGGATCTCTAATGCATGCATCAAGTAGTCAAAAATTGAACAGTCTAAATAAAATAAATTAGATATATTTTTTAATCATTTGGTATATAGGTTAGGAGTCTCAAAATTATGTGATTTTTAGTATGCAAGTAGGTTTGAGGTAGTAGATCACATTTAATGATTTGGATCATTGATATAGAATACCTATTGTCCAGTTTTGATCTAACTGATTCTGAATCTAAATCCGATCGATCTTATCTAAGTCTGTCCCATACAAACATACGTGCACACATACATAATTTTCATCTTTTACCATGATGCAAAATCTGGTGAAAGTTATGAAGCCCAGTACTTTTAAATTCGATATCTTATTTCTTCCCTTTGCCTAATCCTAATAAATTTGTTAGATAATTTGTAACCAGCAATACAAAGTGAGTTTTGGTGGTGGATCATGTCAACATCACTGACTGAAATTTATGCCGTTCATGAACAAAACTTTTGTGTTGGGTCTACTAGTACTGGGTTCTTCACAAATTTCTTCCATGAACTCTGCTTGCTCTTGAAACTCTTCTATACCACTCTACACATGGAGAGATGGAGCATCCCAGGTTGATTCAATGAGTGAGTTTTTTATCTCATGGTTTGAAATGATAGTGAAGGTTCATCACTCCTGAGTTTGTTGGTTTCTGGTGATTCCATATTCTTCTCAAAACAAAGTTTCCATGTTGAAGAAAAATCAAGTCCTTTGAAGGAATCGAAAATGAGATGATATAAGAGAAATAAGCATGTGGTTGTCTCATAGCCAAAGAACTTCACTAAGGTGAAGTAGACCCAAGGACAACATAAACATACCAAAAGATACATCAATTTTCTAAGTTCTTTGAATGCATCACAGCCCTTGCAAAGGCAGAGACCTCACCTGATCCAAGCCTGTTTGTGGGGAATTTAAGGTCCTTTATATGCTTATTTTTCATCTTACTTTACAGGAATTTTCTAGGTTTATTTCCTCATGTAAATTCTTCACCTTTTTTTTTTTTTTGGTATAAAAATTCTTCACCTTTTGCATTGCATGCTTTTCAGCGCTTCTGCAATACAAAACATTAGAATTGCAAGAGTCTTTGGGGAAGCATTTGCTTCTAATTTTATTCATCTTGGTCATCATTCTAGACTTGTAAGATGCTTTTGAATATACTACAAAATCATTATATTTGTAATGTTATATACATTTTTAAAAAGCAACCTATGATCTCATTATGGTACTTGTTTATGCAATGAGATTTCATAAAAGTCCAAAATTATGCAGCTCGAAGTTTTGTTGGAACTTAATTTCTAAATTCATAATTAAGTTGCAACCTTGTTGGACATTAAAGTTGAGCTCTAGTTAACTCCAAAATTAGAATACCTTGAAACTTGATTAAAATTATAAGTAAAGCTTAGAAATTGTTATAGGACATGCCTAGACAATAACTAAATAAAGTTTAGATATGTCAGTCAGAAGAGTTACATAAATTACCAATCCACAAGTTTGATAAGATGTAAAGAGGGCGAAAATTTTGGATTTAGCTTATATAACCATTTTAGTCCATTAATAATCTATGTGCTGATGCTAGTTTAATTCTTGTTAAATGCAAGTTGATATTGGATTTTCAATTATGTGGAAATACCATGTCATTTATCTTAAATCAATTTTATATGGAACATTCTTAAATATGCAACTTACATAATGCATTTTGTATCACCTTATTAGATCTTTCAGTGCCTCTAACAGACATTCTTTCTTCCATCCATGTGGGCTGAACATGGAAGATCAAAGAGTAATTTACCGAACTTCGGGAACATTTTACATAATAGTTCTCAATTGGGTGTTAATCCTTTACAAATTTGTGATTTAATTTGGGCATAAGTAACATCAGGGAAAAAGAAGCCTATAGTAATAGGCAGGTAAATTTCTAGTAAGAAATATCTAACAAATAAGTTACCAAATTTAATCTAATGAAGGATCTATAAGGATCCTTATAACATTAAAAATGAGTAAACACAGAAGGAATGCAAGTATTGCCGAGGAATTCCACTTGTCTCTAAACCACTCATAATTAGAAGCAAAAAGACTTCATGCAAAAGATCTTGCTGAAGTAAAATTCAAAGGAACATTTAATGATCCCCCCACTTAATTTACAAGAAAATTAAAGCAAAAATTAGGACAAAAAAGAGAGCAAAATTGAAGGCCATTAGACATAATCTTCATATGGCAAACAAAAGATTAACTCAAATTTTGAATTATTTTGGATAGTGCTGAGTATGTGCCGAAGGTAGAGCAGACCACTCCTACTATGATAATCAATATACATAATGATACCTGTAACAAAAAAAAAAATCAAAATTAGGAAGAGTTTGTAAAGACATTGTAAATAAAATTTTACATGTGTAAAGATAGTTCTCATGCATGCACTTCACAATAACATGAGTGATTCTCAAATGGGTGAATATGCCGGCAAAACTTTGTGTGTTGTTCCATTGAGAATGTTTGAAATGCTTTTCTAGCTAGGCCAATACTTTTTGTTTTGGCTAACACCAATCTCCAAATTGCTATTCTCGAAATCAGGTCTCGCATGGAGCTGCATGATCCTTGATGACTTAGCACATCAATCTGACAGATTTTCCCATTCGCATGCACTTATGGTATTTGGTAGTGTGGTGATAAATAAGGAGGTTATGTAGATGGAGGGTCAAAATAACCATATGATGATATTGATTCTTATGAAAACTAATTTTTACTCATCATCTCCATAAAATATGTACCCAAACCTGAGCTATGTTTCGCTCAAATTGATAAATTATATCAATCTGTGACATAAATAAATACCTCTGTTTCACTTATCTCAACATTCCAGTGAATTTATTATTCACATGGTATGAATACTAGACAGAGTCTTGCTTTGGATTAAAATGACTAATATAAGTGAATCAGCCTAAGGGAAAAAAGATCTCATCTGAAAGAGCATGTTTGTTTTGTACCAAAAAAAAAGATGTTTATTAAAAGAGTGTATTTTATGCCAAGACTCATGGAAACTACTAAAGAGTTGCCTTTTTTAGCACTCCTGCAAATAAACCAAAAGTTCAGTCACAGATTTACATCTGCATACAGTGACCAGAAAACAAATAAATTCATGAAGAAGTTGCATCTAATCAAATACTGCAATGGTATCATTGCATATTTGAAGCAACAAAATTATATAGATCAAAACTAAGTGTAGAGTAGCCAGGTTTTTGGACTGAACATAGATAATTTCAGTTAATTAATACAGGGCAAAATTCTAATCCGTCAAATTAATTGGACAGATATCAAACAAAATGATTCCATTAGCATAAATGCTAGAGATTATTTTGAAATCTTTACAGTGTTTACCTGAGTCCAAGTCACTTGACCCCTGAGAATGCTCAAAAAGCAGGCACAAGGAAGAACCAAAGTCTGCAACAACGTATTATTAGCAGCTACAATATTGATATACCTGTTATAAAAAGTCAGTGGAAAGTAGGAACTTACTACAAGCATGGTAAGCAAGGAACCAATTAGAGACATCATCAGACCTGACAATGCAATCGAGATACGACACCAAAATAAGTGCTTAGTGCATTACCATGTACAGTTGCTAAAGTAGGATTACTAATGTGAAGACGCGCCTTTTAATAGTTGATAAATTTCAAAAAAATCAAATTCTTTAAAAGGCCATAAAACTGAAGAACCAATGGATTAAATTACAAGTGGTGTTTAATCTTGAATCAGAGTGCACAATGTCTAGGGGTATGGAATACATAATACAAAGATCAAATCACCAACGTAAACAAGGAAAAGTAGGGACGATATAAACTTACCAAAGAATGGTACTGAAAGTGCCACGAACAAGGTAGAGAGCACCAAAGCTGTTCTAATGATGATTGCATATGTGTGTGACTTCAGATGGTTTGCTGGTATCAACTCTTCCAAACTCAATGCCAGGGGAGTCAGGGTCAATGCATATGTGCTAATTGGTTAAGGCAACATAACTTGTGTTGTGATTTTTTTTTTGAGATAGCAATATAATTACTATATGATATATTTAATTCTTTGTCATAAAAAATGAAGCATGCCCTACCACTCCATGGTCAGAGAATTGAAACTTACTGAATATTTTTGCCACTCAATATATACTGTTCCACTTTAATGCCTGCAAGAATTTTCTTCAACAAGACCATTAGTCATGATGTTTAAAGTTTTCCACACTAATAAAATCTTACTGACAGGATGACACAAGTAGAGGATCACCAACCACAAATATTATGAATCTTTTCATTATGTTTGTTTTCGTAGCTAAGATCATGATCCAACATAAAAGAAGAGAAATTCTGCGGGGACCCTGTTTCATGCACTCAAAGGTTTTCCTAGCATTTGGCATAAGAGGATTGGTATAGATTCCTGGAATTAGCACAATAGGTGGGGTAGTTGAATGTGAATTTGCCAAACTGGCAGAATTGGGCCCAAGGAACCTTTTATGTGCAAGTACAAGGTGCCCCATAGCGTCTCTGGTAGAAGCATTGTAATTTATTGAGAAATCCACTGAGTTAATTCTCAGGGGTCATTGGAAAAATATAAAAACTTCGGCTCATTCAAGACTGGAATGTAAAACAGCAAGTTCCTTTGGCAAACTTGCCCTCAAAAAGGAAGATAGAACAATCAGATAAAGGATATTTGGACACCGGATTGACCACCTGCAACAGAAACAGTATCAATATAGGCAAGTCTTCAATTATAACTAGCATCTCAAAAATGAAGAATTAAAGACCGATAAATTGTCGGCTTTTTTTATCAAGCATCTTATCCAAGGATTGAGATAGTGCCATTAAGATATTTGATACAATTAGAAGTTATTAAATAACTAAAGTTTTTTTTTTTTTTAGAAAGGAAATTCCTATAACCAATCAGGTAAGTGTAAATTAAATCATCCAATCCACGAATCTCTTTGATGCAGTATAAATTGTCCCAAACAGTTATTTTATGACTCATTGATTGGTGATTACAAGTCAGCAAGCAAGAATTCTAGAAGATGATAGAGATCTCCACTAGAAAAATGGAAGTTAACACCCATAAATTTATCCTCATGACCAAATACGTGCTAAGATTCAAAACATGATATTTCCATGCAAAGTGCAAGAGTAAGATTAGTGTCTATTATTTCTCAAAGTCTTCTCTATGTCAGTTACATAAAAACCTGCCTCTGTTGACCTTTATAGTGGGACAAACTAATGGAACTATGACTTTTACACCTAGAATCTATTGATGTTGTGAAGCATCAAGATTTAAAAGAACAAAAAGGCTGGAGTCATGCAATGGTATTATCATTATTACCGTGGCCCACACTGCCAACTTTGAAGCCGCAAGATTATGGGGCATGTTGAGTGTGAACTGAGATAGTGTAGACTCTCCAAACATGAGGTAGCCCATCACAGCAACTCCAGCAAACATCGTGGTGCAAATTGCAAAACTGCAATGTATTAAATGGAATATGTTTTAGTTAGAGGTGGCAGTATATTCAAGATAAAATAATTACTGATGTTCGTGCTATCCATGTATAAAGCTTAAAGTAAGATGATTGAGAGCTACTTACCTAGTGAAGAGAACTGATGGATACTGGCTACGTTCCTTTAAAGAGGAGTATATGTTTGGGAAAACTGCATGGCCTGAGTAGCAAAACCCATATATCCCAATGGAAATTGGAATCCCTGAGAGATTTAGTGAAGTTCCCCCACTTTGAAAGCCAACTTCATCAACTAAACCAACCCAAACAACTAAAAACCACCAGTACAGAGGCAACAACCCTCCAGCTGCAAAATATGTAAACGATAGTGATGAAATTAGATCAGATTGCATCTTTCATCTTGAATAAAAACCAATTTATATGGATCTGATGACAGATGCTAGTTGCTTAAACTGAAGTCTCAACGTGCCATCTCTATGCTTAATAAATATATAAAGGCAGCTGACATGGGAAAAGCTCTTTCATGATTCACTTAAAAAAATGTTCTAAATGATTATCGTTGAAGTTTCCAAAGTTCATTTTCTCCTCTAAAGAATAAAATGGCCTCTGATTTCTGAACTAAAAACTAGCCCCATAAAATGCTCAATGCATATTATATAAATCAAATCAATCTTTAGATGATTTCTTACTTTACAATACTAAAAGTCAGATTTACTGACTCATAGGTATTATATATGTAGATTGTTCTTGCACAAACTTAGCAAAACCACTCACCAGCTAGTCAACCACATCATGCCAAGTGCTACTTCAAAGCACCAAGGTCTACTTTCTTTAATTGAAAAAAAGAGAAAAGTCAAAGGTACAAAATAACAGACCATTAATTCAAGCAATCTACACAAAGTTTATTAATTCTAAAATGTTGACATTTGTCCAGATTACACAAATTGCCTTCCAATAGTTTATTTTTATATTTCACAAATGAAGCAATCAATCAATAAATTTTCAAAATAAGCTTTGTCGTGTTTGATTCTGAGCAAGTGGCATGTATACCATAACAGAAAAATATAAATTTATGCAGTTTGACCTGAGATGTAACTGAGAAGGCTTAGATCTCGAAGCCAAGTGGTAGGCAGGACTATAAGAGTTGCGACGATGGCAAAGAGTATGCGACAATTAAGATGCAGGCCACCAATATCTAAGTGTGCATTTGGAACAAAGTAGATAGATTATCACTCTCCAGTATAATGTACTCAACACAGCCAGCCTGCAAACCAAGGGTCAGAAGAATTAAACTTCACCTCTGTATAATTGAACATATAATTATAAGCCTGCTGGATTAATTTGCAGTCCTTAATTATTTCATTTGCTACAGGTAAATCCAATCAAATATATGATGGAGAGTCACAGGCTTTGTGAGACATAGAACAAGAAGACAAGGCAAAAAAGAACCTAATTCACTAGCTTAGGCACACTCTGATCCAACTTTGTGACAGCTTTTAGTATGTCTTTTTTGAAGGAAGCTTGTAATATTTCTGAGGATGTGTTGGACATCAATTGGTATATAAGATGAAGCCCTCAAGTCATGTAACGTTTGGCTATTGCTGAGCTGATGTGTTCGGACTGCACCGATTGGCGTCTAAGAAATCAGCACAGAATAATGGTTACCGTCTGTTATGGGATTGCTTGGTGCTTAATGTCTAGATCCATCAGTGGTCTGTGAAACTATCAGTTCACCATGGAAAATTTCACCACCTCAAGTACTGAAGGCCAACATTGCTCATAACCGTTTTTTCCTGACTCATAACCATTCATCAGGAAATAAGACACTCTTCTGTACACACACACGCACTCATACAAACATATGTATGTGTAAAATTTAGCAAATGGCTGCAAGTTTGTACTTACATATAGTTCCAGGTAAAGGATTACCTGCACAAAGTAACAATGCAGAAAATACCAAGTGTTAAATCGATCAAAAAGTTTCAATAATGTGAGAAAGAAAGAAGAATAGAAATGTTATGAGGAAGGACTTTACAGAGATAGCAAACCGGCCTGTGGTGCCAAATGCAGCCTGGCCAATATCTGGGTACGTCTCCAGGCCTGGCTTACCATCGAGGCAGCAGCGCAGCAGGATACCGGTGTAAAATGCAAGCACTGAAAATATGAGCAGAATGGAAAGCCCTATCCAGCCTCCTTCCTTCACAGCATAAGGCGTCGAAAGGATCCCAACCCCACATAGAACATTCATGCCTAACCACACAGCAAAAACATCTCATACAGTAACAAGAACATCATATTCAGATCCTTTTTTCAGCAAGACTTTTGTAGGATCAAATCTTGAAAGTGATCATGCAACAACAATCCAATTGTGTTTGCTATTGAAATTAGATTATGATTAAATCAATAACTCAGTCACATATTTTACAGAACTTTAAACTGAATATATACTGAATCAAATTATGAGCTTTATACAGAACAGTTGATAGTTCCTTGCACACAAAGGTGAATGGTCAGCAGTAACTTCATTCTAAGATACTCGGATTTTCCAATATGGAGGTTATTGGGCTTAACCAGCAATTTAGCCAGCCTAGCCCAGGTGCATATGTACTTAACCTTAAATGGGCTTGATCTTGACACAATGGTCACAACATGACAAGGTCGATGCAGGAAATGGACACAGAAACGTAAACCTAGTATATGACTCCTATGTCTGTCTTCTTACCAGCATTAATCCATATGGTGTCAATTTTAGATAGCACGCATTGACCATATGAAGTGCATATATTATCACTCAGTATATATGGAGGGAAAGATTTAGAAGCAACATAATATTCCAAATTTCAACAAATTGTAAAAGCGAGGTGCCGTCACGTATCTACATCTGAAAGTTTTATGTAGCAGCATGATGATGTCAGTCCAGTCATGTATAAATCATCACCATCATGATAACTTGGTCCAATGCCAACCAACCCTCACAAGATCTAGTTGAGATTAGCTTAGACACAAGCTGCTGCCAGCTAACAAGGCTGGCATGAGCTTGCCACTAAATACCACTCCAGCTAAATCGCTGGAAACAATCAATGCCCATAGATTCAAGTATTCAATTCACACACACGACAAGAACTCACACGAGACAAAGATTGGCATCAGAAGAAGCGGAGGCTCGCCATCCCCATTCTCTGCCAACCTACGAGACACATGCAGTGACACACAACCCATGTGCCACCTTGCCTTGCCAGCTTGTCCATGGCATATCCTTGGAATGGTCTTTTGGTTCCGTGCGCTGTCTTAGCAGAGAACTTGGACGTGTTATGATTATAGTTTATCATTATTGTTAGCGTTAGTAATTATCTAATGTCTCAATTTGTACCCATTCTATCACCATCTCGTGAGTTTGGATTATTATTTTCATTTATGAGAAACCACCAGATCTACCAACTTTACCTCACGAGTTCAATGTTACTCACTTCTCCTGCCTTCCTGTCTAAAAGGGAGGAAGGTTTTCAAAGCTACGGCATGTACTACAGCTGCATAAAATATTCATAATTGTTAGACATGCCCCCCGACATAACACGGTCGAAGTAGTCCGTCTCTTTTGTCGACCACCCAAGGTCGTGATGTAATGTAAATTGCATTATACTTTGAAAGGTGCATCTATTTAATTAATTTTTTTATTACATTAAAAATGTATAATCTTCTTAATAGAAAAAATAATCGGGAAAGTTTCCGGCTCGGCATCAAACTTCAAAGATGGCCGAGTAGATACCACTAATTGCTGTACAAGCAGTCAGGATTGGAATATGTTGGGATGATTGGCGGTGTTTTGCACAGTAGAGAGTACTACAATCCTAGGTGGTCATTACGTCATTTGATCATGAAAATGGATGGTTATCAAATAGGATACGATGTACATAAAATTGAAACCGGATCAGATACGATTCGGATATTAACATATCTATATCCATATTTATTTGTTTAACGAATACAAATAAGGATATGAATATTATTCGGATGAAAAAATTCATATTCATATTATTTTAAATAGATACGGATACAATTTGAATATTGAAAATATAGATATAATTATGAATATAATTTAGATAATTAAATTTTATATCTACAGAATCAAAGATATTATTAAATATATGATAAATCAAATTAATAATATCTTTATATATTATATATATTTTTAAAATTAATAAATTATATATAATATTATATAGGATTATATGTATATTCGAATGTTCGGATATGAATCGGATAGTTATTTATTTATATTTATATTTAAATTTTTTGATAAATATAGATATGGATACAGATATGAATATTAATAAGATTTAAATTTTATTTATATTTAAATTGATCGAATATAAAAATAAATAAAGACGGATAATATTCGAATCATTTTTGGATGTACAGCACCCATAATGTATATGGGTGGCTATTAAATAAGGTCCGGTGTACAGCACCGACAATGTACATGGATTGCATCAGCTGTCTTATATCATAGCTATCTGTCCCCATGGTTAGATCACGTGACAGACATTGAAATTGTACCTCTCTGCAGTATAAAATGCTCATCGCAAAGGATTCATGCTCAGCTGCTGGCTGCTGACCGAGGTTTTCGCCCCAAATCATTTATTAATCCCAGACTCCTACATAGGTTGAATGGGGTGGTAAACGGATAAGATGGATTATGGCCTCCTCTAGCGGAAAAAAAAAAAAGGAAAAGAAAAGAAAAGGAAAATAAGGATGCCTATTATGTCTGTATGATGGTTTAAGGTCTTTTATGGACCATCCATCTGGTAGATCATTAAATCATATGACAAATGTTGATTGTTAAAGCTAAAGGTACGAAGGATTATCGTTGCAATGGAGCTAATGATGAGAACGGCGATTAGAGCTACATACCATTGAGCACTGCTTGACCATAAGAGCACTGTTGCGAGACAGCCAACTCATGGGAGACCCTGTGAGGCTTATGATCATCCTGGATCTTTTTCGCAGGTGGCCTCCTTGTTGGGATTGGTGGAGGGAGTAGTGTATGAGAACTCTTCCTTCCTTCTTGTATGAGGGGTTTAGTTAGCGAGGTTGTAATTTCTGGGGTGCGTTTCAAAAGGAAGGAGGAAGTAATGAAAGAATTTGAAAATCCGCTAAGCGTAGGTGTGCCCAGGAAACTATACATATCAATGGATTGCCTGCGAAGAAAGAAAAAATTCCAGCATTAAATGATAATGTAGGATGGAAATGAGCAATTCGAATCCATTATACATATTTTGTCGATGTCGGTAAATAAATACGGATGTAAATGAGACTACGCATGCTTTGCATGTGATGACAACCACTCTCAACCAAACATTTTCTTGATCAAAAGAATTAACCCACATGTTGAGTTAAAAGCCCTCCTAGTGCCTTCATACAAGAGCTTCGCTCATGGCCACATGCCCCTTTATTAAGATCATTGTCCTCTCAATAATTTGCCTTCACTACTGCTCTGTCAAAACTTGTTCCAAGCTTACATCTTTTCATGTTTTCCTGCTTATTTTCGTTCATAGTTATACCATTCCATCATGCATCCTACTGATTTAGTATCAGATCTGACATTCTTTATAGATGCATCAATTATGTACTGAATCATATAATTTGTGGGGCTTATATCACAGCCTCTTATGCATCTACAGAAGAAAAGATAGAGAAGAAGTAAGTTTCAAGTTTCATAATTTTGTTGTCTCGAACTAATTTTACAAATAAATGAGGCCAACATGCCAATATAAATTGTGCATGGCATGGATAAAGTTCGTTGTGATTAAAACTGAATACAATTATTTAATCATCAAATAATCGCAATAAAAAATTAATCATAGATTTAAAAGTAAATTGTCAGCAGACATTATATGTGTGCTAGTTTACCAATTAGATTTTTATGGCCTCTTAAACTAAAAGTGTAGGAGATGCCTGCAAGTTTATTTTGTGAACTATAGAATCTACATTTTAGAACCTCCTAAATTTCTAGAGAAATTGAACAACCATAGATATAAAGAATGGAGTATATTCTTTTCACTTGAATTTTCTAATAGATGGATGTCGCTTATACATGGAGTGTATTATACTCTCTCTTTTTCCTAATTTTAGAAGAAATGCAGAGCTTTTCAGTTATATCGCTGATACATCCTTTTAAATCTAAAATAATTATATATTAAAATCATCGGTCAAAACCATAAAAAAATCTAACAAAAGGAGAAATATGCAATAACCCATAGTTCCAGGTGTATGTACGTAGAAAGCTGAAGAAAAAAGAATGCCACGAATTTTTATTATTGAGTAGATTATTATGTGCTCAATGTGGCTAGTCACATAGAAATACATTATACCTATATGTTTTCGTCTTCTTGAACATCAAACTTTATATATTAAATAGAAAAAAAAAAAAAAACAAAACTACCTTTGACCACAAAACTTCACAGAAATCTTAAGCTCCGGTATTAGTCAAATTCGTAGAATCTTTTGAAAAAGATTTGAATTTGATTTTGCCTTCACTCTAATATTTATCTGATCGCCGAATTATCTTATTTTTATCAGAATAAAAAATTAATTATCCCAACCTAATCAATCGATTGTCAAGCAAAAGGGTCCATCAAAGGTCCGTTGTTCCGTAATGGCACGTTACCAACGGTCAGGTCTCTCCTTTGTTATGGCATTTGCATCCACATAGAAACCGCCGATTCTAGATCAAGACAGAGAACCATCGGATATAATCCAAAATCCAAGTATAATCTTTTCTCTCCACCAGTCCGAAATCCAAAACCTATTCACAACAACTGCATACAAATCCAAAACGACCATGAAAAGCAATGACTCTGATCTGCTAGTCACCACCATTCCCTCCAACCATTCCTGATGATTAAAATCCCATCCAAATATTACTCTCAGCTCATCACTCATTAATGGGCAACAAAATATCAAGAGTTAATTATGGTATGGAAAGATTAAAATAAAATTTATCATCTTGGTATTGGTTCTATACCGGTAGGTCTGGTACCAACTATTTATAATGTTGGTATAGAGTTCGATATAGTATGAGATGACGTACTCAGTATGGTACAAAATAATGTACCAAATGTTGATACGGTACGATATACTCCTATCAGATCGTAAGGAGCGGTATGGCAGAATGATTGAGATAGACTTCTATAAAATGCTACCAAACATCACCTATCCAACACGGCATCGAGGCACCGCGTTTGGAGCTACTCCCATGACCGGATCAAGATCCGACGGCACAAATCGAAAACTCGTTCTCATCCTTTGGATCACAATCAGAGGGTGGACGTGGGTTATTCCAGGCTCGGGGAATTGGGATTCACTACCTGTAGCTCTGGGGCCATGTGGTGTTGTAGGAGCTGGGCCTACTGCTGTGCCGCGGGCTTGACAATTCTGAGTCATCGGATTCATCGTCATCCTCATCCGCCGCTCCATCCTTCCTCCCTCCCTCCAAGTTGAAGGCCTCATCGTCTTCCTCCTCGCTGTGGATGAAGAAGTCCGGATCCGACACCGAGTTCTTCATTCCTCTCTTTCTACAACGGTAAAATAGATTAATTTTTCTGTGAAGAACCACCAAAAAAGACGACAGAACAAGGAGAGGGAGAGGCAAAACGCACAAAAAGCAAAGCATAAATATAAATAAATAAATAAATAAATAAATAAATAAATTGTGAATCATTTAGAGAAAAAGAAAAAAAGGCTCTGAGAACTAGGAGCTAAATTTTAAGAAGAAGATAGCGCAAAAGTAAAGAGAAAGCAACGCTTCCTTTAGTGCAGGAGGTTAGAAAGTACGGAGGAGAGGAGGAGTTTCTAAAGGAAAGAAGAAGGAAGGAAAAAAAAAAAAGGAGAACCAACATTAGCCGTAAATTGGACTTACCTGCCAGCGAACGGGAGGGAGGGAGTTTGGGTTAAAGGGTGGTTTATTTTACGAGGGTGGGAGTGACATATTTATACAACTCTTTTGGCATCCATCAAAGGGATCCCTACAAATAAATAATAAAGAAAAGCAGGAATGTAGACTAACGGGAAGATTGGAGAGAGAAAAGACAATGGTGGAAGGGTGGTTCCCAAACAAAATACCAGGTACGGGCAAAACAGAGCAAATTGGATCCATTGTCTAGGAACGGTGGACTGGTGTTGGAAGATCTCCTATTAAATCTATATCGTTTGGATTTTTAATTGATAGCTTTCTATATCTAAATATAAATAATATGCTAAGTTATCAAACAAGCAATATGCTATAGAAGGAATTTACTTTAAATACGGTCTACTCCCAACATACCATGAATTGATACATTTTTTCGCTGCCGAAAAGTCCAAATCTAGATGGCGTAAAAGTTACTGAAATAAATTTGTGAAAATAAATAACTACTTTAATTCACTAACTCTAATGCTAGAAAAATAAGATTGCCTTGGAGATGGATTTTTTTTTTGGTAGAAACCTTGGAGATATATTGGAACATTGATCCCCTTCCTTGTTTATAGATGGACTCAAATGTTCAAAGCAATTGAGTTTTCTCACCTCATGTAAGTGTTGGCAGCGCTCTGGTGCTTCACAAAAACCCCATCTCCGTTTCAGAAGCGTGAGGCATAAACAACAGCAACAAACCTACCAGCGGAATTTGTGTTGGAGAGAATCCAAAAAAAAAAAAATTCAAATTTTTTAAAATTATTTAATATTATTTGTTTAAAAATTTTATTATTTAAATATTTAAATTTTTATTATCATAATTTAATTTTGATCGTTGGACTCTTAATTACTAAACGATCATGTACATTTAATCTTATTTTATTTTTTGACCGTTGAACTCCATATTAAAGATTCTACCGTTGGACTCCTAATTAAAGATCTTAATGGGTCAATAAAACCCAAACGGTCATAAATGGTTATTGGTTGGCTATAAAAATGATTCCTTGAGACCTAATTCAATGTACAATCCGAGAGCCTTTCCGGTTATTCTTCTTTCTAAATTTTTTTTAATTCTATTTTTTACTATAATTTTTTTTTCTTTCAAAGATGTTGAAAGAGTCTTCATCAACATCCTCCATGATCGTGCTCGTAGACAGAGGATATCGATCGTATTTTCAGATAATATTTTTGGATTTCCTAATGAAGGATGGGAATACGCCTTAGAACAATGCTCCGTACGTTTCCGATTTGATTATTTTTTTTTGAATTTTTATAAATTATTTATAATATTTTTTTTACAATTAAAATTTTATTAATTTTCTTAATTTACATCTGATGTTTAAACAAGTTGTTTCAAGAATCTAAGACATAATTTTTCAGGTTGTGATTAAGAAATAATAAATATGCAAATATTTATTTATTTATTTATTTTTATCTCTGTTTTTCTTCTCCTGTAACGAGTGATTCGGATGATTGATTTGGCAAGTTCGCATTGGTACAATTTTGGCTTAGCAATTAATAATATGACTGAATGCACCTGTTGGGCGCTATATTAAGAAATGGACAAGAAAGTTTCTTAGAAGCAAAGCAGATAGACATCCTAGTGCATAACAATGGTATCTTATTGATTATACTGATCTGTTCTAACAGTTTTTCATTCATTTAGATGCCTTCAATTTGATATACACAGTTGGTACTGGTATTGTATCTACACTGTTGGGGAAACTTTGCATGGGCCAATGACAACAAAAATTTAAGGCTCAGGATATTCAAACTTGGCAAGCCCGCTTGCTAAAGCTCTCACCGGCTCCTAGTCGGCCATAATCATTATCGCTTTGTTGCCGACTAGGCCTCGATATTCGTTCAATCAGTACTTTGCATCATGAGCAGATGAAGATCTACCGATCGTCGCTCGGTAACTCTCACACGTGGCCGCCGATATCTCCTCGATGTCCGACTCCTGTAGGTTAGATTGACGAGTCGACAGCATGTCCGAATAGCTAGCTTAGTCCGATTAGAAGACGGTCGTCAACCGATCATATCAAACCGACCAACTTTAGGCTACCAAACAGATCCCAGCTTTGGATTTCTCCATCCGATGATGGCATAGAGTATCCGATTCTTGATCGTGATCGATTAATTCTCGGCTCACTGACCCCAGTTGGCACACCAATTCGAAATTCAGCACTAGCCAGGTGATAACTGTCGCAATACTGATAAGATAACAACAACCATCATATTTCAAAAATCTTGAGCGATAGTTTTGTCACTACACGCAAATTGTGCCCTAGCCAGATGGGATCGTACCAACCAACTTACCAACCAAAGCAACCACCTCTGTCCATAAAAGGAGGTCCAAAGGAGATCCTAAAAAGGTATGCCATTACTTTACCTCTCATGCTTCTCCTTCTTTTCAGCAAGAATCTTGACTTGAGCATCGGAAGGCCCCACCGAAGCAAATTCCAGTCAGAATTTTTTTACAGGTCACATCCTAGGAGACTCAACCTCACTGTCCACTGCAGCATCTTGGTGTCCTGCAGAATCTTGTACCAACAGACCCTTTTGTATCAGTCTGCCTTATAAAAGGCTTAAATAGGAATAAGATCCTAGGGTCATCGAGGGGATGGAGTTTTGCCTATAATAGACCTTCCAATAGTATTCCAACCTCTATGATAGGAGATCTGTTGAAGGAGGTTTAATATAATAATAGTAAGATAATTGATTGGTCAGGAAGCACACGTGGTTTATGTATTATAAGAGTCATAGACTCCATCTTATCTCTATAGTGATTAGTACTCTTATGTAATAGTTAGAAAGAGTTTTAACTCTGAATGAGACCCGAGGTAGTATTTTGCATGAAATATGACTCCACACACATCCCTAGAGGGGCTTACTTGTATGAGAGTATCCGTACATGATCGCAGATATAAGATTTAGGCTATCTCTAACAACTATTAAGAAGAATCAAGATACATATACAAGGCCGCTAATGCACTACAGAGATTAGCGATAAAGAAACTTCATACTATGTGTATGGTAGTTAAAGTCTGAATCCAAAGAACGTAGTTCAAGACTTGATTCACTCTATTTCTTTCAGATGTAAACTATTCATACTAAGTAAAGTTAAGTCACTTTACCCATTATATAGTATAAGCACTCAGAAATTTATGTTATTTAATTTTATCATTTTTAAAAATTTTTGAATTTTGAGGGGATTGTTGGAAAGAATCCAAAAAGAAAATTTAAATTTTTTTAAAATTTATTTTAATTTTATTTTTTTAAAATTTTATTTTTTAAATATTTTAATCTTTTATTATCATGATTTTAATTTTAACCGTTGAGTTTCTAATTACCAAACAATCATGTGTATTTAATCTTATTTATTTATGACCGTTGGATTTCATATTAATATTTTGACCATTAGGCTCCTTATTAAAGGTCTTAATGGGTCAATAAAAATCCAAATGGATACAAACGGTCATATTGATTGGCTAAAAAAAGATCCCTTGAGATCTCATTCAATATGCTCCCTGAGAGTTTTTCAAGCTATTCTTCTTTTTAAGTTTGCTCTAATTCAATTTTCTACTGTAATTTTTTTTCTGGATGCTGAAAGAGTCTTCATCAATCTCCTCTATAATTGTGCTCGCAGACAGAGGATACCGATCGTATCTTGAGATAGTATTTCTAAATTTTCTGCACGAAGAATGGAAATACGTCTTAGGGTAGTGCCTCACATGCTTCCGATTTGATTATTTTTTATTATTGAATTTCTGTAAGTTATTTATAATATTTTTTTGTGTTGGGTGGATGTCTGGCCTGGACACCACC
>KE504979.1:442440-461286 GCA_000441515.1 Elaeis oleifera | reverse complement strand
AGGACACATGGGCAAGAGAGAGAGAGAAGATATGTGGGTGGGAGAGTAGATGTGTGGTCCCTTTTTTTTTTTTTTGTATAATAAGGGTCCAATTTGATTCGATTTGAATTGTTTTTGTGAAAACTCAAATTAAAATTGAGTCAAATTTCTTTAGTTTAAGTCCTTGTCAAACCTACACCAGAGTGGATTTTAAAAAACTAATTTAAACTAAATTGAAAAGACTGATTTGGACTAAGTTTACAGTTTAGCCGATTTTTTGTACTCCCTTGGTTATACGTATCAAAGCCTAATTTCTTAAAATTCCGCAAAGCCATGGACATTAGCTTCAAATGCCATCTTGAGTCCCTCCACCATCTTGAGTCCCTCCACTCCCAAAATGGGAAAAACTGACCCGCCTTTCATGTTTCGGGTCAACCATGTTTAAACAAGTCAACTCATGTTTGGGTTTGCACAATAAAGTAGGTCCACATGCAATGGATTGGAAATTAAGATATATATGGATCCCAAAACCCAATTAAGTCCAAACAAGCTGATCCAACCACTGTGCCTTGATTTGGATGGTATGAGTGGTAATGGAGCTGGAGTTCAATTCTAAAAGATGTCCGTCTGTAATAATTTAGGATCTTATCTAAAAGATTAGTCAAAGATATTATTTGAATTTTTGATCTTGTATAAATATTCAAAATTTTTCAATGAATAACTAATGTGAAACAAATATATATCCGCATAGATCCTCATATACTCTCTCCATTTAAATCATGATGTTCTCATTAAGCTAAGAATCCAAAGACATGCTTTCATTTACAAATATTACGATCGGTCCGTGGTTAGTCCCAATAAACCCATATTGTAGGATCTTTAGTTTTCATAAGCTATGGACTAGATTAGCTCCGATACTATTTGTAACAATGCAGGATCATATCTAGAAAATTAATCAGAAGGTATTCTTTGGGTTCTTTAATCCTATATAAGTACCGAAAATTTTTTCAGTGAATAACCAATATAAGATTAAATACAACTCACGTGGATCCTCATGCCACCCTTACTTCGATCCCCATGTTTATAAATCCATGGTTCCGTGAGTAGTTGACTTGATCTACCTTGTGCCTTGGTCAAAAAAAAAAAAATTTCGGTCATCCTTAGAGCTGCCCCATCTAAGATGCACAAGTCTACTTGACCACCAAACCTTGGTTCGGATGCTGCAACCCTTTCTACTTATAGCGAGAAGCATTAGTGTGATTACGAAGGGCATCATCACCTTGCTTTGACCCTAGTATTGGTCTCCCTAAAGGCCAAGGCTCTGATCCAGACGACCATGGGGTAGAATAGGGTAAAGGGTGAAAAATAGCCCCTACCATCGAAAAGATTAAAAAAATATAGAAATATTTGTCCCACTTATTTATATAGCTACTTCCCCATCAAAGTGGGAAGGATGCAAGATTTCCATGATACATCCTCACAGGTGAAACTTTATGACTCGGCTAAATCCGAACATACAATCCAAACTTATCTATTAACCTTTAATAGGATGTTGTTTTGTCCAAACCTTCTAACAAGTTGCATCCACGGAAGGCCTCCAAAGTAGATCTCGAATTCCAGAATCCCATTAGTTGTTCCCACTAGATCAGGTAACCAAATGATGCCGGTGATGATGGCACTTGCATGTTCATCATGCAGTGGGTTTTTTTTTGGTTGTTGTTTATTAGTTCTACTTTTGGTTGTTGTTTATTAGTTCTACTGATAACTTTGCAAACGAAATGAGAAAGAAATCCGACCATGATGAAAGGGTGGGGCATGGAAGCCGCATAACCTTGTGGACTGAACTGAAGGACAGACTCCAGGTAAGTCCTCCACCTGAAGCGGGCCCCACAACCGTACAGTCTGACATGATCTCTGCCGGTTTATTATTTATTTGATCATTTGCTTCCTTCTCTGTTCCATGGAAACACTTGGTCACCATCTTTAGGTCCATATCAGTAAATTATTGTTTTTAGATGCTCACTGATCGCTGCGAGACAAGCAAGCATCCAACCAGGGGGCTTCCCTTTGTTTTGGAATGTGAGTTTGCTTGGATGGCAAAATAGCGCGCCGTAGTAATAAAAACTAGCACATTACACACATGCAAATACATGGGATTTTTTTTTTTTAGACAATATAGCATTCCTGAAATATTTTTATTAATTGCATAATTATTTTTAAAAATAATATATTTTTATTAATTTATATAATAATAAAAGTAATTTATTTATTGAATAAAAATCATCTATTTATATTCGTGAATGGCTTGGCTTGGTTCCAAAACACATGTGCATCAATGCAAATTTCAATATTTCTTTGTGGCAAGACATAAACTTCGATAATTAAGATAGCATTGTTGTCATTGATTTGGAAATGAGATCATAATTTAGTTTAAATTATATTACGCATTTCATAAAAATATCAATTTTAAAATAAAGTATATTGTCTTTTGTAATCACTTTCATTATTCCTTGATGTCTAATATTATCCGGTTAGAAAGTAATAATTATTTTGTTGAAAGCTAGCATCAATGGAATAAAATCTTAGAAACTTAATAATTATTTTTTAGTATTTGAGATATGCCCACCTCACTCCCTCCCATCCTCTTGTTCTTAGAAATGGGTGAGTGGAAACTATCTCTTAAATGCTATAATCTTTAATTAAAACATCATATTTCTTGATTGCATGACTAAGTATCAATATTATTAAACAGCTACAACAAAATCCATGCACACGTGAATAATATAGATAGAGCCTTCATTTTAATATATATAAGATATGATAATGATGACAATAAATAATTTCTTAATTAAAATAATAAATATATTAAAATATTAAGTAAAATAAATTAATCAAAATTGAAATTTAAACAAGTGGATCAAATTTGACTAGCTATGACTCTAAGAAAATTAAAGAAATTTAAGTACAAATCTTTCTTTCAAAGCGTACCTATATTGATAAGAATAATAGTGTAAAGTCCTTCATGTGAATTAATAAATCTGTATCTAAGTAAAAAATAAGTTAAAATATTAATAAATAAATCATCATTTATAGTACCAGATGGAGGATGTTTGAGAGAGATGGAGATATACATGTTCTTTCCAAAGTTGCCCATGTCAAAACCGCTATATGATAAAGTTCCTCGTTTGATTTGATTAATATAGTAGTTAAAGTTTAGTTGCTGGGCTTATGGTGGATTAGTTTGAAGGGTTAATCAGATGTAACGTACTAAAAAAACAATTCACTAACGCATTCCAAAATTCTCACCTTTACTCATTGTGGGCCAGGTTAGGTTACATTAAGCCAAATCACATCAGTCCAAGCTAATTGTGATGTAATTAATTACATCTATAAATTATAATCTTGGTTGCATTAGGTTGTGTTTAATCGGGAGCTCTATTAATTCCATTAAACTAGGATCTCAACTTTGATTGCAGGGCCGTGGTATTTCAACTTAAAATGGATCCAATGTGATGTTTGCCTTGAAATGTGAAGAATCCAATTACCTCAGAAAAAAAGTCTTAGCTCTTAAACCTGTTTAGTTGAAATGTGTTTTGTTATATATCCTTCCTCTCCTATCTATATTCTTTTCAGTCTCTCATGAAATGAAGTAAGCTCTCAAAGGGAAAATAACATTACACAAATTGAGGAAGTAGAACCTGAAATTAGTATTCCAGTATGATTAACCTCAATAATAATGTAATACTACCACTTTGTGCAATCAAGATGGAAGGTTGCAACTTGTAGGACTTGACCCAAGATAACGGAATATGCTATCGGGAAAAAAGATCTCGTTATAATTAATAACAGACAATCGGAGTACCAATCAAAGTATGTTAGGTAGTCAATCATAGCACATGGCCAATGGTGATCGAGATTGCATTATTTAATTTAAATCCTCGTTGGTTGTCGAGTTCGAGTCACATGTTCCCATTAGATCCTGTCCGTTCTTTATGTCGTGTGGTACGATGGCTTGTAGCTACGTTCATTAATCTAGTGTGGTCCCATTTTTTTGTGCATCGTGGCTCCATCGCCACTCGGCAGTCCGTGATGTCTCCCTTCCGACCGTAGTTTAACTCCACCACCATTGCCTCTGTCCCCACCCTTGCTCTCCAGGTTGGTTCATCCTGGCATCCTTGTTTGTTAAATTCTAATATTTAATCAATTAAATATCTAAATTTAATTAAATTCAATCATAAATATGATCAATTTATATTTAGCTACAAAAAATTTATGCGACAAGATATTCAACTTGAGGTGGATCTAGATCTGTTCGGATACCATGTATGATCATAAGTATCATGAATGATTTATGGCCGGTTCCAAAAAAATACGTATGTCTCTATCCAGATAGATTATGAGTTGGATATGTTTCAATATTTTTTATGATGATCGAGGATCTCATTTAAAGAATCTAATTAAGAAGATATTTTCAAAATGAGAGATGAAGAGGACAGTGAACACGATTGCCTTTTTTTGTATTGCTGCTACCGGTAGCAAGAGAACCATCATGGGGAGAGAAACGATGAAGATAAAGAAAAGAGACAAAGGAGGAGATAAAAGAAAGATGTTGTCCTCCCAAAAGGAAGACTTATGGTCTCTCTCTAAAAAAGTCTGGAGAGAGATGTGAAAAAAATTACAGCATGAATTAAATGAAATTTCAGTCTAAACCAATGAAGCTGCACTCCACTCCAATTCAGGACTAAACCAAAGAGATCCAGTCGCACAATTGTGACCATCTAATGCATTATTGTGACGATCATGATTTTATTGCCCACCATAACATATGGTATAACAAATCTCATGCACCGTACAGGCGACACAATCACTGCAGTGACGTAATAATGCATGAGGGCGACCATGGTTCCAGGACCGTAGCTCTCCTGCCGGGCACGAATCTCAAAGAATCAGAATTTAAGAGATCGAAGTTGAAATTTTCACACGAGCAACAGTCTACAAAAAAAAAAAAAAGTTTGCTTTTTCTATTTATAAATGGGAAAGAAGATAGTTCACTAATTATGCTAGAATATTGGCATTGTATTAATGAATCATGCAGGCAGTTGGAAATGTGCATGGAGGAACGGGAGACCTCATCGCTGAAAATGTTGACTTTTGTAAACTTTAGAATTTGCTGGGTTCTCCCACGATATTTTCTATTACTTGAGCCATTTTCTACTGCGATTATCTCAGATCATATCTGTTATTGCTTCTTGTAACTTTTTGAGGCTTATATCTTTCTAACTGGTTGGTGGTTTTTTTGAATACAGATTCTAATAAATCAGCTACTCACTCAATTTTTTTGGACTCTATTCTCTCGTTCGGATTTTTTAGGGTGATGATGATGGTTAAAAATAACTTGATGATCACTGATAAAATTTTACTGCTTGCATTCAACTAATAGAATAGATATTTTCTCCGAGGCCCCTTTTTTTTTTGCTAACTGTTCTTTTGACACTTCTTTTTTTCTTTCTGTTGTATATTCTTTTCTAATTGGGATTAGCTTTGGATCATTTTATTGGGTATATTTGTATAGTTATTTTTTTTAATAAAATTTGGTAAGTAATGTGGAGAACTCCCGTTACTTTCTTTTAACTCAAAAAAAAATGCTGGTTAAAATTTAATTAAATTATACAGAGCAATATAGACAAATCTTGCATTCCTTAAATATATTATACTACTCTGATAAATATTTTTTCTATGACATTGGACTTAAATTTATTGACTACAGAAAAGCTAAGCAAACCAAATTTGGTGCTATCCAAGCTAACCATGACCATGTAGAAGAGGTGTTCAATCTCCAAGAAATTCAATCTTAGTTATGCATGTTCAGGATTGCCTATGGACCATTTAAAAATATGGATTTTAAAGATAGAGCTTGCATCTTTTGTTGTGCATGTTTTGCACCGTCGAGTGCTTTTCAGCACTCGATGATTGTTATATCATATGATCACGAAGACGGATGACTATCTAACAAAATATAATTTTATATACCATACATAAAATTATTATTTATAATCATCTATTTATGTAATAGGATAATATGACAGCGGTCGAAAGTTATACAATACCCTACTTCACATATTTTAATCATCAAGCACTCACTTGGAGTGAGTATCAAACTGAATTTTTTTGCACCATATATGGAGCCGATGGTTTTATTTGAGGTTTTAAACTATATTCATAATTAAATAATAATTATTAATAAATTAAATTTTATATAAAATTAATTTATTTTTTATAATTTATATATAATTATTAATTATTATATTTAGTTATAAAAAATAATTAGATATTTGTCTCGAATTACAAATTTATAGGCTCTTGCCATACTTGGTTTGGCAGATGCGGATGATTTACTGCACCTAAAATTCTTTTTATGGATCCTACCCGTCCTTGATTGATCCGCTGATATGTCAGATCTGATCCTAAATCATGACCGAATATAGATTGGGGCCACGTATGCCTCGTTTCCCTTCGCAGCCGTAGCCATTATAGCGCTCTACACCGAGGACAGTTAATAAACCAAGGACATACAAGGAGAAACCCGCTAGATTCGGCAGGTCCACCGTTTCCCGTAGCTTGGAATTCGTGGCCTTCCAGCATGGAAGAGGGCGAGTGGTGGTCCACGGCGCGGCTTCCGTGGCCCCCATGGTCACGAATCCTGCCTTCTGTGTCTCCGCTCGCTGCGCGGGTCAGCGAGTGAATGATTGCTGGTTGGACCCTCCGCAGGAATCATGGCTTGAGAGGACTCGCCTTCCCTGCGTCTCGATCGGACCTGGTCCCTCCTTTCTAGATTTTTGTGCTCTTTCGACAGGTGACATCAGCATTCAGAGGGCCAAAAAAAGAAAACAAAGATGAGACATCCCTTGGATGGAGGTGGATCTCCATTTTCTTTACATCAAATTCTCCATTTTTCCAAACCTCATTTCAGGTAAAAGATAAAAGATTTAAAATAACTAAAGATAATTTAAGATTTCACAATAGAGTGATAGTATTGAGATTGATTATTGTTTTATATATTAATTTGATGATTGATCATGAAAAAATTTATTAAATAATATAAAATATTTATAAAATCTTGTTCCATGTATCTATTATAATGTAGGGGGAGGACGTCAATATTCACATATCAATTGTGAATTAAGAGAAACTCTAGTTTGTATGGAATCAAATCTTCTCTCTATTGAAGTGTTATTTGAAGGACAAAATCATAAGATCTTATATCATAGTGGTCAGAAGTTGAATCAGACAATATCTTACGTACATAGGAGAGAAGATCAATTCATCGAGTCATAAGTTTTTAACTACAATATTGACGCTAGAAAGAGGATTGATGTGCTCTAACAGACTATGGTGCATCTCTCATAAATTTTTTTAAAAAATTTTTAATAAAAATTATATTATACTATAAAAAAGAACATCATTAATTTATATTGATCGTCCGTTAAAAAAAAAATTAATTTATATATAATTAAAAAAATTTCAATGAGGTCTTATGTTGTGGAGATCGGAGATTGCAGTGGATAATACCTTCCATACATGAGAGTGAAAATCGGTTTGTTCGGGCCACGAGTTTTTGACCATAGCAATATTCGTTTATCTCCGTGAAAATATGTGGGTTGAGATTTATGTCATAGTGGTTGTTGATTGATGCAAGACAACCAACAACTTGACCAACACGGGGGAGATAAAACCAAACCCTGCTCATTATGAGGAGTACGAATTGGTTGGGTTCGAGAAAGCCCATGGAAGGAGACACATCAATTACTAGAACTTATTTACATTTTGGTACATTACACGTCGGGGAGGCCATAAATGGGATAAGATATCTATATTTGGTGCTAATTGCGATCCCAAGGTCCTCTTGAAGAATAAAGAATACCCTTGAGCTCCCGGCAAACAACCCTTGAATCGGTGCTGACCAACTCGCAACCCTTCTTTCGTCCTTGTAACATGCTGATAAGGTTTTCAAGATCCTTTCACCGTCACTGATAGCCACCTGGCCCACCTTACGGCTTTGAAATGACGTGCCAAGGGCCGGATTCACTCGTTGGGCTGCTAATGGGCCCCATCCTCTCCCAGGCCTATTAGGCTAGGGCCTGCCTTGGTTATTTTTTTTTGAAATTTTTGCATATTAGTTGTCACTGACTTACATGTTTATATATTAATTTCTATAATCGGTAACTCTCTATCGATCAATTTGGATATGAAATAGATCCGAATGGATATTATCCATACCACTTTCACCTCTAACTAAACTAGATCTAAACCAAATATTTCTTGTTTATTGCTCTAACCATATTGTTTTACTAACAGGTTGTTCTAATAACTGTTTTGTCCTTAGAGGATTATTAGAAAAACTTTTGATTCTTAGAAAATAGCATCTTTGTGTGGGAGAAGAGGGGAGAATGAAACACTTAGAAATAACCTAGGTCCTCTTACTCTCTTCAACTCCCTTGAAAGGTTGATCTTATCATTTCTCAACTCTAGTAATCAATGACCAAAATTTGATTAAGAACAATGGCAAAAGAGCGGTAACTACAACAAAGAGCATTGCAAGGATGGATATGCAAATATGAACTTTGCAAAGATTAATACATAGGAAAGAGTATAAGGACTAAGATACAAAACATACCTTTCCCCTTCTCTTCTCTATGGAATGGAGAGCTAATAAGGCACAAGATGAGCATAAAATAAACGGCTACATTGTCCATCAGGCTCCGCTCGGTGGTATAATACCCGCAATGCTTCGAATCTATATCTTCACAGATCAACAGTTTATTCCCAAATTCTCAGTCTGAGCACAATAGGTAATGTTAGACCTCTCGGGCTTCCAAAAAATACATAAATGATAATAAGAGAAAATAAGTTCCAATCTGGAATTTGGCAAACTCATTAATCACAATGAAAATGAATAGCATCTAAATGGTAATATATTTAATAAGATTATAACATGAAATGATTCTGACAATCGAAAATTAAAATTAGCTTCTCAAAACTATGCCTTCTCACACACAACTTACACCACCTGCTGTGCATCCCAGCACCCTAACATTCAAAACTAGTCAGTCCTCTAGATCTGCAAAAAGAGTAAGGAAACATGCAGAGCTAATAATCTAGTAAGAATTAGATAAAGTGCATAAAATAAATATTTAAATAAATATTAATAGCTCCATGAGTCCATAAGAAGCATTTTGGAAATAAATAAGAGTTATGTATCTGGCTTAAGAATAGTCAAATAAATTTGGAACAAGTATTTTCTTAAAATGAAAGCACAATTTTTAGATTTTAAAAACATCAAAAGGTTCACAATTTACAAACTTTCTAGTCATAGCCAGTCATTAGATTCTCAAAAGCTCACGAACTCCAAAAGTATATTTCGATCTCAAAGAAAGAATATATCACGGTCATTTATAAAATTTCAGGCTTGATCCATGGCATAAAAATCATATTCATATGAAAAACCACAACGCATAATTCTTAGTTTCAAACATCTGTGTATTGAGTGGGGAAACTACAAAAAAAAAAAAAAGGGTTCAAAGGGTGTATCACCATCTAGATTTTACCACATAATTGTATTCAAGTAAAAATATTTAATTACATCATGTGTGCTTACGTAAATGATAACACCAAAATAAAGGATATCAAGAAAATGCATGTAAATGTTTTTCCACCATCATTTCAACAAGTAATCATACAAAATGAGTAATAATTTATTGATAAAAGGTAACCATCCAGTTCATGGTATCAATTTTCTATAAACAATACATAAAGTTGAATTTAAATTTTTTGATGTGAGAGGGTATTTATAAGTTAAGAGCATAATTTATAAGGATCTTTGTGGGTATATATTTTCTCCCATATTGATTGTTCACTGAGAAGATATTGGGTACTTATACGGAACTAAGAAATCTAAATAATACATGTCGGCTAGTCTTTTGGATAAGATCTTAAAGTTGTGGCAAATGGTATTAGAGTGGATCCGGTGCATAACTCATGTGAATTAGGAAATAATGGGGTAGTTATGTGGTATCATAGCTCAAGTTTGTTGGAGGTCATGACTCATGAATTTCGAGAATAAGTGTTTATTTCTTAGCTTATTCTCCTGGATATTGATCCAAGGGCCAATGTAAACACTTGACTTGGGAGTTGTGGTCTGCAATTGTTTGGATTGACCCATGAGCCTATTTTTAAGGCCCGTAGGTTAGATTTGGGACAAGGCAGGACCTGTCTTTTAAAGAGACCAAATAGAATCTAGATTCCAGATGTTGGAGCTCCGTAACCGATGCGATCCGATCCAATTAAACCTAACCTAACACGGCCCATACATTAGCCGGGCCTAATCTGAGTCACTCCCAGCCCTACCTGACCCGACCCGAAATTCCCTTTTCAATCATATACCAACCACCAAACCACAATTTCCCAATTCTCTTCCCGAAATCCGGTGGAACCCTAGCCCAGCCCCTCCGGCCTACCTCCGGCGACATTGACTCCCGGCCATCACCCGCACGCCGGAGACCAGCCGTCCGAGCCTCTACCCTTGCCTTGGTCCTCGCCGCTGGCTTCTGATGGGATGTTCTTCTTGCGTTGTCACTTCTGAAGGTAAGCTCGACTTCCCTTCGGTTTCATACGGCGGCGCGTCTCGGAAACGCGCTGCCTTGTTTGATCTCGCGTGACCTCTTTGTTTCCCTCACTTTCAAATCATGGATAGCTGTCTTTAGATTCGGAACATGACATCCTTTCTTGTTTTAGGGGTTGTGTACTTGGTTCTGATTTGGTTGTACCATTTTAGGGCAGCAAAACTTTGTTTTCATCCAGGATGAACAATTCCTGAGCATAAAGAGAGTTCCTTTTCCGCTCTAAAAGGATAAAAGAGCCAATTTTAGTTCATCGTGTTGATCCGATGTGAATTCGGTTTACCCTTATTTCATAAAGATGGTTAATCTCTTGTTTTAAATAAGCTGAAGTTTGTTTTCCTTCTGAGCAGGTCTTGTAAGATGAATTTTGTGTTTGTCTTACTAGGTGACACTTGTCTTTACTGAACAAGTTTTTCAGTTCGATTTCTTTGGCTTATTAATTATATAAATGGTTCCTTAGTTTGACGGCATTTCGTAGCTTTCCCAGTCTTTTAGTGAGTGGTAGCTCCATTCATTAAAGAAGTTCTTATCGTTATGGAATTAATTCTAAATCCAGACCACAAAAACTTCAGAGTAATCAGATAGAGTACATACGATATTTATTACTTTTAAAGATAAAGCATTTAAGACTATTGATTTAATATAGTTTAAGGGGACTTGGCTGATATGGTTCTTGAAGTGATGCGTATGTTTTTCTCTCTCTCTTCTTTTTTTTTTTAAACCTTTAGTTTATTTGGATGTTTTCAGTGGAATTGTATTTCACTGCCAGTTATTATGCTTAGCATGCATTTTATTGTTTATTCATCAATTATTATCATTTACATTTAGATGCACTTCTGCTTAGCAAGTTTTCTATTGTTTATTCATTAATTATTAGCAGTTACATGTGGAGAATACTCTGCAAGCCTTTGTCTTGGTATATTTTAGTAATCATATAGTTTCTTGTTTTAGCCTTGCTTAAATTGTGTGTTTTCTTTACTATTCTTCAGGTGTATGATAATGCCAGCTTTTGCATTAGACTATTTTAGATTTGTTTAATAAAATTGACTTGTTTATTAACAGTCATTATACATAGTTAGCATGATGTTAGTATCTAATTTCATCTAGGCAAGTTAATAATCATTTTGGGCAAAAAGTCTATATTCTCTTTTGTAAAGGAATAAAGATCAAGGGTGCTTATCAATCAAGTTGGTTCAGGTTACAGGCTAACCAGGAAATGACCTAATCCCAATCAGTTCTCAATTTTCGGAACCAGAAACTGAACCAATCAATGTTGGAACCCAAGCCAGCCCAATCAAGATTGGGTTTGTTCTCAGATTTTCCCTTTTTAAAGAAATATGTAATTGTTGACTTTAGCCAAGAACAATATAATACCTCGATCCACAACACATAAAAGTGAAGCTATCATAGAGGATCGTAAGTAAAAATAATAAAAATAAAATCCAGCTACTACAACCTTTTCTTTTTGCAAAAGATAGAAAAACAAGAAAGTTATAATCTATGTCTAATACAAACTACAAACTAACAAATCAAGGCAAATTTCATATCTATTGTTTTTTTTTTTGGTAGGTGGCAACTTCCATGTCCATCAACTTAACCACAGTTATTTTATGTGTATCAAAATGTCAATATATAAAAAAAAAGATACTTAGGGAAAAGAGAATTATTCAAACGTTTAATGCAAGCATAAGAAAATTTTAATCAAACCTGTCCATCAAAGTAGAAATAAAGTAAAATCTAAGGATAATGAAGGAAGATTTCTAATGTCACAATTTCCACTCCAACAAATAGAGTGCATATGTATCAGGTTGGGTCGTGTTTGGGTTACTTGACCCTTTAACCTAGACTCGACCTGGGCCAATTGGATTTGAAAAATTGGAACTGGAACCAATCCAATCCTATCTAAAATCTGAATCCATGTGCCCCCCCCCCCAACTTCAAAGCTATTTTGAAAGGAAAAAGAAAAAAAAAATCCTACCTACCTCAACTTGCTGATTGTTTGTCTTTTGAGAGTGCATGTCTTTCAATTATGGTACTTGTGAAGGGTTGAGTGTTAATGTGATATTGTAAGGTATGTTATTCATTATTGTGCATTGTGTAATAGTAAAATTAAATTCAACATGTGGTCATCAATAGAATAGGGATTATAAGATCGTGGACTGGATATGAACATCCAAATGTATATTACTGTGCAGTTTCTTGGTATAAAGTAATAGGAGGTTTTGAAATTAAGTTGGCAAAGGCCAGAAGTGTAAATGCGGGATTTGCTAGAAGCAGAAGATAAGGACCCAATAGGAGTAGAGCAGGTCAAGATATTGAGTCAGTAATATTAGAGATTAAGAAGGTAAAGACCTAACAATGGAAGGAAGCACATGATAGATTGAGGAGTCAATTTGGCTGATATGGTTTGTAGTAAACACATCAGTTCCCTTATACTTTGATAACCAAATAATGTTCATACAACGAACAATCCACTGCTCCATGAGTATATGAATTATTTCAAGATTGGCTATCATTTCACTTGCCATCATTATTTTTTTGTCATTTAGTATGGTGATTCAAAGACTTCGGACAAAAACTTTTTGGATTTACTCTGATCATCGGTTATGTCATGGGTGACCAAGATGCATTATGGTTGAGTCTGAATTAGTCAATCTCAATTGCCAGCATCAATGGCAACTATGAAAGTTAAAATTAAGTGGAATGGCTATTTAGGTGAACGAGCAAGTCCTTTCTATACATGTCCCTAGCTTCAGACTTGATGGGATAATTGCAACCACTCCCCTTTTTGTCCATATCTTACCACACGACATTTCATGGCATCCTACTTTTGTTATTCATTTGCCACCACCAAGCACATCAGTGTTCTTCCATTGTGGTGCATGCACACCTGAAGCCATTGCCGCCGTCCCCCTCCACCCTTGATAATATCTTTATCCTGGTTACCTCACATACCTTCTGTCCATGAAAATCTCCAGTTAATCCTTTATTGATGTTCCATGGATATCAGATCTCTGTAACTTAAATTCCTCTTGACCTCCATCTTGACGGCCAGCAACTTGACTTGCCAATCTTCATTTTAGCCTCCTTGTGATCCCCAGCCCCTACCTCCTCTAGCTTTTGGCATGCTTTGTTGTTATTATTGATGCCTTCTGCTACCATTCCCTCTTATAAGGACCATGGAAGTGCATTGTTGATGAATGGATCAGTGTAATGGGGCAAAGGCAAAGGGGAGGTGGTGTACTAGTATTGTCAGTGGCTGAGGTAGGGTGATGAGGTGGAGGTGGAGTAGGGTAGGGTGGTGAAAGAGTATTGCTGATTGCCAAGGTTGGGAATGGGAGAGGTGATGGAAGGCTATCACTGGTGGTCAAACCAGGAAAACAAGATAGAGACAGGAGAGGAGGTGATGGAGAAAACAAGATTGAGATGAAGGAAGGGAGGCAATGGAGCACATAATTAGTGGCAAGGCAAGGGATGCTAAATCAAGATGGTGGAAGCTCATAGTTGATGGCCAAAGAAGGGGATGAGAGTAAGGAGGTTGAGAGGAGGTGCAAGTGTTAACTGATGGTTGTACAACAAACATCACAGACAACATTAACCAAAAGTGATCCATAGTAGGAGCTGAGGGCCATCTTCCTGGGTTCTAGTGACTCCTATAATTAGACTTCTCATCGGAATGGAGAATACTAATGCTGATTTTTCAAGTTGCATGCTTCTGTAGCTTGCTTATTGACTGAAATAGAAAAAAATCTCACAATTGGAAATTTGCTAGGTCAAATTTTTGTCTTCGATGTGTGTTGAAACTTTAAGGCTGCATTTGGTTCTGAGTTAAAGGTCAAGTGGAATAGATGTTCCTTCACTCCATTTATTCCACTTTAATATGCTAATAGCTAACCAGGGGTGTGGCTCAAGTAAGGTGTTGATGCCCACTACCTATCCACGGAGCTGGATAAAATGTTGTTTGGTTGCCGCTCAGTTAACCACACCTTTTTGGGGAATGGCACATATGCTGTTTAGTTGCAAAAATGGTAAAAGGTAAAGGTTAGGGGAGAAGGGTAAAATGGGAGAAAAAAGGACAGATGAGGGTCTTACCAACCTGGTTAAATTTATTTCTCCTTCCTCGAAATATCTTCAACCATGGTTAGCTGGTTAAAGGGTCTTGACGGGCTATGTTTAACCAGCCAATAAGTTGGTGTTTTTGGTGGGTTAAATGGACACCACCACTTAACTAGTGGTTTTCCAGGGACCAAATGCGGTCTAGAAGATTAGTCTATTTAGAACGAGGTTTAACTTCACTTTTAAAAATAAAGCCTACTTCTTCTACTGAACTCTGAATAAACTACTCCACCCTACGCGAAGGAGTAATTTATTTCAGAGTAAAGAGGATAGGATGTTGGAGTAAGCTACCCATTTACTCTAGTTTATCTTATTCTAAAACCAATCACAACCTATATACGTAGGCAGCTGTTGCGTTATGCCTCCATAAGTATAATCTATCAAGATCTGTTCTGATTCCAGTAACATCTGCTTTCTCCTTCGGTTTGAACCAGACCACATTCTTTGCGCACCGAGTAGATCATGCTTGAATGAGCTGCAAACATGCATATTAATTGTTATGATAGCCATTAGCCATGCAGGTTAGATTTGCTTACAATTAGATTCACAGCAGAACAATGTACATTTACCTTTTTTATCACAACCTAGATTTGCATGAAGTGTGTATGCCTTTAAAGTTGGTTGCATTTATCATATCCTTAAACTTGATTGACAGAGATTTTATTTTCCTCAGGCATATCACTGCCCAGCACTGCTAGTCAGTTCTACTTTGAATCATGGATGGCCCAAGGAGAGACGATCATGTAAGCGTCAGTCCGCAGGATTATCTCTGATTAATCTGGTTTACGTGCTGACAACAGCCATGATGCAGGAAGGAGTGAATGTTATGGGATTTGAAGTTCCTAGTTCACCGGATTCAAGCTACAACAACCCCATCCCTGGAAATGAAGATGAAGCTAGGGAGCCACCAGTGGTACCACCTCACCTGCAGCATTCCTTGCTGAGCTTTGTGCCAAGCCAAGATGATTCTAGCAGTCTCCCATTGCCTCAGCATGTTATTCTTAACCACCTCTACATACAGAACCGAGAGAGCCCTAGATCTGTCGTAGCTTTGGGCATCACCCATCGCTTCCGTTCAAAATTTGTCACAGTTGTGCTCTACAAGCCAGTCCAGAGAAGATGAATTTGATGATTGGTCATTCATTGTTATTTTTGGCTTTTACTAAATTGCTGAGGAAAGTCGACTGCGCTCTTGGGATTTGTGGCCAAACTGCAAGTGGAGGAAATCCATTGCGATTTCCCATTATTTTAGAATGGAACAATCGTTTATTCATTTAGCTTTTTCGGCTTCGGATGGTGTTGGATTCGGTTTCTTTGGTGTTCTGTAAGTCTATACAGGCACTTTTGTTGAGTTGTTCGTGGATATCGACTAAATGAATTTTATTCTGTAGTCTTTGTAATATAACTTGGGTACAAGCTGCTCAAAAGCTTCAGTGCTGGGAGGATTAACTGTTTAAACGGCCTGCTCATGCACCAGTTATACTTCAGTGCTGACTTAAAAGGTATATAACGTTTCTTTGTTCTTTGTATTTTGTGAGTGAATGAGATGGCTTCGTGTTACCCTGCTGCTGATGTCAAGCTCTTGGCGAGGATTACTACCGTTTGCCATCTGTTTCTCTCTTTGCTTGTGTTGCTTCCTTTCTTGGCTGAAATCCAGGTCTTATCATTCCATGTATGTTTTGGGTCAAAGAGACGGGCAAATGCCCCAAAACTCCAATGTTCAATGCAGAATTTGAATCCAATCTTCTATTGTAACCAGTTTTTAGCCCTCTATGACATTCCAGCATAGGTTTTTGTTTATACCTATAGCAAATCATAATTTCTTTATCTTACATTAACTCAAACCTACACTTGATCCAACCTGAACCCAAATGTGTTAGGTTGGGCTTGGTTATGGTTAACCCAACTACACCCAAGTGATTCTGGGTATTAAAAATTTTTGAATGAACTTGGCCTGCCTCGACTAACTGGTTCCAAGCCTGATATCCTCACCTGAAATTAAACAGAAACGGGTTCCGGACATCATGGGCATGGCCCGGTTGTAGGTAATTGCTTTGCTACCATGAAGTTGGAGACGCTATTCTTTTAGGTACATGCTATGCATATTAAGGAAAAGAGAAGGAAATTCTTGATATTTGGCAAGTAAGGCGGCTTCTGAAGGCTCACTGAACTTTGATCTTGTTGCAGAGACTCTGCTCCGGATTTATCCCATACTGTTCTATCAGCTTGAGGCTTTCCTTTTTCTTTAGCACTTAGCAGCATGAAACTTTCAGGTGTGAAAAATCTCAGATTTCTTGCTTCACGAGCAAAACCCTAATAAGGAATGCTCCGATTGAAGACTTTATTAGCTACGAGATTGTGAAATCCCATTCATTTTGTCGATAGATCTTCGAGAAGGCCAGTAATTCTCTCCTACTTCAAACAGCAATGGTGGCCAATTGCTCACTTTCCAACTGATGCTTTGATTGTTAATACCAGGTTGTGAGCGATCACCATGGGGTGTTGCCTTCCAACTCCTTCGCTGATGAGGAACTTGGCCTGGTGCAGTTGGAATGGGCCACTGAGCTCGTTTGTAAGGTACAAGGACCTTTCATGATACAAGATGTCCATGTGTATCTCGTCCACACCATAACATGCTAATCTATTGGAAGTCTTGTATATTACCCTGGTCTAAAGAGAGATAAAAGCTCCGAAACAAAAAGACACTTTAGACTAATTAGCATGCGCATCTACTAGATCTTCAAGGAACTTTTTTACCAATCTGGCTTGAGCTCACTGTGTTGAAGATCATCTCCCAAAGGCAGAATGTGTTCATAAATCTTGTCTTGAGAATTATCTATGAGATTTAGTTCCACATGGAATAATTAGGAGGTAAAACGATTTATATAAATAATTGGGACCAAACTTAATAGCTTACTGGTTTGAGAGAACTCAGATTCCAGTATGTATACCAAGTCCTTTTAATATACCAAGGAACATGTCTGGGGTCTATATATCAAACCTCATCTTCCAATTGATAATAGCCGAAGGTCCCTCTAGATTTTATACATATAATTTTAGCCAATATTCCTAATCATATATCAATCTCGTAATTAAAATATATTTTGTATTAATTATTTATTATTTTATAAATAAAAAATATAAATACATTTTTGAGGAAATAAAACATAACATATGCTTCATGCTAATTTATTGAGATGGTTAATTCAATTAAAAGCTTCTCTAAAGCGAACTGGGCCTACAAAAAAAGCTCGATTCATTACTAATTCGCTGAGACCAATTTAAGCTGGATTTTGACCTGAACACCAGTCTCTCATGGACGGCTTGCTTGTTTGGGAACCCTGCCCCAAGCTTCAGAAAGGAGATGACCGAAACGACAAAACAATTCTGTCTTTGTTCTCCATGGCAATTGTGATGGCCCGGCCCGATAATGAATCCCAGCCCACCAAAGTCCAATTCACAAAAAAAAAAAAAACAAAACAACAGGGAGAAGACTCCCTTCGGGAGTCTTCTTCCTCCGTTCATCGACTCCCAATCGGAGTTGGAGAAGGGCCCCCTCCGGCTCTATTTAAGGACGTGATCCCTCCTCTCTCTCTTCCACCAGAAACCCAAGGTCCATCCGCGGTAATCGTCGGAAAATCTTCACGGAAGACCGTCCCTGTGCCGTCCGATTTCTCGTCGGAAAGCTTAGCCGGCGTCGGAGGTAAGCCTCCTTCCTTCCTCTCTTCTCTCCTTTCCTTCCCACGCCGGTGTGCGTGCTCGCCGGCGACCGGAGTCGTCGGATTTTATTGCGGAAGAACCTCTATGTTTTTCGTTTTCTTCTATTTTTCGACGCCGGTGGTCACCGCCGACCACCGGTTTGGCCTTCTCCGAACCCATGAGAGTTGCCCCCCTCTGCCACCGGCCTTCACTGTGTCGGCCATGGCCTGAATGGCCGATCAAGGGAGGGGATTTGAGATCCCCTGTTTAGCCCAAAACAACCCACGGGAAGAAGAAGAAGGAAAGAAAGAAAAGAAAAGAAAAGAAAAAAGAAAAGAAATAAAAAAGAAATAAAAAAGAAAAGTGAAGAATAAAA
>KE504979.1:416816-441865 GCA_000441515.1 Elaeis oleifera | reverse complement strand
TGATAAGATGTCTTGCATGTTTATGGGAAAAATTTTCTATGAGTATGCGACGGTTGTCATGACCTTCGATTCACAATCTCGGATCGGGAGCGTGACAGTAATTAAATTAATAACAGCTCAAAGCTTGCTTAGGTAGAATAAGTTCCCAGCTGCTATCAACAACTCCTCGGCGATTTTAAAAAAAACAAAAAACAAAACTCCCATTTCAGTAAACTTGTCACCAACGTTTTGCGCAAGAACTTTAAAAATTCAGAAGTCAGATTCCCGAAACAAACGAAATAATAATTATAAGTTAAGGGTTGGACCACAAGAGTTTATATTTTTCAGCCTGCACGTCTCATCATGATGTGCATCTGGCCGACCATAATACATTATTGTATAAATTCTTCTTTCCATGCATCACCGGCGTGCATGATGGGCCAAAAATCCGACAGCTCTGAACTTACCTTGAATTATAAAACAGAAATTATCTGCTGCTTGTTCGAACTCACGAAACATCTCATCTGGCTGTTCTTCAATTTAGCAGCAGCATATCTTAGTCGGTCATAACCTACTTCCATACTGTTGTATGGGATAATCCCAATTAATGACTGAGGATAGTTGGATTCAGCTAAGAGTTATATATGCTCTGGGATGTTTACAGTGTTATGTTGGATTTTGATAGTAAGAAAGGATAGGTGATAGAGTTTGGCCTTAGTCAACGTCGCTAGGAGCTTTGTATCGAGAGTCCATTAATCTTCTTTTTAGTTGGAAATGAAAGTATATGGCACATTACTATCATATTGCTTAATTAATTATGATTAATGATGGTGTCCGGGTTCTTTTTGTGCCTCAGGTAACAAGATTTAACAATTGCTAAGTGATTTGTGTAAAGAAATAAAGGAGAGAAGAAATAGAAAATATATTTGATTAAGAATGATTCTGATACAATATATGTAGGTCCATTAATGGAAGAATCAATCATGACCGGCGGACGAGGAATAACTCCACTCTCCTAATCACAACTAATTCTGTTACTTGATCCCCATGTGGAAAAGTGGATCGACTCTTTGCTTTCAGGAGAGACTTGAACCACTTCTTTAAAAATAGAAAGATATCCACCACCAGTTCATGAGTCATTCGAGCTTCATACACATCACTCTAATAGTCCCTTAAACCTCCAGGTGCGAGCAAATTGAAACTCCAATTCATAGATCCCTGAATGGCCTATGTGCAGAAACATATAAATTGAAACTCTCAGAGTCAATATTCATGTCACAGCAAATTAAGCCTCCACTCTTTTGGTAGACTTTGATTCACATCCATATAAAGGGCTGTTCTAGGTTATGGGAACAAAATTTAATTTTGAAAATATGACGTCTGGAAAAATAGTTTTGGCATATTTAATCGATCATGAAAAAATGACATGCATATTCTAAAATGCCTTATGTTTAATCGAACATCTACTTTCTGGGAAAAGCTATATAAAATATCTAGTATACTTCAATAAAAGAAAGATCTTATCACATCCTATTCATGGCTTTAAATATACTTTTTTTAAAAAAAACCTAATTTGTTTTGCATGAGAAAGCTAAAAACTCATGTTAGATATGGGTTTCTCTTTTCCACATGAAACATGAAAAATTTATTCCCAAGAGAACATCACTTTCCAGTCTCTCTCTTTTGAAAACTTATTTTTTCATTGAAACCAACATTGTCTAATTTCTTATTAAAAAAAAAGAGAAAAATCTAATTTTAAAATCTATATATATACAAACCAACTCAATTAAACCTAACCAATGGTAACTTTCTGACGTTGGGTTTACATTAGGCGATGAGAGTTAGATTAAATTAGAATGGTTAGTCCTCAACCTGACCCAACCTGTATGTGTTGCAGCCACGTTCCTTCCTTTGCATCAAGAATCTATGACATGGCAAATAAAATCCCAAAATTTACTCTAATTCTAGTTTAGTGAAAAAAGTTGCAGTTTAATTTCTTTTAAGTGGCAAACCTCATACATTCTTGCTTCGAATCAAACATACTGAGTGCCATTAGATGGGGCGAGTAAGACATATCATATTCTACACAGAATGCAGCAGCATTCTAATGTAGGCATATATAACAAAGAGAAAAATGAAAGAGACACGTCACTAGCACGCCAGCGTAGAACAAATTTAAACTTGGAGAATTATTCCTCCTCTCTCCGAGCTCGCCAGCTCTTCCCCGGGAGCAAATTTATAAGGACGTGCTCTCTATACCATATGCCCCGGCGACACATCCGGTGTAGGCGCCGACGCCACACGCCTGCCGCGCTCCGACCGGCTGTTCTCGGCGAACCTGAGGCTGGCCTGGTGCATCCCCTTCTGCTTCTCCTCCTCGTTCCACTCCGACGCATAATAGTGCTCCTCGGTCGACTTCATGGCGTCGGTCGATGGCGGCAGGAACATGCTCCCCCACTGCGGGAAGTGCACCAACGTCACCGGCAGCGTGCACGCCATGATCATCACCCCCATGAGCACGAGCCCGGTCGAGGTCGAGTACCGGCTGCTGGTAAAGAAGAGGAGCTGCGTGAGTCCCGAACCGAATTCCCTCCGGCGCCGGTCAGGCCGGAGATGATGCCGAGCGAGCGGCGGGAGATGAAGGGGATGATGCCGAAGGTGGCGCCGCAGGCGGCCTGCGCGCAGATGGAGAACAAGATCATGGCGAGGACGGAGATGGGGAGGGATTGGGCGAGGCCGAGCCAGAGGCAGAAGGCGCCGCCGAGGGTCTGGAGGATCCACAGGTTCCAGAGACGGGCTCGCATGCCGAAGCGCCGCGCGCCGAGGTCCGACATGTATCCGCCGAAGGGGCGGGCGGCGAAGTTGGCCATGCCGAAGCATGCCGCGATGATGCCGGCGGTGCGGAGGTTGAGGTCGAAGCGATCGAAGAAGTACTCCGCTATAACATTGTCGGTGGTGAGCTCCACCCCCATGGAGTAGCCGTAGAGGAGGACAAAGATCCATGTCCGGTAGTTGGTGATGGCATACCATAGCACCTAAAATTAGAATATTATAAAAAAAACGAGGATTAATTCCAATTTTAGATTAATTACTATTCATTTGGGGATCGGGAATTGGCAGATAAGAATATATACCTGGGAGAATTTATCCTTATTGACGTCTCCCTTCTTCTGAAGGGCGCCGAGGTTGCCGTCGGGGAGGTCCTGGCCGAGGGTGAGGACGAGGATGCCCATGACGACGTGCATGAGGCCGGGGATGAAGAAGGCGATGCGCCAGGCGGTGAAGGGGGTGGAGCCGGCCTTGCGGATGACGTCGTAGACGAGGGGCATGAGGAGCTGGGTGGCGCCGCCGCCCATGTTGCCCCAGCCGGCGGCGGTGCCGTTGGCGAGCCCGATGATCTTGCTGTTGAACATGGTGCTCATCCAGTACTGGCACGACACGAAGGTGGCGAGAGAGAAGCCGATGAGGAATCGGATGATGATGTAGCCGCCGGCGCTCGACACCAACGACATGCAGAAGACGGTGGGGCGGAGAGCATGATGAGGAAGGCGCAGCCGTAGCGGGGCCGAGAAGGTCGCAGACGGCGCCCATGACGAGACGGGAGAAGATGGAGCCGGACACCGAGGCGACGCCGGCGTTGCCGATGTCTCCCTTGGTGAGGTTGAGGTTGTCGCGGATGATGGGGACGAGCGGCGCGGCGGCGAAGGTGGAGATGAAGCAGGTGAAGAAGGAGATCCAGGAGAGGTGGAAGGTGCGCATGTGGGGTTGGCGAAGGACAAGAGCTTGAAGGCCTTCGCCTTGTGCTCCGAGTCGACCGGAGGTCGAACTTGGCGCAAGTGTCGGTCGGGACCGACGGCGAGATCACCGAGAAGGCAAGAGTGGGCTCTCGGCCCGTTACGCCGTGCATCGAGCTCCCTGGTGCGCCGATACCCTCCGCCATTATTGGATCTTCCTCCCTTGCTAGCTTAAGCTTGGTCGGAGGGAAGTATGGAATGGAATGGGGGGGTGAAAGTGTTGGTTTTGGTTTGGAGGGAAGGAGTGTAGTTGAGTGGGGGAGAGTTTGGACCACTATTTATAGGGAGTAGTCGTTGACCAAGGAAGAGCCAAATTAAGGCTAGCCTTTGCTCAATTAATATTTTTTTCTCTGTTAATTTGGAGTCTGGAGGTGAGACATGGAACCGTGGCGCCGCGTAGCTAAAATGGCCCATGGGGCTGGCCCCATGGGATGTTCCAAGGATCAGCTATCAAAAGGGGAATCTGGACCCCAACCAAACTGAAGCCTAATTTTTATAGCTGACTGCTCTTGTCTGAACAACTTGCTACAGATAATTAATAGGATGGATGCTACAAGGAGAGGAGAGTACAGATATCAATTCTAGAGTGATTACCTTTTCCTTGGCGGGGTCTATCGCTATTATCTCACCATAGCCAGCCTGATGTCGCTGTTATCTCACCATATAGCCAGCAGTAATGTCGGCGGACACTCCATCAGGCTTACACGGAAAGGTGTGTTCTATGGACAGAAATGCTAGCATAGTATATAAGCTGCACTGCAGGGTATTGTATAGCTCTTCGTAGCCATTTTCAGAAGATAGATGGTCATCAAATAAGATAGGTCGATAGGTACTAGCATCATATATAGCATGTGTTTCTTGATGGCCATTCATCTCTTAATAGTGGCCATCGAAGATTTTGCATATTACTCTATAGTGCGATGCGCATGCCATATAGGATCTTAGTTGCATTGGATCTCTCACGTGGTAACAATACACTATTGTAATTATTTATAAATTTTGTAATTAATTACCAATTCTTTCATCCCAAATGATTGTTTAAATTACCGGCCAAACTGAAAAATGAATATTTATTAAAATTTTTGTGTGAATTTTGCATTTGACTTATGGATGATGCACCTCTAATAGATCCCTCAATGTGGTGATCATTATGTTTTACTTTCTAAAAATCTTTTTGATGCTTATTTGTTACTTGGATATGTATTTGTTACTTGGATTTATGTAAAGATATCAATCTACCTAACGTTTCTTATTAGTATTTTGTTTCTAGTTATTTGAATTTTTAATTTTCTTTTTAGCAAATCCTTTTATTTTCACCAGATTGTTCCTTAGTTCAAATATTGTTTCAGAATGCTAATGTTATGACCGTGTGACCGATAAATAATCACAATCAAGAAGAAAAGTGCTTCGCTGCACCATGCCATCCCTGCCTCAGCCCCTGCGCATGGTGACTAATGTATAGGAAGGTCCACAGGAGAAATCATTGCCTGGACCACGTCCAGGTAGACCAGCACAAATCATTGCTGGTCATCCATGTGACCTATGTACCACACCAATTCCCCACGGAAGACTGATGCTCCCTGGGAGGAATGAAGTAGTGTTGACAAGCAGCACTTCACCGGGCAACCTTATCTTTACTAAATTTTAATGGAATAAACCATATATTAAATTAGAATTTTGGTGAGTGATATACATAAGGAGGCTATTAAGGATGCATTTAATTTGCGATCAGAATCAGAATTATAATTGAAATAAATAAATTAAAATCAAAATCAAAATAGCCATATCCTCTAATGTATTGGTTCATAGTTAAAATAAAATTAAATCGGAATGAGATTTGAATACCAGAGAAGAATGTGGATTGAATTTTGAAAGATTGAAATATTTTATTTTTTAAATTAAATAAAATATAATTCTCTCCAACTAAATATTTGAAATAAAAGTCATTCATTCTTGTTTCTATTCTAAAGCCGTACATTGATAAGTGATCATGAGACCATCACAATTATGTACAAATCAAATTGAAGAACCCTCACTCAATAGACTATAACTCATCTATCATGGTTTAATAATCTAACATCACAATTAAAAGAATTCATCTACAGCATATTCCCTTTTGATGTTTATAACTTTATTTAGTTGAACTAAAATTTTATTAGTCAAAATGAGCTAAAGCTGCAAATGTCTTTTTTAGTGGCCAAACCCTTTGTTCCGGTATCTAGAATTGAGAGCTGGGAAAGTTGCGGATGGAAAACATTAATACACGTAATTAAGAGGTTTTGAAAAACAAATCATCTATCTCTCCGAAGGATGTATCCAAATTGAGCCAAGAACTTAATTGAAGAAGGGCGAGATAACTGCATTAAAATCATATCTGGTTAGGGAGAGTAAAATTCTAGAATGGGAATGGAGATGAGTGACTTCCGTTCCAACTGTTTGATTGAAGGAGTCTCATTTTCATTCTAATTTCGAAAAAAATAAGAATATTCTGATCCTCTAAAATTTAATCGCTATTCTCTCATAGTATTCAAATCCTATTCTGATATCGATTCTGATCACTAACTAAATATGTCGGAAGATATAACCATCCAATTCCCATTCAAATCTATTCCGATTTTGATTCTGATTCTGATTCGGATTGAACCAAGTGCATCCTAAATCTTTCTTCATCACATCATTACAAGCATCTCACAATGCACCTACACTAGTCAACGTTTGATGGCTGCTAAAAGTTGAATAACTTCGTCCACCAATCAATTGTTCAGGGAAAAGATAGTTAAGTTGCTGACCCCCATCAAAAGCCCAGTCCAAAGCCTTAAGAATGATGAGCAATATCAAAGAGGAATACCGGTCGAGAGGAAATGAGGAGATTATGAGGAATCAGTCGATCATCTAGTTCAATGCCGCTACTCACAAACATTCTGGAGCCAGATATTCAAACGAATACCGGTTGGTTTAGCCCATGCCAAGATGCTTAAGGGTTCCCCGGCATGATTGGAAGAAAGGACATCTTTCCAGCCATTGATTTGCTAATATCAATGGGCTGTTGGAGTCTATGAAAAGACCAAAATGGAAGAATTTTCATACTTTGAAGCCTACTCATACAAGGAAGTTGTTAAGATCACATTCTTGCTATTTAAAGACTGGACCTCTCCAACAATGAACATGTCATTCGTCAAGCTGGCTGCGGCACTCAGCGAGCAAACATAAAGCAAGCGAAGATAAGAGAACTGTCCCACTTCCATTCATTGGTTTCACAGGAGATGGTATGGTAAATGGGACTCAAAACATAAGCATAAGGGTACGTAAGCGAAACCAGAAGACCCGGAGATAACGGACGACGATCATTAATTAGGTTACACCCAGGCAATGTACGTTAAAGGAGTTTTTTTTTTCATGGCACTGTTACCACCTACACGACAAAGGAGAAAGTGCAATTATTACACCCGGACCGACTTGCATCGAGTCTCCGTGATGGTCATACGTGGCTGGTCACGCTTCCTGTAAATATATTCCATGCAAGCTAATAAAAATAGCTCTGGAGAAAAAATAATGATGAGCTAATTAACCACCAATGATGCAGCTTTACGCGATCTCAATGACGTCTCCTCCAACTCGGCACTTCACGCGCGGCAGTTTCACAGACGCGGCGATGGGCACAAAACTGATTTTAAGCTCTCTTTCTTGCCCTTTGGCATTTCTGTAAAGGTTCTTCTGGACTAAATTATTGAAGAGCAAACCAGCGACCAAAAGGAAGACATATTAGCTCAAACTAATGGTGGAAGTTGGGGTAACGAGAAGCCAAATCAGGCTATGACTTTCTAAAAGTAATGCTAATGGTTGGTGGCATCTGCAAGGAAGAGAGCTAGGATGCCCAAGTCCTCCTCCTTTTAGAAATTTTATATGCTTTAGTCCGTGAAACTAACATTGGTGCTTTGTGATATCCCAACCCCATCCACACACATCTTAAAGCAGATTTTCAAAAAATAAAAATAAAAGCAGACCGGCATGTCCTGTGCATGTGCTAGGAAAGATGGAATTAGCATGGAGATAGAAAGCTTGTGGAAGAACTCTCGAAGTTCTTCTCCGATTAGATTTCCTAAAAATCTTAAGAAATAGATTTGATTTAAATACTAAATCCTTCCCTTAAGCGGTCTATTTAAAGGCCCTAATGCCTCTGATTTTTCCTCACTAAAAATCATCAAAGCTTACTGCTATTCTTCCCTTCTTTTCCTCTTGATTGCCAACAGTTTAGTTTTATTTTGGCCACGAAAAATCGGATCAAATCTCTTAAAAAATCAGATAAATCTCTTCTCTCTTATTCTCTCAATCTTTTAGGGATTTTAATCTTGAATCTTTGTAGAATTTTCTGCTGAAAAATCATTTGAAAATCACTGTTTTTCGGATCCCCTATTTCCCCATGTTGTTTTGTATTTTTTTTTCCGTCGCTGGTTGTCATCGTCGATCGCCGGAGGTGGCTTGTTGGTTGCCAGTGTGGCCTGATCTCCGATCACGAGGTTTGCCAAGGGGAGGGGGAGCCGTTCTAGCCAGGAACAAGGGGAGCAAGGGCTCCCCTGTTCCATGAAAAAAAGAAGAAGAGAGGGATGTGGGTTCCCTCTCCTGTGAAGAAAAAAAAAGAGAAAGAATTTTTCTCTCTTCCCTATCCCTACTCTAAGTTGAATCATATTTTCTCTCTCTAGAAAGTCAACTTTCTCTCTCTAATTTCTCTCTTTAGACTGTTTCTCTCTGTTGATGGATTTTCCTCTTTTAAAGTTATCTTTGTAAGATTAGCCTAGTGAAAGGCTTCCTTTTTAATGATTTTGATTGAATTTAGTAAAGGATCCGATCCTCAGTGAGATTTTGATTTGAAATTTATTTAGATCTAATTTTAAATTAGAATTAATGAAAGAATATAATTTTGAATAATAGACACTGAAGAATCTCCTAAAGGTTAATCGATTTGTTCGTTCAGTGGTCTGTGAAAGGTAAGTAATAAATTATCTTCTCAAGATATTCATATTTATTTAAAAGTAATAATTATTTTTTGAAATTATGCATGATTTTTGAAATTATGTTCCGAACGAAAAGTAATTTTGAAATACTATAGTTTAGTGATTATACATATGTTCCGTAAAAATTATGATATGTTATGATACAAAAGTGTTTTGATATAGATTGAATTTATGCTCTCAGCCTAACTATATTTCAGTGGGCTCCACCGATAGAGATTATACGTTAGTACTTAGTGGATCCTACCAATAGGAGTTATGTACTGATATTTAGTGGATCCTACCAGTGGAGATTGTGCGCTGGTATTCAGTGGACCCTACCAGTGGGGGTTGTACGCTAGTATTCAGTGGATCCTATCAATAGGGGTTAAACGTTGGTCATATATAGTCAAGGCTGTTGAGTTATGAGTGTTTTGATTCGAATCGGATTTATAATTATATTATATATGAATATTTAAGAAAATTAAATTTGCATTGAATTAGCATGAAATATATTTTTATATTTATTCACAATATTATTTTTAAATATTATATAATATCTGAAATGTCTAGTTGAGATATTTGTTACTTACTAGGCTATCTAACTTATTACCTCTCTTTTATTTTTTCAGATTCAGATAATTAATTGTGAGTGTGGGTAATAACATTGGGACAGAATTTTTAGAGGTAAGATTTAGCATTGTCAACTTCATTGAACTTAAATTTATTATTTATTTTAGTAAAATTTTATTGGATGTAAAATATTTGATTTAGTTATTTGAATTAAAGTTGAATAATAATTATTTGAATTTTATTCCGCTGTGATGCATTGATATCGTGATGAGATGCCTTGCATGCTTATGGAAAAAGTTTTTCATAAATATGCGGCGATTGTCATGACCTTGACTCACGATCAAAGATCGGAAGCGTGACATGCTTGCTTGGCAATCTCAATGTGGTGTAACTAAATAATGGATGATGTACTAAATTGACGATGTAACTTGATTTTTCTAACTCACTTGCTATTTTCTTCACCGATCATGATCTACGTACCCAGTGATGCTCTTTAGGATGATAGACTACATGTATGATATGTGGACATCTGATTTAATCTGCTGTTTTCAGCATTTGTGTAAATTTAAGATAATTAGCATATTATGAGTTATTATATCATTGATTATTTTTTAGTAGAAAGATAAAATTTATTAAAATCTTACCAAGAATCTGAAATATATTGAAGACTAGATTCGACTATCGAAAACTCTTACCAGCTTGATAAGTCGGCATTTCTCTAATCACATCCTTCAATTTTATGGCCATTGCAAATGTCTAGGAGACATGCAGAGTACGCGTCAACAGATGTCAAGTCTTCACCAGGATCCTCTATCAATATGAGCTGGCCTTCAGGAGAGTGTGCAAAACACAAAAAAATTGATCAATTTGCTAAGTCAACATTCTCTAACACAAACTTTAGTTTTATACTTTTATTGGCCAATATAAATGTTTAAGAGGCATGCGGAGTGCACATAAGCTCATGTCGAGTCTTTATCATGATCCTTTTATCAATGTGTGCCGACCTTAAGGAGAGTGAGAGGCAGCAGCAGTTATCCACCATCAATGATTGAAGTATTTTATAAAGGTCACTGCCTGTTCAAAATTAATTAAAAAATGTAGAATCTGATGTGAAGTTGTGCTCTAAAGTCGTTCCGCGCATGCAAGAGAACTTCAAAATATGACGAGCCGAAGAAGTTTAAGCCATTTATGACCCGTTACCGTATAGATGTTTTGACTGAAACCTTATTTATTTATTATTACTCCTTACTTTGTACGTCCTTTGGCATTTGCAGAAAGCTCCTTACGGGTTAGGATTATGCTACTCAATTGTAAACTGTCTCCCCCAAGCCAAGGAAGACCTAGTTTCAATGTATTAGGTGTGAGGGCTGACAAAAGAGGCCGCAAAAGTTTTGAGATACTGCGGTAAGGTTGCTATAACGTCATTGGCGTGAGTGAAATTGGCATGGATTATTTTGAGAGCCTAATTATTAATCGCTTTAGCATCCTTTTATACTTTTTTATTACATATACACGAGTGTGGCAATCGGGTCGGATTGGATGCAGATCAGATCAAAAATTAATCAACCCAAATCTGACCTACTTATTAACTAGGTAATCAAACCTGATCTGCACAACTCCTTCATTAAATAGGTTAAGCTAGATTAATTTAGTTAAATAAGATAAATGATTAAACAGATTAAGCAGATCAAGTTAAATATGTCAGAATGAGGTTAAACAGATCATAAACAAGTTAAACAGATTATAAACAAGTTAAATATATTAGGTCACGACTTAACCCAATTATTAAAAGATCAAATTGGATTAAATGAATCCATGATCTACACTTGAATTTAACTCATTTAAAAATAAATTTAGATAAGTTGACATATTTATGATCCGAATCTATTTATGTCAAATTTAAACATGCTTAAAATAGGTCATTTGCGGGTCGAGTTGATAGATCATGTCATAAATTGTCATCTTATGTAAATGCTATTGGTTTCTATATCAATGAGAACAACTAGTTTGATTTTCTATTCCGTGCCATTCCAATGGGGTGTGAAAAACCTAAGCATGTGCTGATTGGGTTCTGCCCTTAGCTCAGCCAGGCTCAGTATCAAGCTGGGGCTCAAATGGTTCACCAAAAAACCTTCAATGGATTCGGTCAAAATTTTAGATGTCTCAAGAATATTGTATGTAAACTAGTGAATTTAGTTATTTCCTGGTCACATGATTGAGATAACCATTGTGTATGTCACTCTCTATTAAATAAATGTAGCATGCAATAAATATTTATTTGATAGACAATACTTAAAATAAATGTATAGTTTTCTCTCAACAAAAAAATATATTACCAACTTATTATTTTTTATATTTAGGTTTGGTTGAGAGACTCGAGCCTCCTCTAGCTCAGCTCATTTGCTAATTGAGGGAGCTCTCTTTTCTAAGCCAAACACAAGCTTCTCATATCTTATTTGATATTTGACGGTCTTATATCCAATATTTTAATTGCCACTTTTCAATACCATCGAATTAAGGTAAAGATAAATCAGTTTTGCCTCTTCACTTGTAGAAAAGGTCACTTTTCCAGCATTGAATATCATATTTGCATGTTTAACGGTGAAAAGAAAAAAATGAATAATTGTAATCCCATCTTATATATGATCCTCCCTTTCCCCTCTCTACTCCTAGATTAGAGCCATCCAAATAAAATATTTGTTGTAGACTTCCATCAAAATTAGTAATATGATAAGTCATTCGGACTATAAGCATCCATATCAGATATTTGAACTAACTGTATAGCATAATCATCGAGGGTGAGATCACGGTTAACCAAGAAAGATAGTTAAGTTAAAGGACTAATTTAACTATTAACAAGACTCCTATCCGCCATGTTCTCCTTCTGTTTGAGAAATTGTGATCTCACCGGCAACAATTAATTTTGTTACTTTAGAGGATTGCTATTTTGATCTAAGTTTCCGCATCTAATTTTGTTAATTATTTAAATGGATAGCTATTGTCCAAAAGATTGTCGTACCATGATTTTTTTGGATAGCATTCTTAAAGAATAGAATAAAACAAATTACCTAAGGGTGCGTTGGTTAGCCATTATTTTTTTTAATTTTAAAAATAAAATCAGAAATAATATTGATAACATCATGAAAATAAAAATTAAATAAAAAAATTAAATAATTATTTATATGCAAAAAAAAATTTTATTTTCAAAACTTATTTTTTTACTTTTCTTTTTTTTGCTTCTGCATATCTAAAACGTCAAACCAAAAAGTAGAGAGCTCGAATCTTTCTCTCTCATCGAGCTCTTCACCTCCCTATCTCCTTCTTCCTCTTTTTCTAAATCCTTCTCCTTCGTCGAGCTCTTCACCTGCCGTCTCCAAACATTATTTTTTGCTTTATAGTAACGTAGTTACTAATATATTTTATTTTTATTTTATTAATAATAAAATTAAAAATTAAAATATTTTAAAATTAAAATAAAAATTAATAAATATAACTAAACGCACCTTTATTCACTGATTTTATAACTAATTCTCAGACTCTTCAAAATATGTCTCCAAATTACAAATATGGTATCATGCAATAAGATTGCTTCTGGCGGGTGCAGCTCAGCTGTTTCCCCTCACACAGGAAACAGACTAGGCTGCCTAGGTGGGAGCTGTTCATTGGGCAACATTTGTGTATCCCTTATCCAGCGAGAAAAATAGAAATTGAGAGTGAACGCCGCCTTAATGCCGCCCAGAAGAAAATACTGCTGCGCTCAGGTAGTGGGACCCACTTCTTGCAACCAATTGGAGCTCACCAGCGGTCGAAAATGGGCGTGGATCTTCTATGACCCGAAGCATACGTCACGTTGATGCTAGATCCAGTCTCTAATATACATAATAATAAAGAAAGTAATATAGTCCACTGCACTGTTAGCTTTCAGATAAATATGTCAAATAATCATCTTGATGGATTGATGAAGAGACCTCTAAATATCACGAAGAAGCAGATGGATATTTAGATAATTCATCTCATCTTGGATCCAATCGATGACTATGATAGAGTCACTCTCAATGAATATTCTCTCAATCCTGTAACTCCAATCTCGCGCAGATGATGTCTATCCAAGCGGCACAGAGCTTTGCATCGAGGATGGTTGGGTTCAAGAGCTGTGACCCCCCATCGTCAATAGCCTAGCATTCGGATCCCGGATGACATAGTCTGAACCATTTCTATCATTTCTGATACTGCCATCGAAGTTGACCTTGACAAATCCGAGAGAAGGGGCTCTCAGGAAATGAACAAAATCCTCTGGGTTGCTGCAGGCACAGTAAAAGAATCTTAGAAACTTAGGACGGTAAGTTTCAAACTAGCAATATCGAAATGACAGTATTCTGCATTCAAGCAACAAGCTCTTTTCGGTACATGCCGCATGAGCACAATCTCAGTATCGAACACAAGACTATTCTTTGACAACCAAATCTCACTATAATAATTTATGAAAATAACGACGCTGTTGTGGCAGCATATATGAAAATACCGATAATTTAAATATTTTTACTGAAATTGGTGATCCTAATTTTATAATGCTAAAAAACTCAATAACTTACTGCAACACATAATAAACATGTGCCGTCAATGACCATCACGGTCATTATTTTTGCATCTAAATTAGGTTCCGCGCGCTTATTATGCGGGCTCGATATTCTAATTTTAGAGGGAAGACCAAAAAGAAATATTTTGTGAGAGAAGGTCCAGGACAACCGATTGAGCCCATTAATGTGGGAGAAACCATAAAGGTTCTTTTGAAGTCGATGTTGCAGAGGACGAAGCCAATGTTGGAGATGAGGAAGAGCAGCCCAGAGAGGCCCCGGGCATTGATGGAAATCATGGCGGTGAGGGAGCAGCCGGCAATGAATTGGTGGATAAAGAGACCGATGTTATGATGAAAGTAATCAAAAAAAGTGAAGAAGATGGCGGAGAAGAGGAGCTTAGAGGCCTTGGTGACAGGGGTGGAGAAGACAGCAACCAAGGAGAAGGAGATGCAGCAGATATGTGGCTGATGGTGTGGAAGAGGGTAGGGATGAGGAGGGAGCAAAAAATTTCTTGGATAATCTGGGGAAGGGCTGGAAGTGGGAGGCCCAGAGGAAGGCCATTCCTAGGATTCCATCGATCACTTCTAAGGCTTGAACCAAGGTTTCTGCCATTGATTCAATTCGATCGGCTCTATAGGTAACTGAGATCTTGAGGTTTTTGTCATCGATTCTCCTATATTAAACCATCTGAATGTGGAAACATAATAAGCAAATTCTATCTTGAAAACAATGTTCTGGTAAGAAATATCGACCCAATTGGCAATTCTTCTACTGTTATTCAAAAGTAGATTGAACGGTTTGTGCCAGGATCTAGAAGGTTGTTGCTATTTAAGCGTGGTAGGTTGATAATTTTATTTCCATTCTATCTCTCTTTCATGTAATTATTTGCTCTTATTAGATGACAGATTTTTCAATTTTTCTGTTATGATATAATAGTGTTGCTTGATGTTAATCTACATGCTATTAAATTGAACACACTTTAGTCTCGGCCAGAAAAGGTTGCTCCCACTTCGATGAATATCTCTATAAAAATGAAAGAGGATCCAGACACTAACATGGCTTTTGATGGGTAATAGAAAAGTGAGGATTAATATCTCATATATTATGCTTTGATTTTATTTAAGTCTAGTAATGGACCAGGGTGTTGCTCATTAGATTCTTCTGCTACCATGGGTATGCATATGCTACCGCCAAAGCATTGCACGGAATGCAACATATTCTATATAAGGATTTTGCGATACAGGTATTTGGTATTGTTTATTTGATTTGGGTACTTTAAGCTAATTCTTTACTGGAGATGAATATCGTTATTTTCGCTCCAAGAAGTTCTGCTTGATGTATTCTGAAAATGTTTCAGTACAGCCCCTTGGGATTTAAAGGATTTAAAGGTTGGAAAGATATATATAATCCACTATACTTATGGATGCAACAATTCATTGAAGGTAATCACATTCTTCACCTGTATGCAAGTGTTCTGTGGTAGTGTTGTAGTAATATTTCCTATTTACATCCAGAACAATTGAATTTTTTTTTCACTATTCAATGTGTTTTCATCATTCTTTTAAAGGTAGTTGCATCATTTTGTGTCCATGAACTCGAATAGATCTACTTACTTGATTCATTTAAACTTAGGGAGAGCTAACTTATGGAAGATTAGGGAATGGCGATTTGGCAAAAGATCATTTCTTTGTGGCCCAAAGAAACCTTTCCTTATCCCTTCCAGGAGTTTCTGAAAGTGTGGTATGCTTGTAACATCTAAATCCTTTTAAAATAACTAGAAAAATATTGAACTTTTTATTTTTTTTTAAATATTCCATCCTAACCGTAGCATTTCCTACTAATACTATGCTTTCTTTTTCTGACAATCATGAAATTTCCTGAGATGAACACTCTTTTAAAATTTTCCATTCTGTTTCTTCATATTCCTCCATTCATCCTATCAAACTTTTTTCTCTTTTACATGCATGATTCTTTCATCCTTTCACTTAGCTGAATTTTTTACCTTCCTCCTTTCTGGATACTCTTTGAATGCAAACTTCATGAGAATAGTTTTGACAATCTTTCATCATTATCCACTTGGAATGTTTTGATATGACTTTTATAGAAAGCTATGTACAAAACCAACTCTGAGATGATATATGCAATTGTCAACTTTTCCCTGAATTGTAAACACAGATTGCAGAATTATATTTACTTTGTGCCGTCAGTATTTCAGTTGGAAACAGAACATGGGCAATACATGTTACATAACCATAAGATGAAAGTGCTATTAGCAGATCCAATTAATTTGAAACTAAATAGACAACTACTTAGAAATGTTTATGAATTGTTTGATAACTAAGATATGGAACCAATGCCTCTTGCTTCAATATGACTCTGACAACCTTTACACTACTTGATTCTTGATTAGTATATAGAAAGTATTGACTCTTAATTCAGTCTGAATTGAACAGAATTTGATAATATGTGATCCTCACCCATTAAAGAAAATGTTGATGAGCTCAAATCAGTCAGAGAGCCATGCTCCTTTGCAAACTATAGTTCAGGAATAAAAGAATATATGCTTAGTTGATAACCTTTACACTGCATTTATGCTAGAACCAAATAACATAGATTTTAGGATCAAGAAATCATAAACAGGAACAAGGTTTTCTTCTTACACACAATGCATGGTGTGCCAAAAAAGGATGCTGCTGAAGTTATTAAAGCCTAGTCACATGAGTGCTAGTACTAAACAAATGGCCAAATGACATCAAGCAGGTTGCTCAAGACAGGGGATGAGATACTTAACAACAGTTTATAAAATATTTAGTTCAATACAATCATATTCTGAGTTAAGTCATAATTAGGAAAGAAATGACAAAGACCTTGCTGATTCATTAAGGTGAAAAACAATAATGCCACATCAGAAAGGCACAAATCCAACAAAGTGGCTCTAAATACAACCAATTTATATGGCTATGCCTATATATACATATTATGACTTGCTTAACCTAAATAGCACCATTCTATATGAGTAAGATTAAGGGTACAATGTCATAGCATATTTTGCATTGGCATGACATGGCACATTTTGCATTGGCATGGCACAGCATGGCACGATACGGCATGGCATTGGCCTTAGCTTTTGAAGTATCGACAACATTTCAATTGGTCAAGGGAAGCACTCTTAATGGCCCCTAAGTAGGAAAGATACTAAATTTTGTCAATGCACTAGGCAATAGCAATAATACGCAGCAAACAAATTTCATTTGTATAATAATGGCTGATCTTGCAATACCATAATGTAAAAATAGAATAATAATTTACTTTGACATGAATTATGAAGCCTTAGCCTCCATCATCTTCTTCCATTCTATGATATTTAGAGCCGTGACTGTATGTTTCTTGGTATTTGTTATAAGTGAGTCTAGCAAGCAAGAACAAGTAGAAGCTGAAGATGGTATGCTTCTCGAAAGTGATAATCCTCTATGATTATGATGAAGTATACCAAGAAAAGTTTGAAGATCTGATTATGATAGTCTGCTAATAAAAAATACATAATAGGGTTCATCTAATTTTCTCTATGATCTATAATAATCTAAATTATTGATTTTCTATTTCAGGATGAGCTATGGGAGATTGCTGTCCATAATCCCAACTTAATAAAAAAAGGTGCCGCTCCTGATGATCTATATGCAATAGTCATGGAACAAGAGAAAAGTGGGCATATTCGAATGGTAGGACTGGGTCTCTCACCTGAGAACTATTGGGGCAAGAACAAAAATCATGCCAAGGCCATAAGGAAGGCGATTAAAACAACTGAGGAGGTCCGGGCCTTGAAGCAAGAGCTACAAGTATATCGGCGAGGGCCTTTGGAATTTAGTTTCTTTTCCATGTTTATGTACATAGTTTTTAAAGAATTGTACTTTGGATTTGTTTATTTTGTGGAGTATTTATGTTTTATTTTAAGATTGAATTTATAGTTTCAATTTGATCTATGGGATGTTTTTACTGTTTCCATAAATTATCAATAAGAAAATTTTTGATTTATGTGGGTGGTTTTATTAAGAGGACTTTTCAATTTCATAATTCTGATTATAGGATGTGTTATTTTATGATATATTAATGAACATCTAATATATATTTCAAATAGGTTCTATACATGTTAAATAAAATAATATTATTTAATCATTCAAATAACTATCACTAGCATATGAAATGCTGCAAAAAGATATTTAGAAAATCAAATTATAAAGATATTACTGGTATATAAAAGCATCGATTAATTTACCTTTATGATTTAAATTTTTTTACTAGCATTTTTAAATGCCACCAATTAATATTCAACGGCATTTTGTACCGTCGCTATTTGCTCCATTCCTTTTATCTTATCCTTGGGCAGCATTTTTTAGTGTTGCTATATGATTTAGTAGCATTTTTTGTGCAACATTTTTTGCACGGCTAATTGAATTTGCAGCAATACTAAAATATTGATAAATACTAAAAAATATGATGCTATAAATAGCCTTTGAGTAGCATAATGAAAGTGTCGCTGATTCATAATGATGAATCAGTGACACGATTATTGGCGACATTAACTCGACATTTGATAAAAGTGCCGCTTAAAGTATTAGCGGCATTATTTCTTACTTTTAGCAATACTTCTCTATGCTGGTGAAGATCTATTTTCTTGTAGTCTAATAGGCAACATATGCCCGACGACCCCTCGATCATGCTCCAATAGATCACGTCTAAGAATGAAGGAAGCCAAGGACCACTGATTGCCCTCTACGACTGGCCATTTGTCATCTTCCAAATCAAACTCGTCCTCAGACAGCAAAGGAAGCATGCTCTATCAAGTCCAACCCATAGACTAGGCAAGAAGTCTAAATCTCCACACCTCTATCTCTAAGAAGTGTCTAAGTCGGAAGCCACTCCCAGACAACCTTCCAGAGAAAGAGTCTGACACTGAGATGGGCAGCCACTCTTCAAATTCAAGCTGCATTGATCCTCCTGTCAGGCACTGGTCTACCCATGTCGATGAGGTCCCTGGCAGGAACCTTAGGACAGCAGAACCGCCCCACACCCTTAAGTTCTGGCTCTGATGGATAAGAATCGGGATGGCAAGATCCTGTCAGCTAGCTGCCCACCAAATAGGTGGGTGACCTCCTGAGCCCTCCAACCCCTATCGTCTGCAAAGATCAAATCACAGACCTACAGATAGTCATCCACCTCTATGCCGACATAGGTCGGCCAACGAGAGAGAAGTAGATTGAAGATCCAAGCATCCTGACTCACATCAACTGAAGTCCCATCTCTAATTAGCCATCTGACCCTGGTCGCCACTACCGAGATGTGAGCACAGATCTCTCTCTAGATGAATAAGCAGCTGTGATCAATCCAGATGTGGGACCTTGGCCTCAAGCTTCATAACGAGCTCTCATCACCCTACTCCACAACAATCAGGTTAGATGAAGAATCTAGCTGTATGTTTGGATAACATAGCCTCCCTCTTTACCAGCAAAGACTGGATCCCAAGGCCTCCATCCCGCACCAGCTAGCAGACCACCTCCTAGGAAAGCAAGTGAAGTCCACGACCTCCCTGTCGAGTGCCCCATAGAAATTTGGAACTACTGCTCCAGGCCCCTAAGAGAAGAACATGGCACCACAGTGTTCTCCAAGATATAGTTCAGAATGGAACTTAGGATCGATCTCACGAGGTTAATCCTGACCATCATGGAGAGAGCATTGGCTTGCCAGCCGTAGAGGCAATCTTGAATTTGCTGCTCCATGTACCTGCAATTGGCCCTCCGAGGTATCCACCCCGTGATAGGGATCCCTAGATAGGTCAGGGTCACAGTTTGCTCAGGAATCTCCAATCTGTCCCAAATATCCTGCTTCACCTAGACCCTCATCTTGGGACTAAAGGTGATAGTAAACTTCTGCAGATTCACAAGTTGGCCAAAAGTCCGACAATAGGCCTCAATAATAGTCACAAAGCACCTCACATTTCGGACTGAGGCCCAACCAATGAGCAAGCAATCATCTACAGAAAAGAGCGAAAGTGGCTGACTCCCAAGGGCGGGCCAATAGGGCTCCAGCTCCATCCTCTGAACCGATATCCAAAGAGTACAGTAGAGAGCATCAATGTATAAATAAAAGACAGGGGTAGAGAGGGCACCCTTGGCGGAGACCACCCACTGAGTGTAAGAAGTCCATTGGGGCGCCATTGATCAAGATGGATCTCCACATAGTCCATGACCTAGTTGGTCCATCTATCCTAGAAGCCAAGTTCAAGGAGTGTCTGATGCAGGAACTGCTAGCTCACTGGATCATATACCCGCTTCATGTCCAACTTGATTGCCATCAAGCTCCGACGAATAGGTGCATGCTGTAGATCATGCATAAACTCCTAGACGAGCAAAATATTGTTGGTGATGCAATGGCCACTAACAAAAGCACAATGCTCCGGACTGATTAAACAAGGAACAATTGGCTTCAGATGCCCGACCAGGACCCTCGCACGCATTTTATAGAGTGCTGTAAAAGCTGATCGGCCTAAAGTGACTCGGGGCTGACAGATCATGTCTCTTTAGAATGTGGTGATCAGTGCCTTCTTTCATTCCTCAGAGATGCCTCTGGACTCAAAGATCAACTGCACCACCTCAATCACCTCGCTACCGACAATAGGCCAGTATCATCAAAAAAGAGAGGGAGAAGCCGTCAGGCCCCAGGGCCTTAACCTTTCTGAGAGACCAGAGGGGATCCGCACCTCCTCAGTAGACACAAGATATTAGTATTGGAGTTTCATGGTTTCATGCATGCAAAATTTTTCAAAATGAGTACGCAGCGAAATTTAAGAAATTTTAGATTAACTCTAATTTAATCTAAACATATATAAAATCAAATCTTAAAACTATAAACAGGATCGACATATGTGAGATAGGATTCGGATACATAAATCAAATAGAAAAAATAAATAAACTTCATACCTTAGCACAAATCAATCTTCATCACAAACTGATGATCATGGATGTCATCTAAAGGTCCCTTGAAGCCGCATAAGTGTCCGACCTCTACGGGTATCCACACGAGACTTCAATCTGATCAGAAGCTTCTTGATCTCATTGGGGTGCTAGTTTCTTGCAGAGATCGTATCTTGACGGTTGAAAATTTTTTTTTCTCAAGAGACTCTTAGAGAAAAAGAAGAAAATAGGAAGATGTTGATCTCTACACTAGAGATCACGAAAAGAACCATTTCTTCTCTTTTCTTCCTAAAACCCATGTACCAAATCTCTACGCTAGAGATGTAAAAATTTTGTCCAACTTTTGGATAAAGAGAAGAAGAAAAACCCATGTCCAAATATGGACAAAAGAGAGAGAGAAGACGCCCCAACAATCAATCCTTGGTTGTTGGTAAGAAAGAAGGGATATCACCTCACCTACCTCACGCCCATGATATTCACGCCGCGCCCTCTCCCTTTGATTTTTCTCCACGCACAACTCCTGGTTTTGGCATCTCAAAGCTGATCCATATCAGGTCCTCAAACCATCCCATAAAGTGCTGGGTTTAAATAGGAAGGGAGTTTGAATTTGGGTAGGAGATAAGAGTCCAATGATCCTTGGACTCTTAATTTTATGCCGCCCAACACACAAATATTTTGCACCCCATATACCTCACAGAAGAAAAAGGATTTCTCTTGATTATTACATGCAAAAGAAAGGGAGGTTATGACGTCCAAAAATTTGGTGGGTGTGGGCTTCTTATGGTGCATGGAGAGAGTAGAGTCCAATCCACATGGGACTTCTCTTTAGGTGGCAGATTTAAACCAAATAAATTCTAACCAATTCTAATCATATTAAAAATTGATTAGACCCAAATAGATGAAATTTAAATCTAATTTGGAGTCTAAACTATTTAGATTAGATGTCACCTAATTAAAAGGAGTCTTTAGTCTTTTTGGACTCTCTCTTGATGCTTGAGTCAAGCTCAATTTAATCCTAATTTAATTAGGATTTGGTGCACCTATGAAGATGAAAATTTCTAGTCCAAATAAGAACTCAAACACTCTTATTTAGATCCTAGTCTAATTAAGAATTAAGTCAAACCCAAATCCTAAGTCAATAAAGAATCGTTTTCCCATGCAATTGGTTATCTCATAACTCAATTAGGCTTGATCAAATCAAACACATATCAAGTCCAATTAAATCTAATTTAATTAGACTTGATGCAAGCCTCATAGCTCAATTAAATTGAGCCAATTAGCAATCTAATTGTTAATTAATCCTCCTATAACGCACTAACTTTTTAGTGAGTTACTTATTGTAACTTTTACATTGGATCAATCATCAATCAAATTGATAATCAAATCTTATTACGATTCATAATCGTAATTCAACTATCTGATCAGTCAAAAGCTTCTTTGTGTGTGACCCCATAAGTTTTATTCTATCTGATAGTGAGATATATTATGATTCCTATCACAACATCATTGAAACTCTTTTCAATGGGTTGAAACCATTTCAACTTTGTCCACCAAGTATCATCGATCATCAGGATGATGCTCGTAGATCTCACAATCCATCAATGACACCTAGCAGTATATAGTGGCAATCCAGCGGAATAAAAGGTGATGAACCTCTGAGTGCAGTTAACGTATGATACAGTCCCTCTATCGTGAGTTCTGATCAGATGACAGATCATGGATGAATCGCCAAACCTCATCATCGGTCATATGATAGATTCAGCAGATCGAGTCCATATGTGATTCTCATAAAAATTTTTTTCATTAATCGCACTGCTATGGCCATAACTTAAAGACTTAGCTTCTTAAATCTCATAGGACTACTCCATTCTGTTAGGATAGATAGATTCCAGCTTGATGCGCACTCTACTCCTACAGTGGACCAACATCCACTACAAGGGCTCATTGAGATCCATGTTTATATGTCAATCAAACTCAGCAGTCTCACTGCGAGTAGTAGTACCATCTTAGGTCAAAGGATCAGTCATACAACTGCAGTATCGAGAAAGTCACTAACGAGTGAGCAGACATCCATGTGACTTCTCATGTTGGTCACGCTCAGTGCTAATTATGCTCTAACAACCACCTACACTCTCATTTCAGTGTCATTACACCGCAGACTCGAGACTCATCTGCTCGAAAGAAGCGATCCATGCACTGATCTATCTGGATCAATCACCATCTCCATGATGATCCTATGACCAGGAGTAATTTAGGAATTAACCATCAATAACACATGTCTCAAATTCTCAACTCTTTGAGAATATGTGTCATCATCTTGTTAATTTTTGGATGATTCATGAACACATAAAATATGAATGGTAATATAAATATCCATAAAGTATAAAATTATATCCTAAAAGTATCATATGTGTCAGCTAAGATTGGCTTCTAGGGCATACATCCAACTGTTAGAAACTCATTCTCCTCCACAGATATGCGGCAAATAGGTTGGAACCCTTGGAGGGGGGCATCTCTGTCCAAGGGGGCGATCCAGCATGACCTGAAGAACTATAAAATCTATCCTTGATCTCATCACTACCCTCCACCACTCTACCATCACTCTCCCTAGCTGTCTAATGCGATTGATAGACCTCCAAGTCATGATTGACTGATTAAAAAACCTGATGTTTCGGTCACCCTTTTTGATCCACTACACCCTAGACTTTTGCCTCCACATCGTCTGCTACTATCTCGACAAAGAGTGATGAATGGAGAGTTTGTGTCAAATCTCCACTATAAGAAAATGGCCTTTTTGCGATATTTTTTTTTGCGATAGAAATTTTTTCATCGCAAATAAGCTTATTTGGGACGTATCAAAATTTTCATCGATAAAAAAAATATTTACGATGCTTTCGTAATTTCATCGTAAATAAAAAATATTAACGACGAAAATTAGAATTTCATCATAAAAAATGTTATTTTCGATAATTTTTTTCATCATAAATAATAAAATATTATTAATTTTAAATATCTAAATATTAGCAATAAAATATTTTCATCGTAAATAATTCAACTTTTTACGACGAACAATGCTTTTCCATCGCAAATAATAGTTATTTACGACTAAAAATTTTCATCACTAATATTTGAAAAAAATAAAAAATTTAAATAACGAATATTATAGATTATTTGCGACGTCACTTATCAATCATAAATAATTTAATTATTTGTGATAAAAATTTTAATTATGTCACAAATAAACTTATTAACGATGAAAATTTCATCGTTAATATTTAAAAAATTAAAAATTAAAAATTAATATTATTTGCGGTGAAAAAATACATCGTAGATAACCAAATATATGCGATGAAATATGATTTTTTTGTCGCAAAATATTGATCATTCATGATAAAAATTTTCATCACTAATATGTGAAAAAAATTTAAAAATCAAAAGGTAAACTATTTGTGACAAATTAAAAATTTTCATCATCAATAATAGGTTATGTACGATGAAATTTTTCATCACAAATAATGAGAAAAAACTAAAATTTAAAATTATAGAATATTTATGATGGAAAATATACATCATAAATAATCTATTATTTACGATGGAACTTTTGTTTTCCATCAAAAAATCACTGATTATTTATGATAAATATTTTTCATAGCTAATATATGAAAATAAAAATTTTAATTTCAAAAATGATATTATTGATGGCGTAAAATTATCATCGTAAATCATCAAGCACATTTACGACAGAAGCATGAATTTCTGTCGCTAATAAATCTGTGATAAAATTTAAAATAAAGATAATTTGTGATAAAAATTTTTCATCTTAAATAATCTACTATTTGTGACACTAAATCGAATATCTATCGCAAAATTGCTGTTTATTTACAACAAATACTTTTCATCGCTAATATTTGAAAATAAAAAATTAAATTTTAAAACTAGATTATTAGCTACGAAAAATAGGAATTACGTCGCTAATGCCTTTTTTTATGATGAAAAATTTTATGACTAATATTTAAAATTTAAAATTTAAAATTTAAAATTTAAATATTTCCTATTGAAGGATGTTTAGATATATTGTTATAAATTTTTCTATATTTATAAAAGTAAATATTAGATAGTTTTAAAAATAATATGTGTACAAGAAAATATGTACAATATTAAAATAAATAT